>KZ807326.1:63377-78750 GCA_000696205.2 Oncopeltus fasciatus | reverse complement strand
TATATAATGTACTTATTATTATTATAATTTATTATTTAAAATAGCAATATCTTTATTGTTCTTAGCGCTTGGGAAAAATTATTACTTTTCCTTTTCTTTTTTAATGCAATTTTCAAACATTAATTTTCTATTGCATTTTTACGAAAATGTACGGGGTGAGCCTTATTTATAAAAAAAAATTTTTCCGTAAACAAAATTCTTTACTTAAGTTTTAGGATAAACTATTAAAGGAATTGATTTTTCATCAATTCCAATTGAAATCCAATGAAAGGCCAACATTCAACATTTGAAAACTATATTGATCTTTGTAGAAGTAAAATTGTATGACCTTTAATTTAAAATATTTACAATATACAATACAATAGGTAAATATAAAATTTAAATTCACAATAAAAATTTGTGAAAACTCATGCATAAGTTAAATTTTTAAGAATGTGTCTGGAAAGATTGAACATGTCTCTCCCTAATATTCCATAGCTAGCATTAGTGAATTCACTTTTAATACTTATTTTACTCTCTAACTTATAAGATTCAATACATAATTTACCCTTATTTATGTATATTTTTAATGAAACATGGGAAATCTGCTCAGTTTAGTCAGTTAAAGTCTGAAGGAATTTTTTCTTAGTATTTTTTAGTCCCCTTAAATTATGCCGGCCATTTAAAGAATTAATATCATTATTTGTCTTCTTTTTTTTTTATTTTAAAGAAAACCCAAACAAAATTGTGTTCAAATTTTTTTCAGTTCATGAATAACTGAAAAAAATCTATTTTCAAAATGTATTTCATGGTTCAAGGCTTTTGAAATTTACTACCTTGAAAATTTTAATCAATAGCTTGTACTGAAACATTAACTTTAACACTTAATACTAATTATATTGTGATAGTGGGTAAAATTCACAATATAATCAGTATTGTTCCTATGTGAAAAATTAAATTAATTTTCAATACCTATAAATAAAAAAACAGGCGTGTTTACGCCACTAACAGTAAATAATGTTGACTAGTCTTTTGAAGTTAACCACGCCAATGATGGTCGCTGGTAACTCCCCCCTCGCAGTACATAAACATGAGGTGTTTTTCTTCCCTCCCGAAATAAACATGGAAGTACACGTTTAGCTGGTTCTGAAGTGAGCGCCCCAGTACACAATTTAGAATAGATTTTATGGCAAAATGAACTATTTTCCTCGTTTGAAAAACTCACAGCAACACAAATGTACACCATACACACACACATATACGGATATATACACATGTCCGTGGAGTAGTAGGAAGCGTGCATCACTTGTTTAATATCCTTCGTTCAAATCACAGGCTCCCTGATATTTTCCCTGCAATATTAGTAACAAGTTTCGTCAACAGGTCGCGCTATAACCGAGACGCTAATGTATAATGTGTGATTTATGGACCAGATTATCAGACAGACTTTGTAGAGTTATTGAGTATTTTATTTATATTTTCAAATTATGTGCAGTATTATCCATTTAGTTAGAACTACAATTGTTAATTTATACCATCAAGTATTTTCTTATTTGTCTATATATTTTAATAGATCGATTTATTTTTGTATTATAATTAGCTTATAAAATATAAACTTATATAAAAATACATTGATTTAGAGCTTTAAAAAGAATAATAATAAATGTTTAATTTACTTATACCTATATGTATATAGTAAATGTTACATAATAGTTTTATTGATTTCATAAATTTTAATCATATAAAAATTCTATAAAAAAAAAAATTATTTTTGTGTATTTTCAGCCTTGATGAAGAGAAAAGAAAATTCTACAAATATAGGCCTAGACTAAATTTTTGTAAAAAATTATGACTTAAATCCTCAATATCCAACAAACTCAATATAAGCTATTTATACATATATATGTATGTATATAATACTGTGTATTGCTAAAATCTATTATAACTGATTTTTGTAATGATTTTATTAAATATTCTAGTTTTTTTTATTATTTGGAAGTTCATTTTGTGACTCATTTCAAAATTGGAAGAAAGTGATTTTCATGCTTTTTTAAAGATTTTTATTCGCATAAGGAAATTCTCCCAGAAATGAAAATAAATAAATTTATATGTAAATTACACACAATTTAACGTTTTCATTAAGAAAATTTTTTTGAAGCTAAACTGTCCTTATTTGGTAGATGTTACTGTTTTAATTTCATGCCTTCTTTTCTTGAAAGACAAGAGATGAAACAAGAATATTATTTTTATTTTTTATAGATTCTTTGAGATTGCATTACGTTCCGGACAGACGATGGCCATTGTCATAAATGTTCGACTAAGCAAATATGTTTTAATTCAAAACATATTGACCAAAAATCAAAAATTGCTGCATATTGCTCTCCCAGTCAGACTTAGCGAAAAAATCTGTCCTGAATAGATTTTGACAAATGGATTGTATGCATCGGGTCCTAACTTGCTCATGAATCATGAGCATGTTTAAGCAACTCTACTTTTTTTTTTTAATTTATTTATTTTTTTTTTTTTTTATTGATTCCTTGAAGGCATTTTTCTGCATCAGTCAGGTGCAAACTATCCTAAGAACATACAGGAAGTCGGAAGTATTTTTGATTGGTTCAGTTGGAACAGCCATACTCTGCATGATCCCGTACTGGTCGGGAACTAGTCACAGGATTCATTGGCACTAAGCTCTGGAGCATGAAGACGTAAATACTTGGTTATGTTTTCCAGCTGTAGCAGTCTTAGTACTGGCTCCAGCACATTCTCTGACGTAATAACATGGAATTCCCAGCCTTAATGCCCTTGCCTTACTCCTCGAATCACGGAATGCCGCTCTGACTCATTCAGCAGATTTTCCTGAAGAAATCAAGCTCTTCTCATCGGACTTAGACACGAAACATGTCTTCAATATTTCCCAATTAAAAGAAGCTACATAGTTTTCATGTGTCAAAATTGTATGTCTGTATGTATGTTAGCCTTTTCAAAACATTCCTGAAATGAAGAACCCAAATTCGATGTTTCACCTCTAAATTGCCAACTAATGACGTGATATGTTAATGGCTAAGGCCAAGAAAAAATGGGGCTTAATTGATTAAAGTAATCTTCGTAATGCTTAGTTTGGTGGGAGGGATGTTACATAACAGGTGAAAAATGTAATTTCCTATAGTTTTTATTCGATGATATTGTTGAAGACTAGAGAAGCACACAGCGATAGACCAGACCTGTACGGGGAGGGGCCAATTGAAGGTTGCAACCCGCTTCCTTACTTAGAAGAGGAAATTATCCTTACCTAGCTATCATAATCTAATTCTAATTCTAATCAGCTATTAGAATCTTCTGGGCCTGCCTCGGCCCTTCGATGAAGTTATAAATGCGGCTCGCCAACGACCCCCGGGTCAGTGTTGGATTCCGTAATAGATCGAGGGCCTCAGAGCGTCGGGCTGGTCGTAGCCTTTGCAGTGCCGGTAACAGTGATATGATAAGTTACAATAAAACATTTTTTTTTTAGGCCTCTTTGTAAATAAGTAAATTTAATTTATCTGTATAATTGTTAATTAGTTATGAGTAATTTATCATTTTTATTAATTTATTAGTATGGGCAGTAGGTTAAATTATTAGCTGTAATTAGCAAGTGTACTCAATTTTTATAGTATATTAACTTCAGTTTATCTTTGTTTAATTAAAAATATTGTGCCTAGCTCCCTTCCCCATTCATTTAGAGCCATTTACTAGTAATTGTTTATTTATTTTTTTCTTTTTTTATCCAAAGAAGTCTTTCATTTCCATTTTAAATCTCCTACAAAATGGGAAATCTGTTTGGTTTGCGCAGCGCTCCTAAAGTGACGTCATTAATGAGGGAAGAAAACCTGTCTTTATTGAGATTGCAGACTTGTTTGTAAACAAATCTCTTTGTGTCAGAGGTTCTCCTTCAGATTTCGTTTAGTGTGGACGTTCGTACACATGTACGCTAAAAACGGCTGAGGACGAGAAACACATTCTTTGAACTCCACTATTTTCAAAGTCTCTAAAAGTTTTCTACGGATTAACTTATTAAAACATCAAGTTTCAGAAGTTGTTTTTTTTATTTACTTTTTTTTTAATGTGAAAATCAAAAAACAAAATTACTCATTTGAAGAAACGATTTTTTCAGAAAAAATTTTTAATTTTTAAAATTATAAAAATTTTATTCAATTTAAGGGAAAAATATAGTTCTGCTTTAAGCCCTATAGGCCTAAAGAAGGACTGATTCTTCAATGGAGAATGAAAGCTTTCTTCTTTCCTATAATTTTACCAAAAACCTTCGAGGAATCAAAAAGAGAAAGATAGAAAACAAAACACGGTACACTACGATTATTGAACCTTGTACCCTTGTCTGAGGAATCTACTGCCATAACATTAGACTATCGCACCTCGAGCTAAATATTGAACTGCTTTAATGGAAGCTATTACAACTCTTTAGAACAGTTCAATGACTTCTCATCCGACAGAGTGCTTTTGCAGGCTATTATTGCAGGACTACAATACTTTGTCAGACTTCTTCATGAGCGGCTGACCGATTCAGAACGAGATTCAGAGTTCACAAAGGTGCTTCTCATTTAAACTTATCATAGTTTTGTTTGTGTTATTAGCCCCTTTGCAAAGGTACTCCCTATATGGCTGCTACAGGAAAAAACGTTTCGATGTGATTTGGATAGAAAGTTTCAACGTTTTCTCTTTCCCCCTCCACCCTACATTATAAATTGAAAAAAATAGTCCAAAATTTTATACATATACATATATATATATATATATATATATATATATATATATATATATATATATATATATATANATATTTTTAATTTTTATAAACTTTTATTTATGTATTACATTCTTTTAAATAAAAACACTTTGTAATTTAATCAAAATGCAGTATAAATAGCATTCAGTGTCAATCACATGAGTTGACCAATCACATCACTCTCAAGAAATATATATATATTTGTGGATAATTTTGTAAATAGCTGAAATCGGTCATGGATAATGGTGGGGGTGAGGGGTTATTAAGAATAACTAGCTGAGCTGAAATTTTCTAAATTCGACTTTTAATGAGCAAGGAGTTCTTAGATATTCTCCACAGACACCTGGGGCTTTATGATAAATAAGAGCAGGAAGAAGGTTATTTCGAAGTAGGGTTAAGACTAAAAATATCATGTAAATAATCTAAAGGGTTATTTTCACTAGCAATGACTATAGAACTATCATACCTTCTGTAATCCGTCTTCATTAGTTTCTGAATGGTTTTCCATCCTCGTGGCCGAATACATGTGTTCCGCCATCAAGGATGGACAATGTCCGAAAGCGCTCGCCAACAGAAGATAGTTTGCAGAAACCAATGAAGACGGATAATAGAAGGTATGATAGTTCTAAAAATATCAATTTATTTTAGGAAATTTTCCGAAATTAAATGGTCTTATCCGAAGGAATTTATTAACTAATAATAATTTATTATATATGAAATATGGTTTAAAAAAAGAGTGTCTACTAGGAAAGATAATGCATTAAATTATTCAAGACATTCCAATTTGGCGGAAACCTTTCAAGAAGGTGAAGGGATATATGGATGGGTTTACGGAGCACCAGGGAAGAAGTCTTGGACGAAAGGAAGAATTAAAGTCATTTTAGGTGAAAAGACCTACTTAGTTGAAGAAGAAGAGACTAAAAGAGTTTGGAAGAGACACACATTGATCAGCTCCTGAAGACCTCAAAAGATCTTATAGTGGAAGGTGTCCAAAGACATTTGTTAAGCAATTAATAATTTATTATGTATTTCCATACATTGCTTAACAACAGCCTTGAGAATATATCATTAACTAAGAAACTTAATATATTAGCTTAGTTATTAAAGAAATTACAAAAATGAAGCTATTGAATTTGGTCCCATTACGCGACTTTTAAAAAAAATTTCAACAGGCCTGTAACGATTCCCCCTAAAAGTTAACTCTATGGCGCGTTCAAAATTCTATATACATGTAGATAATGGGGTTTAAATGAAGACTAAGTAAAAAATAATTGGCTTCATTGTTGTTGAAGATATGTAAAAAAAAAAGTATAAAACGTTAAATACAGAAAATATATCTTTATAAAATTTATTTTCCGTATTATTTTATTAAAAATGGATAATATTTAACAGTGTAATTTCGACTTGTGGGTGGTCACCCTTATTTTTAAAATATTGAAACCAAACTCAGTAGGTAATTTAGAGAAAGGAAAGAATTATTTTGGTAGATGTCAGAAAAAAAGAATAATTACCTTATTTATTGTTTTGGTATTAAGTAGGGATTAAGAAATGAAAAAAATATGGAGATACACCTCTGGGTGGTGTAAATCTATTTGGAGTAGCTCGTGTTCAGGCAGACACAAAAGCAAGACACTCTCTGGAGATTTCCAGACCAAAGCCCTGCTGGAAACACACCCTCAGCCAATATAAAGTGGGATGTTGTAGTCTGAGCGAGTACTCTGGAGAATCGATTTTTCCATCGACTTTAGGTCGGGAAGTGGGCCACAGCCTTCTGGAGCCTTTTCCAGGGAAATTCGTTTTCCCACAAAACCCACTCAGCCCAGGAACTCTCTAGTCCCGGACCCCCCCCTCAAGGAATCGCACCCAACTCTCAGAAGTAGTGCAGACAAAAGGAATGGCTCCTCAAACAGGATCTCCTATTGTAAATTTATTGTCTGATTCTTGGGAAGGATTTAACTCAAAGAAATTCAATCTTCGACATTTTTCTAATGTGAATAATCTAAAAGGTTATTTTCACTAGCAATGAATATAGTATAATTTTATATTCATCTATTATACTATATATGTATAATATATATAGACTATCATATCTTCTATTATCCGTCTTCATTGGTTTCTGCAAACCATCTTCTGTTGGCGAGCGCTTTCGGACACTGTCCATCTTCTGGCCGAATACATGTGTTAACTGTCACTGTCTGTATTCAACTGCGGTTGGTCGGATGTGTCAGGTAAAGGAGTCGTTTGGCTGTAACGGTCGCTTTGTCGGCGATAAGGTCTGTCAAACGCGAGAGTTATAAGGGTCAGAGTTCATTATTTCAGGTATTAGTTGAGGCAGGGATTAGTTGTAGTCTCCTTTGTTGAGGTGTTTTAAGTGTTCCGAAAGTTTTTTGTAAATGTGTTCGTGTTTGATAGTGTCTGCCTATGGATTATACTGTCTTATGCCTTTTTGCGTTGTTGTCGGTTTGTGTGTCGTCTGTTCGTTTACGTTTGTGTGTTCGTTTTAGTAACAGTAGCGTTCTACAGACCGCTACTATATATATNATATATATATATATATATATATATATATATATATATATATATATATATATATATATAATAGATTATTATGTAAACCGCTCCTTGGAATGGAAACTTTCTCTAATTAATATAAAAACGTTACCAAAATATTTAAATAATTTTAGTTCAAATGCAGTTTTTTTTCCAGTTGTGAACATTTGATCCAGGTGGTAAGATGTACCCTATAATATATAAATTTAAGTTAACATAAATTAATTCTTTGACTTAATTAACAATTTGGGAAGAAAAAGCTTAGGTTTGAGAAAATTTAATTAGTTCTGAACATTTAAGCCGTGATTGCTTCTCGGAGAGTGTAATTAATTAAATCTCCTGAATTATGGTAGAGTTTGGAAGGACTTTGACAAGGCCCGGATCAACGCGCGCCAAACTGAGCATAGTTGGGACTTGCCGGCATCGACAGGGCTTCGAACTTGAGACTCCTGATCGCCTCTTCCTCCCCCCTCCCCCCTTCCACGAATGAGATAACCAGGGGAGAACTTGGAGGGAGGACGACTCCTGCTCGGAAATGCCCAAATCCCACGCTGATTTCAACTTCACTCCCGAATTTCTGCTTAAATCGAAATTAACATTTTGTTTTGTTTTGACAGATTTCTCGAGAAATAAAATATATCTTTACATTTTTAATTAAATAAAACTTTATTATTAATTACTTTCTACATGTTTTTTGTATCTAGTAATGTGCTGGTTAATATTCACAATATAAATCAATTAAAAAAAAAAATAAATAAGAAAGAACTTAGCGTGTACTTCACTTGATGGAGAAGCTGCCCANAATTATTTTTAAATTAAATAAAACTGTATTATTAATTACTTTCTACTTGTTTTTTGTATCTTATAATGTGCTGGTTAATATTCACAATATAAATCAATTAAAAAAAAAAATAAATAAGAAAGAACTTAGCGTGTACTTCACTTGATGGAGAAGCTGCCCAATGGCAGAACTCCTTAATCTCTATTTACAATATACAGGTTGTTTTTTGTTTTTTTTGTATAATTTTTATGAAGTGTTGGCAATGAAAAGGTCACGCGGCCATTTCCTATTTAGGCGACGTAGTGAATTGTCAGGATGGGTAATACTGGATAGAATTTAGGCTAAAGGATTGGGATTTATTCAAAAGAAGTGTTTTGACCGTAGATATTATTATTAGATGATTTTAGTTTAAAGGCAGATAATATTTTTATAAAATACGCTTTTTTTTTAATTTGTATTTTTTTTTTTTTTTTTTTGGATCAACCTTGACCGAACCCCAACTAAAATAATCTAATAATGATTGGGATTTATCTGTCTGTGAGGCCAGAGTGAAATTTATAAAAACGGGTTGTAATGACAACGTTAAAAAAAAAAAAAAAAATTGTCATATCTTCATAGATCTCCTCTTAGGAAAGCTTAAAATATAGTCCGTTCAAAATTATATACATATGATTTTGTAAAATTTTATCTGTGAACGTCAAAGCGTAATAATGTTGAAAATTGGACTGGAATATTTTTTCTTTTCTCTAATGTTAAAGTATACCTTTGATAAAGTACCTGTTATTTATACAATCCCTTTGAAATTGGGTAGCATAAAAAACAGGTACCATTGTAACCTTGGTTATGGTAGTGAACCATACAGAAACCTACTGGAGACCTTAACCTCCCCCTCTGATCAGAGTGAAGGCGATTCCTGTAGAACTGGGACAAGGAATTGTCCCTGATCCTGTTTTCTGTAGCTATTAGAGCACTCGCACTTAACACTTTCCCCTGAAGAAAAATGTTTAGTGCAAATTAGCGATTCCTAATTATATGCTACACAGTTCTCCTTATGGCCCTTAAAAGGCAATTTATTTGAATTTTATTACATTTTATTCATACAATCATAGGTACCATTGTACTAAACAAATAATAAAACTATATATTACACCTTTAAGCACTCATAATTTATATTCCACTCTTATTCATGACTTCGCTCTTTAAAAGTACCTGGATAAATTTTAAATATAAATAAAAATATAAATATCATTATAGGACTAAGCTGTGTAACTTCTAAAATATTTATTTCGTTAATAAACGAATTTGTGTTAATTTCCTTTGCTCTGAATCAAACATTACACCAGCAAAATCGAAGAAACGTTTTGCACTCCTACTTGACTTTTTAGGTAATTCTCCATTCATAACCTGCCTCCCAGTCTTTCTTAACAACGAAATTCGCTATTCGTTTTGAATTTATGAGCTATCGTTTTAAAAAATGCAGACACACGCACATATGTACGCGCCCACCGCGTGTGTGAATTTTAGTGACTATTATATTGCTGTCAAGTAGGTAGAATCGTAGAAAATATCGATAAATTCATAACAACCACTCATTAGTTATATTCCTTCGAATGCACACCCAACAATAGTTTATTAATTGTGAATATTTTTTTTTTAGGTCTCCTCCACCTAATTTCCATATATAATACAACAAATTTAATTTTTTTGTTCAGTATATTTGTTAATAGGCTGATTTTTTTAAATATGGGTAGGTGTCTTGTTTTTTTTTTTTTTTGTTTTTTTTAAAAAAAAAAAATATATGGGGTCGGCTCGGTGCTGTGGTTTGCCTCGTGCCGGGACATGGCCTCCTGTTCGTGCCCCCTCCGTCGCGGGCGGCTATCGACCTCCACATCTCGCGGCAAACGTCATAAACAATCTTCATTCCTTCATCATCCATTGCTACACATAAAAGGCATTAATGACCCTAGTGGTTGAGATGCCATAAAAAAAAAAAAAAATAAACTTTTATTAAAAACATATGAAGGAATTCGCAATAGGAAGGACCATGATTTCCTTTGTTTGTATCACTAGACTGAAGCAATTTTCAGTCCTTCACATATGTATCCAATTCTAATGATATTAATATATTTTGGCATTTTATAATAAAAAAATTTAATGTTAAACAATTTTAAATGCTCAATCAACATACATACTCTGATGGTAATCAACCCAAATGTCCTTAAAAAATTATTTTTTAGAAATAATCTTTAACTTTTAGACAGACCTGAAAGATTTCTAAAGATAACTTCTTTCTGAAAGCGCGTGAAGATAAGCAAGTATATTTGTAGACATTATATATGTAAAACTTAATATTATGGCATTTCGTCAAATTGCATAGAATCAGATTGATAGATCTAATAGTGACTTTTAAAGCTATTTCAAACTTATGACAGCTAATTTACTCTTGATTCCATGGAGTTTAATACACATTGCCGGAATGTATAAATACCAAATTCAACAAAATGTCATACAGTCGTTTTTTGAGATGTTTGGTATAGGGAAAAATCAGAATTTGGCGTATCCTGCTGAATTTTTAAAGGAAGTCTGGTTTTACAGCCACTGTACAATGTATGTTTTTGAAAAAAAAAATGAAATACATTGCATACTTATTTATCTATTTAATGATATGTATCCTGCTCCAGTGAGGGTAGAATGTCTGTGGAAGCATGGACACTGCGCCGAGGACACAAGGCACGGACTCCTACATGTTCCCAGGACATATTTCCTGTCTGTCGGGAGGCGAGAAGGAGGTTAGCCCACTGCAGGTAAAAGTCTAACCTTGAAGGTTTGCGCCATCGACTCTTGTCTTACGTAACGATCAGCTGATTGTCACAGGCCCCGCGCCACGGAAGAGGGCTCTTCCTATCTCCCGCCAAAGACACTGGCTAAACAAATACTTCCCGCCAGCCTCGTACAATTGACAATTAAAACAACATTAAATAAAAAACATTAAGATTAAATAATTAATGNATCCCAGCAATTTACAGATTTGCTGGAAATTCGGGCTACGGACTCGGAGACCCAGAACGGACAACCATAGGCTTAGCTAGCGCCTCAGTGAATCCATTGAATTTCCTTAGACCTGTCTTCGATCCCTCGACTTGAGAGGGCCAAGAGTTCCTGGTTTCCTAATGTCTCTCTTCCCCCTCCGTCTTTCGTCCCCTCACGCAATTCAGTGTTTCGTCTGATGCTGCCATTACCGGAAATTCTATTTTAATTCATTGAATGCTATTTGAGAACTTGTCTCTTTGAACATCGATCGCTCTACCCGGCCCCTGAAGGAGGACGTATTATTTTTGCTGGCTGTCTGTATGTCGGGCGGGCTACTCCAATTGAAGAGCCGCCGGAGAGTGTGAGGTCATAGCCGAGTCGGTATGTCAATGGGAACAGCTCCCCGGGCGGTCAGGAGCCACGTGATAGATCACGCGAGATTCCCTCCACCGATTTCACAACGGACACTTTAGGAACGGGATTCTGTTCCGTCGGTGACTAGTTCCTCGTCAGCTCCCTTCGCGATTCCCCTGCTCTGGTGATGACCTTGGAGAACAGGGTCGCAGAGTCACTGCTTCTCAAGATATCCTGATGATCCATGATTGCTTGGTAACATTTTTTCTTTTCTTCTGTTTGATGGCAAGCAAACCTTGGGTACATTCAAAGGATCAGGGCAGAAATCTAATGGAGGGTCCTGGGAAATCGCTTCGGCATTGATTGCTTTTGGATGCAGACTCATTACTTACTATGGATTATGGAAAAGATCTACTTATTATTAAACTTTTATTTATTTATTACATTCTATTAAATTAAAACATTTTGTAATTTGATCACCACAATGAATTAGAAAAAAATGACATTCAATATCAATCACATGAGGAGAGAAGGTGACCCATTGGTGACACTGTGGTGTCATTACACCACTCTCAAATTTATTATTTCTAAGAAATTTAACTTCGTTTAACTTAATTTCAAATATTTAAAAAAAAATTTTAAAAAAAAACTCCCACTCTTAATTGATCGAAAATACATCTGACTATAACCATTTAATTTAATATATTTGTATACGTCGCACAATAATTTACCGTTGTAAATTTAAATTTACATTTAAATTTTGAGTGAGACTAATCTGAAAAAGACATTGAATGCAATAGGTATATTCTTTCGTCCCAGACTGAAATTACTTTATCTGTCACACTAAATTTTCAATATTTCTGAATAACTATTCAAATACATATATTTTGTAGCACCGAAATTTCTATTATTATCTGTAATAATAAACACTACTAGACAGTTAAACTTAATTTACTACTATGTAAAAATGTAATGCAGTTAATAAAAATTTCAATTAAAAAATTAAATATTATCTTTCTTTATTATTATTATTATACATCTTCAGTTGTTTTCACTTAACTTTTAAAAAATCTAGAGTGGACAACATTAATTTCAATTGAATTGTTTAACTCTTAGCTTTAGATAAATTCGAAAAGGGTTCTTCTAAGAAGTGATAAATACAATATTTATCAAAAGAAGAATAGATTTTTTTAAAAGAAAATTGGTGGGGTTTGTAATATTTTCTTTAAGAAATTTATTAACTTATGGATTCTAATTTAAGTCTAGATTCTCTCAAAAGAAAATCGATAGGGTTTCAAATGATTTTTTTTACTGAATTTGACATGTCTGGAAAGGTTTGATAAGATCTGAAAAATACAAAAAAAAATATGAATTTTATTTTCACCTAAGTTTATTATTATTATTATATTNGATATGAACATTCCTGATTTTCATATTTTATTATCATTTTATTATTTCTTTTCAAAACAGTAGAGCCAGCACTAAAACTAAATCTCTTTAAGAATACACAAAATCAATCAATGTGTTAATTTACGTTTTTAATTACTTTGTGTATTTGTTTATAATTAATAATAATTGGAAAGTCTAGTAGGTGACAAATTTTAAAAATTAAAAAAAAAAAAATCACATATTTACTGCAATTCTACAGTTCAGATGATCAAGAAAATAACTTCTCAGTTTATATTATAAAATTATCTTCTGATTTTGAAATATAAACTGAGAAGTTATTTTCTTGATCATCTGAACTGTAGAAGTGCAGTAAATATGTGAATTTTTTTTTTAATTTTTAAAATTTGTCACCTACTAGACTTTCCAATTATTATTAATTATAAACAAATACACAAAGTAATTAAAAACGTAAATTAACACATTGATTGATTTTGTGTATTCTTAAAGAGATTTAGTTTTAGTGCTGGCTCTACTGTTTTGAAAAGAAATAATAAAATGATAATAAAATATGAAAATCAGGAATGTTCATTTCCATTTTTCTACTATTTTGGCGTAGGTTTTCAGCCCTGTTCAAAGCTGAATTATGTTATATTATATAAACTGATAAAAGATAACAGAACTAGTGTAACTGAAATTAATACAAATAAATCCTATAGGTATTTTCAAGTACAAAGGTCATCATATTGATTCATATAAATACAACATATTAAAACACTTATACTTGTAAATTATATCTCAAATCTTCAATGATTACAAATCTAAAACCAAAACTTGGAACATCACCTTCATAAAGTTTATATACTTTAAGTAAACTTCAGACTTAGTATTCTCTTTGATATCTTTGTGGAATGTAAATAGCTGTAAAGTTCCTCTGGAAGCTCCGAGGTTTTCTGGTGATGGAATCCAGGAATCCCAGCCTCGTAGACCTGCCAAAATGAGGGAGTCTTTGAAGAAAACAGAACTCCCAGGACATTTCTCAAGACTTTATCCTTCAAGTCGTCAACTTGAAGCTTCAGAAATTCAGGATTTACAGGAATTCAACTTACACAGGATCCTTATATTAGGGCAGAACTCATACATACTGTATTATCTTCAAAGCCCTGTGCTTTAGAAACACCTTAACTAGTTAGTTAAGCACATCAAACTATATACAGACGCATAGAGTAAATTCTCTCTCTGGGTCTTATGTCAATAATATAATATAATATTTATTCTGATTTTGATAATGTTTATTGCAAATTAATCAACCTACAAAAATATTTATGGCTTTCTTCTGGGATTGAAAATAATTAATTAAAAGTATTAATAACCGATTCGTTTGTGGATAATTAATTATTTACATTAATTAACTGTTAATTGGTTAGTGTAATTTTATTATTTGATACTATCCTTTTTGAAGGATTGATTATAAAGGCTGAAGTGGTAGACTTGATTTCTCGATACATCCCAGAAAAAATATTACATAATTTGAAAATTGGCCGGATTGGAAATTTAAAAAAATAAATAAAATACATGATGAGTGTGAATGCCCACACCTGACGACTTAATAATGTATTCTCCTATTTTTAGAAATCCTAAAAAAATCAAACTATTCATATTGGCTTCATGATTTTTGATATATTTTTTTTTTCGATTTTTACAAATCATACCTAGGAGAACCTACAAATGCGTTCAAAATTGCATATTTTTTTGTACGCCCTCTAGCTTCCGCAATTTTAAAAATAAGAAAACTAATTTAAAAAATCTTTTAAGATTCTATTTCAGAAATTAGCTGAATTCATTAATGTCCGAAACCGGTTGTTTTGGAAGATATTTAGTGTGTAATATATAAACAAATAAGTTTCTTTTTCAATATCTTCATAACCATCAAAAAAACATAGAAATTAATAGAACTTTATATGCGTAAAACTTAAATATATTAAAAAGGAGACTTTTTTAACCTTAGATATTATAATTAGATGATTTTAGTTGGGGTTCGGTCAAGGTAGATCCATGAAAATACAGATTTAAAAAAAGTTTATTATTTTAAAAGATTATCTTCTATAATCTTTCTAATAATAATTCATTTTTCTCAGACATGGAAATGTGAACTTAGGGACAGGACGTCCTCTCTCGTCTTCATGATAGGTTTGGTCAATTACTGTTTTAATGTTATTTAATTATTTTTTTAATAGGTTGTTGTCTGCATGTTTTTTAATTCTCTTACACAGCTTTCTACATTCATACTTTGATATCACATTACATTATGGTAATTATATATTATAATATTATCAATTATTATTATATTCTCATGACATTGTATTTCTACAACCCTGAAGATGGCTTACAATGTAAGCCGAAACGTTGGCAGATAATCCTTCATTAAAAAAAATACATTTTTTTATTTGTGTTTTTTTGGATCTACCTCGACCGAACCCCAACTAAAATTCATCTTAGAATAGCTATGTTGG
>KZ807326.1:39206-63020 GCA_000696205.2 Oncopeltus fasciatus | reverse complement strand
AGTTGATCAAAAAAAAAAAAAAAATACAAATTAAAAAAAAAGCGTATTTTATAAAAATATTATCTGCCTTTAAACTAAAATCATCTAATAATAATATCTACGGTCAAAACACTTCTTTTGAATAAATCCCAATCCTTTAGCCTAAATTCTATCCAGTATTACCCATCCTGACAATTCACTACGTCGCCTAAATAGGAAATGGCCGCGTGACCTTTTCATTGCCAACACTTCATAAAAATTATACAAAAAAAACAAAAAACAACCTGTATATTGTAAATAGAGATTAAGGAGTTCTGCCATTGGGCAGCTTCTCCATCAAGTGAAGTACACGCTAAGTTCTTTCTTATTTATTTTTTTTTTTAATTGATTTATATTGTGAATATTAACCAGCACATTATAAGATACAAAAAACAAGTAGAAAGTAATTAATAATACAGTTTTATTTAATTTAAAAATAATTCAAATAACAATAATATAGCAGAAATTATTTATTGATAAATTGACATCAGTGGAGAGCCGGACAAGCCTTATCATATAAAACATCAAAATTAAGAATTATATGATACTTTATGCCTGGAATAGTACACTATACTTATAGAATTTCGGATTCTAGTAGCCATTTCTGGAAAATTTCTTGCTTTTGGTGAATTCCGAAGGGGTGTAGTAGCTATTGAGGTTGTTCTAATGGCAGATTTGAAATTATTTCTTTAAATATTTTTTTCCGATCCCGATCTAGACAACGAAAATATACTCAATGATATATATATATATATATATATACTCAAAATTGATTGTATAACCTAACAATATATCACTAGGACGTATTTTTGATCATGAATTGTTCATTAAGAGTACTTTTCGCATTCTTGCTTCCCCTGGACAATGCCTTCGGAAGTATGTATCCTCCCCACTCTTCATGGTACAGGAAGTTCTTAAGGAATTCCTGAGAGGGAGCCTACTGAAGGCCCTTACCATCCCTAAATCTGAGATCCAAGATGGCGTATAAGTGGCTTTAGCCCTCTTCGGCTACTAGGGGATGAGAAATAGACTTTGCCCTTTGTAGGGGGGCGTGGAGGGGGAAAATGCATTAACCAGCTGAACCACGCACCCCTTTGATCGCAGGATAATGACTTCCGGGCTAGGAGCTCAGTGGTGCCGCTAAACACCGTTACCCGCGCCATCTTGGACATGTTTACCTTCTGTAATTGCTTTAAACTCACAAATAAGACAACACTAGGATTCCTGGGAGAAAATTAAATTCAGCCCTAACTATCCTTTATAGTTCAGAACTTAATATTGCACTACACTAATAGCATGTGTACAATTTTACTAAAAATAATTCAATCATAGTTGATGCAACCTATAACGTCCTAAACTCCTTACTACACAATGACCTTAAAATCCCTTTAGTTAAAGACATCATCACAACCCGTTTTAATAAATTCCACTCTACCTTTCCATGCATCCCAATCCTTTAGCCCAAACTCTATCCAGTACCACCAGTCCTGATAATCCACCAAGTCGCCTGAATAGGAAATGGCCCCGTGACCTCCTCATTGCCAACACTTCATACTAATAATAATATGGAGAGAAAAACAAAAAAACAACCTGTGTATTGTAAATAGAGATTAAGGAGTTCTGCCATTGGGCAGCTTCTCCATCAAGTGAAGTACACGCTAAGTTCTTTCTTATTTTTTTTTTTTTGATCACCTTCTCCTAGTAATTCATGAATAATGACTTTCTTCTTCATTCGGATTGGAACTTTTTTTATTAAATTATCCATACATCTATATATAATTTTTAACAGACCTTATTTTTTAAATTTTAATATTATAAATTTGTTTTGTGGTATTTAATCATACATAAAATTTAACAATTTTTAGTGCAAGGNAATTAAAAAAGGGGGGCATAACGAGTACATCTTCTAAATATACATAATAATTATTAAAATAATTTGATTCTTAAACAAAAAATTTACTTAAGAAAATTAAAATAGATGAGAATAAAAAATAACTGTAAGACTTTTTATTTAATTTAATTTCTATTAAAATGTTTACAAAAGCGCTAGTTATTGAAAATTAACCACTTTTAGCTGCATGGCTAAGCGCTTGTCCCAGTCTAGAGCGAAGATTAGTTGCTAAGAGGCAAAGAGTATGTTTGCTGTCTTCTCCAGTATGCACAAATAGGTACATGTAGGTACATTTTGTTAATTAGTCTATTTTATATATTTATTTATTTATTTATTTATTTATTGTGGGTGTGTGTGTCAAAAGTTTAAAGACGACTAACACAGGGCTAAGTTTGTTATTGTGCCGAATCGAAGCAAAAAGAGTGAGAGATAAATCGAAATGTCAAGTGCCAGAAAGCAGATGTATGAATCAGATGTAATATTTAGTTTAGAGCAATGAAACTCAACAAAGGTTTGTCTAATTTAAAAAAAAAATACATACTTAGAGTTACAAAGTTAAATTTAAGAATTATAAAAGGGGGGTTAACATGAACCATACATTTTTAACTTTATAGAACCTGCATATAACAATTAGTTGTCTTTCTTAATTTGACATATCGCATTTAAATAATGTGAATTGAAAGACTAGATTGGTTATTTAGTTAAATTCGGACTAATGTATGAATTCAAAAAGTTTTTTTTTTATGTGGGGGGGGGGATGTATATTTTAGAGTAATGAAAGTCAACTCAGATATTTTTTTTGATAAAAGAAAAATTTAGGATATATTCATCGAAATCAAAGTTGGGGTTAACAAATATCTTAATTTTCCGGCCTAGAAGCTAAGATAAGCTTTTTTTTCTTAATGAATTTGGGCATGTCAGTTTTAAATGCTAAATAAAAAAGTGATTTCATTTTTAGCAAAAACAGACCAGTAGACATGAGGGGTTACCTGAAATGTCAATTGGGATTATTCATTTTTTCTTTCGTATACCATTTAGTTAAGATAAATGAAAATGTCACCAAATTTATTTCTTGATAAGAGACATTCTAAAAATTCAAATTTACAAACATTGAATCCGAAAATAGAATTTTAAAAGCCATATGTTAGCCTTACACGAAATTTTTCGGAAATGTCTGGACGGATTACGATTAAATTTAGAATTTAGGTACTATCCCTTCGAATAATGCGCCTTATTTCACATGGATACGATCCGTTAATACTAAGAAGGTTAAATTAAGGGTTACACTTAGGGTTTAATTAAAGCCAGCTGGTGAGAACAAGGATCAATGCCATTTTGACAAATGTATCGAGCTTTACATCTCTTGTTCTTTGTTTTTTTTAGTTTTCGACGTATATGCAACTGTTATCCAGTAAAGAGATTTATGAAGGGCAGAAAATTTGAAATAAGTCTTTTTATGCAAGCTTACAACAAAAATTATAAATATTGTTTCAAAAATTATTTTGCAATATATGGTCCTGTATGTAGATTGAATTGTATCACCCTTGTACCGCAAGGTGCGTGTTATGTTATGTTACATATTTCGCTGAGATATGTATTGCTGGTTTTGAATTTTTATTTTTCCATGATTGGTTTATATGTAGAATTCCGAATTCATGATGATTTATCACACCTGTACCTTTTTAGTTTAAACCAAAGGAATAAGAAAGTTTTTTTTTTCGGTTTTTTTCAGTTCAATAATTTAGTAAATTTGAGCTGAGAATGTCACGGCTCAGCCAATCGTAAGGAGATTTATTTGGGTGTTGGAGTTTCGTGTTGATAGGCTCAGAAAGGGTGCTTGAGAAAGGGTGCCGAGATAGCTGGAGAAGCCTCCAAAAGGGGTAGAGGGGGGTGGGGTCTTGGGGATTCCAGGTGAGAGGCGATAAGGGCTGCGATAAGGAGTCAGAAGGACTAGAGGGTGAAAGGCTGAAAAGCCTATCTTTGCCATCTGATTCCCGGCCTACCAGAGCCCTTCCCTGGAGAATATACCCCTGTCACTCTTGGCATGGCCGTGGACTCCCCTTACCTGACACGTTTTCAGAAATAGATTTATAATGCAGGTAGAAATACAATTTTCAGGGTAGATCCGTATGGGCCTCGGAATCCTGACGCTGCGGGTTCAAATCCAGCCCAGGTCAATCTTTTATTTGAATAGGGTGGCAACCTATAGATAGCTCTTATTATAATTATATTTTTAATATATAATGCTCAGAAAACTCCCCATTCATTTGGCACAAATGGTCGAACTTCTTCAGCTGCCTTGATTCGAGCGTGGTCTTTAAGTCTGTCAATCCAAGCTGTTTCCTTATTTTTTAATAAGATTATTATAATATAATATATTACAATAATCTTATGAAAAATAAGATTAATATAATATGGTATAATAAGATTATTATAATAATCCTATAAAAAATGAGTGGAGTCTTTAGGTCTGTCACTCCAAAAATATCTAATAAAGTTAATATTACTTTCTAAATTTAATAAATAATTCTTCATATTTAGAGCTTTATGTAAATTTCATTAAAATATAACTTCCCTTGCTTATTTATGAATGTGCTAATGACTAATGATTGTATGTAGCACATTTAGTGAATAAGCTAGTTTCAAACTGACATTTCTAGTGGGATATATTCTGATGAAGGCATGGAGAGAAGGATTTGGAATTGAGAGCGAATTTCGGATTGGATGGAAGCCAATCAAGAGATAATTTCCGGCCTAAAACTGATGTTCGCAGTGGGTTACTCGTTACTCCACAGGATTCGAAAGAAAGAGTTTTTTTTCTGCTTTCTTTAGGAGAGATAAATAATTTGTTTTTTGGCAGAAAATTTCTATTCACAATAATAAATTTCAATATATAATAAACTAGCGGACCCGGCAAACTTCGTTTTTCCAAAAAAATTTTTTTTTTTTAGGGCGTTGCTGGCCCTAAGCAAACGTTAGTGTTGTATTATCACACGATTCAAATAGAGCTTTTAATGAAATTTACGGCCTTCAAATAAAAATTCATGGAATACATATCATAAAGTTTTTTTCACAGAATAATTTACATATGGTGTAGATATGGGCTCAATCAAAAAAAGAAACATTTGTATTTGAGGCAAATTGGAAATGAAAATTTGATTTAGCCACGCCCCTCCGTCCGCAGACCGAAAATCAAAAATCAGACTTCACAGTGTCGCCCGCCTGAATATTCTGAGGATTCCCTGAACATTTCATCAAAATCGGCCCAGCCGTTTTGAAGTCCATACGTTACATACATACACACATCCTATTATATACATAATATTGATTTTATTGACAATCATTTTTAGAGCCTAGTGGGTTAGATAAAAAAAAAAACTTAAAATCTGTCATTAGAACAACCTCTACATTCTTTTGTAATTTGCCAAAAGGAAGGGATTTTCCAGAAATCGTAACTACAATAATATTCTTTGAAGTGTAGTGTTCTATTCCATACATGCTAATTATATATTTGTGTGCGTGTGTGTGTTACTATAGTAATAGTATTAAATAGAGAAAATATATCTATAGTGTACATATATAGATACTTTCACATTGGAGTAATGGGTAGGATCAGTGCAAATATTGGAAAACAATTTTTAGTGCAAGGAAATAGAATAAAAATCTAATTCTTAGATGATTTTAGTTGGGGTTCGGTCAAGGTATATCCAAAAAAACACCAATTTAAAAAATGTATTTTTAATAAAGTATTATCTGCCAACGTTTCGGCTTACATTGCAAGTATTGCTTCAGGGCTGTAGAAATACAATGTCATGAGAAGACTATCATAATTGAAATTAAAATAATAGAGAATTGCAATAATATAATGTGATATCAATAGTATGAATGTAGAAAGTTATGTAAGAAAATTTAAAACGATTTTGAAAAAAAACTATTTGAATAAAAAAAACAATTTGAAAAAAACATGCAAACGAAACTTATTGACAAAGAAAATATTGAATAACAATAAAGCTGTAATTTTCCACACCTACCTATCATGAAGATGAGAGAGGACGTCCTGTCCCTAAGTTCACATTTCCATGACTGAGGTATAAATTTGCCTTTTACACCCGTTGGAGGTAGAAAAGTGGGGGGAGGAGGTAAGAGGCGGAAGGTACAAAGGGAAAGCGGCCTGTTGCAAGAGAGGGCAATAAAAAGGACAAAGGAAAAAAGGGAAGGGTATTATTGGAAATAAGTGACTTTGGAACTGGGAACAATGTTTGACAGGTTTATTGAGACGGAGAGCTGAAGGTTTTTAGAATGTTGAAAATGTTTGAATAAGCTGAAGAAATTTGTTCTATGTCCGTTCTGTCGTTAACTGGATAGTGTTTTAAGTTGATGTGAACGGTTTCAGACAAAAGGCGTTATTGTTCATAGGGTTCACTGAAAAGAATAGTTATGCTCTCGAAGTCAAATGTGTGTTCTTCATGAAAAACATGTTTAGTGACCGAACCCCAACTAAAATCTTCTAAGAATAATATCTACGGTCAACAAACTGTCCTTTTGAATAAAAATCTAACTGTCCCAGCCAGTACTCGAACATGGATCTTCTGCTATCCGGGCCGGTGCATTTACCAGTTAGATTTTATTTATTTAATAAATTTTATTAAGATTTATTCTGTTCCCTTGCACTAAAAATTGTTAAATTTTACATGGGATTAAATACTACAAAAAAATAATATTTATAAAATATTGGAAAACTTTTCAAAAAACTTGTTATGAGAACAATCTACATTCCTTCGGATACATACACACACACATCTATGTGTATTTTGTGACTAACATTTGTTACAGTTTTTTTTAATTTATATTAATCAATCACCACTCGGAGCGTCGCTTGCTACTGCCTTCGATTCGGAAACAGTGCAGCCATTTTTCCCTACTGCATGCACTCCAAGCTGTATATATCATTCCGGAAAATTCCAAGGAAAATGTATTGTGTGTTGGGGGAGGGGGGGCGATCCGACCTGGTTCGAACTGCATTGAGCTGGACTCTTGCAGCGGGAAGATTGATCCCCTTCCCCTTCTCTCGAACAATGCCTCCATCTTGTTGTACATTTACCGAGATAAGCCCATGAGAGGCGTACTCAACACAATGATTGCACAGCGAGTGTCCGTGTGTGTCTGGCCTAGAGTCTAGAGTCACGAAGCCATTACGCTGATGAAGAACTTAATCATCTGATGGGGACTCTGATAAGGCACTCTTGACCCCCCCCCTCCCCCCCCCTCCACTCCTTACCCCGATACCACAATAAGTCCCTGTACGTATAATAACAGATATACACTCGCAATGAGTGTTAATTGCCTCAGGTGTTAGCTACTTAGGTGTTAATTACCGTCATTGCTAAGGTTATAATATATAAACAACTCATATAATGCACACTCTTGCCTGGACTTTAACCAGGGAAAAACTAGCCATCCTTTCAAATGTTATCTTTATGTGGCTTGACTTTTATTATTCTTCGGGTCCAAGCGGAAAATATTTCAGTAATGCTTGGACCAAGAGTAATGTAAATAACAATTTATTAATTTAAATATGTCAAACTGCCTTTCAGATAGAGGTTTTACTATTTTTAAATATGAAAATATAAGCACAACAACAACAAAAAATTCTTAATGTAGCATTAAACATCTCTATTGAGAATCAAGCTGCTAATCTTGTACTGAGGTCTGTAATAACTAAGTACAAAACTGTTCAGAAGCACCCCCTCGTATGGGTTCCGGGGCATTCTAGGATACTGGGAAATGAGAAGGTGATTGTCTTGCTAAAAAGTGGGAAAATTATATATATTTAGGCCAGTTGATACTCTTATCCTCAGCCTATGAGAAAATAGAAAACTGGGCTAAAAAAAAAAAAAAAAAATCTGAAGGACAGTACGTCCTCTCTTTCCTTCATTATAGCCCTGAAGATGGCTTACAATGTAAGCCTAAACGAAGGCAGATAATCTTTTAAAAAAATAGACTTTTTTTTATTTTGTATTTTTTTTATATCTATCTTGACCGAACCCCAACTAAAATCATCTAATAACATCTGAATTAAGTTTTAATTGGTTTAGTTTGAAGCCAGAATCTTGCGAAGTACTTCTTGAGGAAACCAGACAATGATAGAACCCAGGTGTTGCATAACCCGAAGGATATTATTATCCCACAATATAAGAGGTTTCTTCAGGAATTATGACCTGCTCAGATGATCGGGAACTTAATAGGCCTAAATTAGATAGCGGTATATGTCCTCCTTCGAAGAATCATTTTTATTCAGATATATTTTTCCCTATGTTCCCATTACATATCGTAACTCTCACGCCTGGAATAAAATCATATATGGTCATATAGGACCTTTCAGATCTTCAAGACCTCTAAAAATGCTTCTCAAACTTTTTGCATGCTAATAAGAGAGAAGCAAATAAGTGTTTTCAATTGCCAGATCAGTTTTTAAGAAAATAAAAATAAATATAATAAAAAATACATAGTCTCTTAGGTGCAGCATAACCTGAAAAAATTACCTCATGTGTGCAAGTAAAAATAAATATAAATTACATTTTATTGGTATTCCAATTGTTTTAGTAATCATAATAGAGAACTGAACTATGGACTGAACGGTTGTATATGTGTGTGTGTGTGTGTGTGTGTGTGTGTGTGTGTGTGTGTGTGTGTGTGTGTGTGTGTGTGTGTGTGTGTGTGTGTGTGTGTGTGTGTGTGTGTGTGTGTGTGTGTGTGTGTGTGTGTGTGTGTGTGTGTGNTTTATTCATTTATTCATTTATTTATATATGTGTGTGTGTATACTTTATTTTTAAAAATTACTTACAATTTGCTTATCGAAAAAAAAGGCAACAATATGGGAAGAGCAAAAATTGTTAAAATTTAAATATTACCTTAATTTTGACATTTTTATTAGATCAATAATAAGAGATAAAACTATTTTTTATTAATTTCTTTCGCTGGCGCCTCAATAAGAGTTGAATTTAAAAATTTAAAAAAATAGTATTATATATTTTGACCATTCTAAAAAAACAATGAATACTAATAAATTATAGAGTTGAATTATTATTAGGGTTTTAATAATTAAACCTTTTACACTGGGACAGTATAATAAATAAAAAAAAGTACGGGCCGCTCCGGGATTTGAACCCGGGACCTCCTGCACCCAAAGCAGGAATCATACCCCTAGACCAAGCGGCCTTCATGGACTTTCTCCAGACATCATGCAATACTGAAGATAAAGCAAAATAATTTATTAACGCAGGATCAGTGAAATTAAGAAGATTTCCCCTCATTCATAAATATGGAGATACATTTTACTATCTTATCTTTTAGTATTCGTTAAATATACAACATTATCAAAATGATAATTAATTAATCATAATTTTTAAATATAAGGGCTAAGGAGTCTAAGTTTAGTTTAAGTCTTAAACAATAACTAAAGTCTCTTTAGAATATTTCTCTGTGGGTGTACTAGTTAATATGCTTAGGTTATTTATTTCAGTAACCACAAAATAACCTCCTTCCCCTCTCTACACAATCAACCTGGCCAGTAAGCTTTTCTCTGAAATCAGCATAGTCATTCAGCACCTGAAAGAATTCCTAACTAACGTTCCCAAAGTAACTATCGATTTCAGCGGAATCGATTGTCAAATACCACTTGAGAGAACATCCGTCCCCCGTCCCCCCACCCAAAGTAGCCTTCTTAAATTTTAAATGGCGATCGCTTCATTATTGGCGTTCACTGAACCTTCTCCTTGCTTTTAAATTTTTTTTCACCAGCACAGATGCGTTATCTGTTAGTTAGTTTTTTTTTTGTGTGTGTGTTTTGTGTTAGTTTTGTGTTTGGCTTATGCAAAAACTTAGCCCTTTTATTACAAATTAACCTTCAGTTGACACAATTCAACCCCTAGAAACATTTTATTTGTCTTTCTCAAAATTTATTTACTTGTTTTTGACAAATTTAAACAGTTTTCACAGTTCAATTACTTATATTTAATTTAAAATGACTTTTGTTTTAATTATTTTTGCAGCTTATCCTTCGTATTACATCATGCTTCAGATGTATATTTATATTTATTTTTCAAGTTAATCACATCGTTCATAAATTATAAATAAAGGCGTACTCAACACAATGATTGCACAGCGAGTGTCCGTGTGTGTCTGGCCTAGAGTCTAGAGTCACGAAGCCATTACGCTGATGAAGAACTTAATCATCTGATGGGGACTCTGATAAGGCACTCTTGACCCCCCCCCTCCCCCCCCCTCCACTCCTTACCCCGATACCACAATAAGTCCCTGTACGTATAATAACAGATATACACTCGCAATGAGTGTTAATTGCCTCAGGTGTTAGCTACTTAGGTGTTAATTACCGTCATTGCTAAGGTTATAATATATAAACAACTCATATAATGCACACTCTTGCCTGGACTTTAACCAGGGAAAAACTAGCCATCCTTTCAAATGTTATCTTTATGTGGCTTGACTTTTATTATTCTTCGGGTCCAAGCGGAAAATATTTCAGTAATGCTTGGACCAAGAGTAATGTAAATAACAATTTATTAATTTAAATATGTCAAACTGCCTTTCAGATAGAGGTTTTACTATTTTTAAATATGAAAATATAAGCACAACAACAACAAAAAATTCTTAATGTAGCATTAAACATCTCTATTGAGAATCAAGCTGCTAATCTTGTACTGAGGTCTGTAATAACTAAGTACAAAACTGTTCAGAAGCACCCCCTCGTATGGGTTCCGGGGCATTCTAGGATACTGGGAAATGAGAAGGTGATTGTCTTGCTAAAAAGTGGGAAAATTATATATATTTAGGCCAGTTGATACTCTTATCCTCAGCCTATGAGAAAATAGAAAACTGGGCTAAAAAAAAAAAAAAAAATCTGAAGGACAGTACGTCCTCTCTTTCCTTCATTATAGCCCTGAAGATGGCTTACAATGTAAGCCTAAACGAAGGCAGATAATCTTTTAAAAAAATAGACTTTTTTTTATTTTGTATTTTTTTTATATCTATCTTGACCGAACCCCAACTAAAATCATCTAATAACATCTGAATTAAGTTTTAATTGGNTCTTTATGTATATAAATATATATATATATATATATATATTGTATATATGTCTGTGTGTGTGTGTGTGTGTATGTGTCAAATAGAATAGGGAGAAAAAAAAGTTGTTTCCCGAAGAAAGATTGGCCCTTTAGCCATGTAGACACACCAGTAGAACGGATGTGTTGCTTGTCAGTATGTTGACAGATAGCAGCTGATCACCCAAGAAACTGATCTTATACGTCACCGCACGAAAAATTTATTTTCATAGGGAGGTCTGGAAGTGGAGGTCTCCCAGAGATTTTCACGAAGCAAAAATCCTTCTACTACAAAATGTTTTAAGTAGAACAACAGATTAAAGTCTTAAAATACGGCAGCCATCTTGTCCGTCCAAGTGCCTAATACAGATCAACCAACAGGTATTTTTAATCCCGGCTGAGAAAATTTGGGTCCCGGCTGAGGTAGTATGATTTTTTAAATTCTATTCCCTTAATTTTAAAATTGTGGGATTAAATACCTCAACTAAAGTCGGAATTTAAAATAACAAATATATTTTTAATATTGCTAGTATACAAACTAATTCAGTAATGTGTTTAAAGTACAATAGAGCCGTAAATTTTGAATGTTTTGACTTTCTATTCTAATAAAATAACTAGGTTGTTTAAATCAATATATTTTTACAATCGATCTTTAATAGTTTTTTTAACTTTTTGTAGCAATTTATTAATTAATTGATCATTTTCGATTAATAAGACATTAATTTATTGTTCATCTTATTAAGGTCTATTGTAAACTATCAGGCTCGTGGCAGATCCGACAATGGAATAGTTATTGAACAATTTATATCTTTTAAATTTGATATTTTGGATGTCCTTAATGGGGTAACATATTCTTCAATTGGAATTCAATTTATATGTCCCAAATGTATTTATTTTTTTGAAAGGAAAAAATACATCCAAAACGTTTTATAACAAAATCTTTGAACATCAAATATACTTAAACAATTAATGAAAGGGAATAGAATAAAAAAATCTATTTACAAATTAGAGAAACTTAAAAATCTCAAAAATAAACACATAAAAAATATAAAAAGCACTCTTATGAATTTAGACAATAAATGCAAGGGAATAGAATAAAAAAATCCAACTGTCCCAGCCAGGACTCGAACCTGGATCTCCTGCTTGCCGGGCCGGTATGCTATCCATTGTACCACCGTTCGAGTACTGGCTGGGACAGATAGATTTTTTTATTCTATTCCCTCTCATTAATTTTTTTAAATTTTCGTGGGATAATAAACCACAACCAAATAAATATTTATAAACTAATATACTCAAGTTCAATGACAACAGAAACATAATAAGTTTTATGATACTAGTCTTTAGACCACACATTAAAGGACTGGATACAGTTATTCGTGCTAATTCTTATTTTTAGTAGCTAAATTTTACATATTGAGAGGTGATATGAACTTGTAATATTGATAACCAAACTAACCATGTGTTTTTAAGTTTTTGAAGAAAAAGTGACTCTTACTGTATTACTTTTTATTATTGGCAGAAGTGACCAATGGCTGATTGGCAGTGTATAAAAGTACTGTTCGTGATATTCACTATCCATGGGGCGTATGGGATTCAAGCTCCTCTCTACAGGATAATTATAGGAGACAAGACTTGTACCGGTGTCCAGATCAGTCGCTCCTGGCTGCTGGCGGAGAGATGTCTGGAAGAAGGGACGTCGCTGAAGAGCTCAGACAACCCGAAGGTGCTGGGGGCGAAAGGGCGCGTACAGGGCGTGAAGGAGTACGTCCCTCTGACGGTCGACGAAGACGAAGAGATCCACGTGGCTCTTGTCCGCGGCTCATTCCCGGCTCCTCCGACTCCCATAGACTCGGGCGAGTCCGGAGGCTCCTGCAAGATGTCCATGATCCAGGCTGACGGCAGTACCTCTTCGAGTCTTGTGAAGGTGATCGATACGGATCTGTGTTCCGTGCACTTCAGACTGATCTCCTCCGACGAGCATGAGTTCTGCGGTGCGTACTCCAAGGGACTTAAGCCGAAGCCGGGGAGCGCTCTTTACTGCAATGGACGCCTTTATGGCACTCTTCTCGACGACAGCTACATGGAGACTGATGAGGGCTTATCCATTGGTGTATTTCTGAAGGTATCCACTATTTATGGTGTGCTCCGAAAGTACGCGACAGACCTACCGCCAATGGAGAATGGTTCTAGCCTAAGCAAAAACTCATTACTTCTATTATTTATTAGTGAATTATTACTTCATTTCTACTACATTTCATACGTTAAAAATTAAATCTGTTTTAAATAACTTCTATTTCATTTATTTAATACACATCGATTCTTTACTGCAATTTAAATATATTAATCCAAGGCATTTCTAAGAAATAATATCTGCCCAGCATTTCTGAATAAAAATGAATAGTGTACATCAGGGAAACTTCTGGAACAAAATGGCCTAATTATAAATATAAATACACATAATACATGTAAATAATATATTTACATCATAATCGGTAATACATAACCTGGTAAATAGACCGTCTAATAAGTTTTCTTAAAGATACTCTTTTATACAACCAGATCTAACCTCAGTAATTAGAACTTATCAAAGTAATTATTTACTGAATAAATAATAATTAACTCTTAATGAGTAAAAATAGTGATAGAAAAATATGATAGAAATAGGGTTCTACCGTTGGGTCGTGGCGCCGGTTTTGACCTCTTCTATTACAGCTGACCTGGGGGGTTTGGCTCATAGGATCTGTTGGGGTTCAAAACCCACCCTGGGCAAGCTTTTATCGATAATTCAAAGCTTCTCTTGAACCATAGATGATTAGATGTTTAGAATGGGATGGCAACCTTTAGATAGCCCCTACCTCTGTGACCCTAAGGGATTGAAAGCAAGTCTAACGCTTTAGAAAAATTGCCTACAACACTGGGATAACCAATGAATTACCAGCTCGAGTGTATATTGTATTGTTATTGTGTTTGGCCATTTTAAGGTTATCATTTTTTTTATTACTTTTTTATTTTTAATCCGCAGTAGATTTTTTAATTGCTGAAAGTTAATTTTGTTTTTCTACCTCTTTAGAATTCTAACAATTTTTTTTTTCTATTTCTATACTCCAATCGTCCATCAAACAACAATATTACAAAGCTTTCCTTAATTTTTCCTTTTTAACCTTCACTTTATTCACATAATACTCTACACATTAGAAGTGGGGTCGATGGGCCCCTTCTCCCTGCAGTGATGTTGACTTATTTATTTTATTGTTATTTTTTAATTTTTTTAATATTCATTTATTATTTTTTATTGCATATTTCACCATCTCAGCAAATTATTAGATGTTAAATAACATAATGTTATTACATTCTACTATTTATTAATAGATATTTATTGATTACTTTAAATGCTCTACGACTTTTCAATTTAGTTCCATAGCTTCAATAAATACTAAATAATGCATCATCCAGATACAACACTTGTCCGAAGTAAGGTTGAAGAATAAAATCCACACATTCTGACACATTTCCAATTTATCGATTTGTTAATAGCTGGTTTTTTAGAGGTCACTCAATGCCATCAGTACGTTTACATTGTGAACATCAAATTTTACAACGTACAAACCTTATTATTATTATAAATTATTAGTTAAACAATATATATGTGTGTGTGTGTATGTGTGTGTGTGTTTGTGTGTCTTTAAAATGTAAAATTGAGCAAATTACAATGCATCTCCAGTAAAGATTGTGTGGCAAGATTAAGATTAAGTAAATGTTTGATTTTTGACAAATTTTTTTTTTGTTTAGGAAGTTTTTATTTTATTTTTCTATATGTTTTGTTATGTAAATAATATCTGTATAATCTTAAGCTCAGATTTTGTTTATTTAACAACTTTGAGTCGTAAGGAGATTTTTTTTTTTTTTTTTTTTCTTAAAAGAAATAAGAGTTTAGAGAACTAATCTATTTCACACTCCTACTCTCAACTGGAAATATGAATAACTAATAAATTCTCTTCACGAGTACACAAAAGGAATTGCCTAAGAAAAGGGAATATTTGCAAAACAAGTGAATAACACAAAAGAAGGCCTTGTGAATGGCTTGGCTCCAGACCTTGTGCAGACAGTGACCTGAACAAATGGCTATTTGGAAAACAGAATAATATTTAGACCACTTTCCTCAGAGAAAGCTGAGATAAACCGGAGATCCACTTCGTGACGTCATATGTCCCAAGCCATTTTTCTGAACGCTTATATTTTCTTAAGTAACAAACTATTGTAAATAACTGCAAATACTAGAAGTTGATGAGAGCATTGCCACCCTGCATCTCAAGATGGAGTACTTCAACTTATTGTTCAATAAAAGTGTTTCTCTATTTCTTTAACGTAAAAATTAGATTCACATCGACGAAATGTACAGTTCTAGGCTTCGTTGTGAAAAACGTTATGAACGAGGCACATACAGTGCTCCATTTTTCTTTATAGAACCAAAGGAAAAAAAAGATCTCACTGTACAAGAAATGTACTCTAAGTCTAACAAAAAATATAAAAACACAACATATCGAACTATTTACACACATGGGTACACAATTTATAGAACTGATCACCCAGATGGAACTGCACTCCTCTATTCGCTCTTCCCAGTCATTACTAAGTACCCTCCACTTCTAAAGATTCTCTTCAATCTACTTCAGAGTCCATCCAAACTTCCTCATCTCCAATTGTCCTACCTGCAGTGTCCTACTGCCTTTCTAACAAATCCATTAGCTCCAAGAACACTTTAAGTCCTTAGAAATATTTTATTTGGTTGTGGTATTTTATCACAGGTAAATTTTAAACAATTAATGAGAGGGAATAGAATATAAAAAACTATCTGTCCCAGCCAGGAATCGAACCTGGATCTCCGGCTATCTGGGACAGTTAGATTTTTTATTCTATTCCCTCTCATTAATTGTTTTAAGTCCTTACGTCCTTGTTTCCTCTCTTGTGGAGACTATAATGCGAAACATCTGCAGTGGGGCACGAGAACGACCAACTCCCGTGGCCGTGCTCTGTATAATGCTATCTCCTCTCACAGTCCCTCTACTACTAAGTCCGTCCTCTCCCACCTATTGGCCCACCGATGTAAACCGTGTTCCTGACATCCTAGATTTTTTTATATGTAAAAATCTTATTACCTACCATCACTCTGTAAAAAACATTAAATGAGCTTTCCTCTGACCACAACCCTGTCCTCCTCACACTGTCTTTCACACCTATTCCTAGACAATTGCTACCAAGCTTAATAAGTGGTCCCATTGACTGGCCACTTTTTAGAACTCTCCTAGAAGAGTCACTTGACCTCGGAATCTCCTTAAAAACCTCTGAATAGCTGGATGATGCAGTCCAGTTCTTTACTATAAAGATTCAGCAATGTCTTTGGAAGGCTAACTTAAAACCCACCAGCACCCGCTACACTGTAAATTCAGCTGAACCCCTCCCTGATTACATTAAAAACCTCATACAAGCTAAGCGGCAAGCTCGAGCCTTGTTCCAAAGGCACAGACATCCCTCAGATCGTAGGGAGTTCAACCAGCTAATAAATATCGTAAAACAAAAATTAGGGGCTTTACGTAATGAGACATGTAATGCCTACCTGCCAAGCCTCTCAGCAGGAGATAAATCCTTCGGAATTGCTCCAGGCAGAATCCTTAAGAGCCATGAAGCTTCTACTCCTTTGTGTCTAAATGAAAAAACAAAACTGGTCATATTTAGCTGTATCTTTTGCAACACATTGCATAAAATAATGAGTACATTTTGGAAGCATTGAATATTCAGTCGGTTACATAACAAAGTGTCTCTATAATTATGGGACGGACCATCACTTGCATCGGATTCTGTACTTGCTTAATTCGCAGATCTTCAGAACGTCCAACTATCTATCTGTAACTATCTAACTATCTATTATCTCATTCACTGGCCAGCAGTCGAAGCTTAGAAGTAGTTCAAAGTATCCTGCACAATGGGAAGATAATTTCACTCTGGGATAGCCGGGTAAGGGGAGGGGGATAATCTATTTGACTTTGCCTAAGTGGAATTAAAGGATCCCCTCTCCCTCCCACACTCTCTCTCTCTCTCTCTCTCTCCCTCTCTCTCTCTCTCTCTCTCTCTCTCTCTCTCTCTAACTCCCTCATTCTCTCTCTCTCTCTCTCTCTCTCTCTCTAACTCCCTCATTCTCTCTCNCTCTCTCTCTCTCTCTCTCTCTCTCTCTCTCTCTCTCTCTCTCTCTCTCTCTCTCTCTCTCCCTCTCCCTCTCCCTCTCCCTCTCTCCACCTCTATCTGATCAAACAAACCACGTCACCCCTTCTCCCTTTCACCTAATTCCCCTATCACCCAAGCTCTCTATCTCTGTTTTCGAATTGAATTTCATTTGCGAAGTGATTGGGTGTCTCATGTGGGATAAACTGAGTCAGGCCAAAATAAACAAGCTTCATAATCCTAAAGCTGAGCACCATTCCCCTTTGGGGAGTCAGGTGCTTTTATCAAGAAATAAAAGCCTGATCAGTGCCATGGGTGTTTACAATGGACTGACAACTTGCAGGTAGTCCTTCTCTCATAACCCAAAGAGATGTTGGGAGATATTAAAAAAAAACCTACACATATTAGCATATTATTGTGGTATTCATACTTCTTTTGTTCTGTAGATCAAAGATGGATAATGACCGGGCGGTGAAGTGTGAATAAATTTTTTTTTTAAGAGAAACTATCCCCGCTCTATCTAAGATATATCTAGATACATCTTAAATTCTACCATTAATGTACTTCTGTAAATAATTTTTTTTAAATTGTTTCTCCCGCATTTAATGTTCTATAAAATATGTTAGTAACACCATTTATGACAATTTTAACTATTTTTCAATGTAATCATCCACTAAATTTCTTCTACCCTTGATTTAAATCTCAGTTTGATCTTTCATTTGTTATTACTACTTAAGAGATATCAACAAAATAGATATATTGATGGCTATATTATGAGAATTAATAGTCTCTTATATAAAAATATATTCTCTAACTTTTTGTAAAACATAAAATTCAAATTCGGTATTTTGGCTTTTAATTTTACAAACCATTGAAGGAATTCATTTTTTTTTTCAAATTGGTTATTTTTTGAGTTACAAAAAATTTACAGAACATAAGAGATGTAAAATTTTAGTACTTGGGGGTTGGGCAAGTAGTGAGGTACGGGGAGCATGAAATGATCGATCTCCCTTTGTGGTGTAGTCGGTAGCACACCCGCCCGGCAAGTGGGAGACCCGGGTTCGATTCCTGGCTTTGCTAGTAAGATTTTTTTTTCTAGTTCTCTGTACGATTCAAAAATTGTAAAATATAGTGTTGAAAATTTATAATTTCAAATTTTTTTTTAACAAAAAAAAAACGCTTAAGGAAGACATTTACGAGTGTAACTACGAGGTGTGAGTTCTTTCCATACTCTTCTTTCCAGACTATTCTATAGCAAAACTTAATGCACATATCTTTCAAATTCAATGTTCTCTCCCTCTTTCACTTGGCCCACAATTCTCAAATACTAATTATCAGATCTCTCTACCCTGGGAGAAAAAACACAATTAAAAAAACGAAAAACGCAAAAATGCATACCTTTTATTTATAAAATCCTCCTAAGGTTCAGTTGTTGTTTTTGTTTTTTTAAATCCTGTATTAATTGTTTATTATTATTTAATTATGATAATTGCTATCACATGCTACGACAAAAAATTTTTGTTAAACGTTTTTAAAGCATTTAAAGTGTATTACCTTTTCTTTTTTTTAAGGGGAGATTTATAGATTCATAACTTATTTGTTATAAAAAATTAAAAGCCAAAATTGAGAATAAATCATAAGAAAACTTATACTTCGCTTTATTCAATAGATTTTTTTTAATATATAGGAAATAAAAACCATTAAATTTAATAAAAATCAATTTTTTAGTGTAAATTTATTTTTTTTAAAGTGGAGTTACTATGGAATTAAATGCAGCAAGTGGGAGGTTGGAAGGCATCAAAAGATGGCCTCCATGTATAAAGGGTGCATACCAGTGGCTACTGTGCTCCGAAGAGAAGGGTCCCACTCCAAGGTAAACATACCACTCCACTCAATGGCCCTCCTAGGGTATTGCATTCCTCGAGTGCAAGAAGTCAAACACTCCATTGGGCAGAAGGGCTTATTTCTCTGAAGTATACTAGCCAAGGACTGATGCAATGGAATCAGACTCACATAGCAAATGCAATCAAGTTGATAGCTTTACCGAACTCTTGTTAAAATTTCATTTAAATTACCATATTTATATGAGATATCACCCACACCCGTCCCCCCCCCCCCCCCCCCNCCCCCCCCCCCCCTCCTAGCTATGCATTTTCATATTTGAATATTGAATTGCAAAGATTACATTTACTTTTTCATTGGAAAGAAATGTATTTTATGAAGAGCGAGGGGGATTATTTTTGAACATTCCAGGGTGGTTTCCAGGTCAGAGTGGGAGCGAAGGGAATGAGCTAGGTGTAATTGGAGGTGGCGGTGCGGATCGTTGGGGTTCGTGTTGACAGCCCTCTCAGGGGAGCTGTTTCAGGACAGGACCGACTCCCTCAACCTCTCCTGCAGGGAAGAGCTTGACATTCTAATATATGGGAATTAGTTACCCTTACAAACACAATAAATATCCGACAACAACTCTTTTATATATAAATATATATTTATTTATACAGATGATGATGGAAAAAAGTTAAGACCTTTATTTTTTTTAATAGTCAATTTACCAATTACAATATATTGAGTATAAAATTTTGTAAATTGATCATAAATAAAAAAGAAGTAACAAAAAACAGGTTTCCATTAGGATAGAATGTGACAAGAGACATAACTCTCAGATTAAGAAGAACCTATGTTCCCAAGAGGTCCTGCAAGCATCTTCTTTTGAGTTGGTGGGGAGGGTTGTGGAGATTACTGTTATAGGTTCTGTGCAAGCAAATACCCATACAGTGGTATAGGCAGTTAACTGTGGAAAAGGGAGAATGCGGTAGGAAATGAGTTCCTAGACTGAAGTAATAGGAAGCATTTGCAATTATTCTGATAATTTTGGATTGAAAGGATTGGATTCCTTAGATTTAGATAGAAAAGTGTGTGGCTGCAACCCGTATTTCTTTACCGTATTTTCAGATCGGTCACAGTAAAGTCACTTACAGCATTAGTTTATCTATTGTAAGTTTTGTGTTACCATTCATGAGTCTGTATAAGTGTCATTCGTCATCGGTTGAATTCTAGTCTTTTAATTTTAGAATGCTCGAGTCAAGATGTAACCCAAAGAAGTTATGTTATGAGAATGCTATTGAATTTTACGTAATTTTTACTTTTCCTGGATATATTTAAAGATCGACTTGTAAGTTTCTGGAGGCAATTTCGGGATTGAAGTGGCAAGAAAAGCCTTGCAATCTATAGTAATTATAGAGGTAGAATAGTACTTGGGTGAGTAGGGATATAGTCGGTGTATAGGATGGGCACAAGCACACTACCTTGTGGAACTCCCGCTTTCACTTGGTAGTACTTGAAGTAATCCAATTTTTGCCAGACCCTAAATTAACGGTTGGATATGTTGGACTTAAGGATTAGGTAAGTGCTACTAGGAAATGCGGATTTGGTTTAAACAAAATACCACTGTGTACACTTCACAGAGGCCTTATAGTCTCGATCGAATACTTGAGAAACATAAAAGAAAAAAAGCACCTGAACTGCGGGAAGAGGAAAGTCTTCGACGCGAAACACCTCCTGGACAGTAGAATGCTTACACCGGTAGCCAAATTGGTGATTAGGTAGAATATTCAAGGACTGAATGTAAGGAATCATTCGTTTTAATTTTCTTTTTCTTTTTTGAGAAATATTATGCCTGAATAAATTCAGAGGAGTGGGAAGTGAGTTTTATAGAGAGAGTTATATAGTTCAGGAATGCAATTACATTCTTGGGGATATTCTGGAGTAAACAACTGCTGATTAAATCACAGCTGTGCGCTTAGGCCGATGAGAGATAATATACTTGACCTCGGAGGGCGTGACTGTCTTAAGTGGTAAGGACATAGACAATGGCTTATTTAGAAACTCTTTATTCTCCATAGCCCATGACAGATCTAGAGAATCCAAATGAGGAATAAATGTTCGTGAAAAACCTATATAAAACACTTTTACTGGAGTAAATTATCCTAATAGCCTTAAAGCTCTTTCGTAAATACAGTTATTTTTTATAATGTTATTTGTGATATTGATAAAGTTATTACATGATTACATTTTCCACATTGCGTATCCATAAAATAAAATAACGTAACCCAGAATCTCCTTACATATAATTATCTGGAATTGGGATTTATTAGTGCCTATCCCATCAAATCTATATTGATTCCCAATGAGTCCACACTCCTACATTTTCATTGAAATATGAATTATTTTATTTAGTATTAATTAGTATTAGTATGTTTAAAGTTTTATATCCTATGGTGTAGAACTCTGGGGTGCCGCTAAACCTCCCAACAAAAATCCTATTCTTAGGATGTTGGACATTCTTCCACAGCATGCATCCGTAACACTCTCCCCGGCGACTAAAACGAAGACGCCTAAATTTACTCGAAGTGGGGTCAGTGGGCCCTTTCTCCCTACAAAGTGACAATTAATTGATTTTATTTACTAATTTTATGTTTTTTTGTTTATATGTATATTATATTAAGTCATTAAATTACAAGATTTTTATAGCAGGCTGGAGGTCCGATGTGCTTAAGTGTCAAGAAGTTCTCTAACTTTTAAAGACAAAGTCTAGCCAGAATGGCACTATAAGGTCATTTTTATAGCAGAATGTAATAAATACAGATTTTTTTACATAAATAAAAAGTTTTATATAATCCTTAATGAATATACATAAACTAAAATGCTTAGAAATTAGCTTATTTTTCGGAGGACCTGCGTGAATTTCATTTTTTCTAAATCTTGCATTCATTTTAAGACAGTTTAATATGTTATGAATAGAATTTTAAAAATCTTTAATTACAAAAAATTCTAAACTTATAAACAACTTGACTACAGGATATTGAATTAAGAAACGACCAGAAGTTTCTTATCCCAAAAAAAATTATTTTTCGATTGCTGTACGCTCCCTGTGATAAACTAAATAATTTTCCTCTCAATAAAAATACATAAAATCTAAATGAAAGTTTAACATTATCTCTCGTACAAAATTAAACAAAGCATTCTATATAAAATCCCCAGCGAGGTATAAAATATGGCTTGAAGCTTTTCACTGGCGACGTAGAGGTTTTTGTCACGGAAAATGAAGATTTTTCAAAAGGTAGAGATTGCTCATGAATGATTCAAACTCGTAAAGAGACCCCCACATACCGACCGCTGGAAAAGACCGTTCAGCGAGAAACTCAGACATGTCAACAACACAAAACCCTCGTAAAAGGTATCTCTTTGCTGGATCTGTTCTCAAATCGATCTTTCTAGAGTTCTTGTCCAAAAATGAGTAAAATAAATCACTACCTCTACCGTTGTCTTAATTCTAATAGATGCCAAGGATATATCCTGGACAGATTTCTGACAAGTCCTTAGAGTATAAACAGCAAACATTCCTGAATACTACTTATTCTTTCTCGGATAGAAGAAGTTATATAATAAGTCTTCTTATNTCTAGGCTTGATCGGGTTGAAAAAATGTATGCAGGATGTGCGAAAGCCTGGAAAATACCTTTTCAACAGTCAGGCCTTAAAGAAGAAGCTTAATGTCTTTATACTTCTGATATGTAGAATTCTTTTCTGTTTGTATGAAAATCATTTATTTATTTGAAGTTATTAACTTTCCAAAGAGGTTAACAAAAAAAAATTTGTGAAAGCATAAGAAATTCTTAGGAAGCGTAAGAAACGTCATACATATATTGAGAAAGTCTTTGAACAGTTCTGAAACTTGTACTTTGCATGCTCTCGGGCAAGTTTTGAACTAAATCTCCTCTCTGACTAATAAGATAACTTTGTACTTAACTCTTATCTATGTCTATCTTTAATTAATGATGGGAAATTTGAATAGTTAACGCAGCTTTTACATTTTATCACACAATTTTTTTTGTAGAATAGTTAAGTGGTCACTCGCATACATATAGTATGTATCTCTGAGGGCGTTATCTAAAAGTATAAACGAAATATAAATGATTGTGGACTGTAAGGCAAACTAGTACGAAAAAAAAATGTCGGAATAGTTAAGAACAAAAATTTTAAAATCCACTTACCATGAAGTGATACCTGAACATAAGTTACAGTATTTATCTATTTTGTGTAAGATTCGAATAAATTACATAATAACAAAATGGTAACTCAATCAGACAAAACTCTTGTACAATAGGACCAATCGTCTTGACATCTTTGACAGGTCACCTTGACATTTGGTGCAGTAATCGGCATTTAAACTAACATGTTCTTTTTTTTTTTCTTCTGTTTTCCGTTTTAGCGAATTCATTAGAATGCATTTATTGAGATTTCACTCATTACAGATTTTTTTGCAAATTTTTCCGAAATTTTCTGATACTAAAATTTGTGTTTGTCAGTTTAAATTTCAGTTTCTCTTTTAGTTTTTAGTTTTTTTTTTTTTTGTTTTTGTTTTTTTTTAATGAAATTTGGCATGCAGCCTTTAAATATGAAATGAAAGGCTAAGTTCCTTGACGGAGTGGGGATGACTAGAAATTCATGGCTTTGATTTTTGCTAAATTTTTACCTGACTGAAAAAGGAAGTATATATATATAGATA
>KZ807325.1:539722-554971 GCA_000696205.2 Oncopeltus fasciatus | reverse complement strand
GGAAAAAAAAAAAAAATATATATATATATATTAAGCTTAGGAACATTTATACACTGAGAATAATCGATTAATCGAGTGATTTTTTAGATTAAGATCGGATTATTCAATTCAGCTATGATTTATGAGTTGCGAATCGATCGCACGGGTCTAATTACGATGCCGTGTAAGAGTACTTCAAGTGTCAAAAAGAGATTGGGATTCTTCAGAATAAATGGAGATACTAAAGATAAGAAAGGTTTGTGACCAGATATTGCAGTGTATTATTGATAATTATGAACCACGACAAGGGATAACTGAATGACTGGGTGATTTTATACTATGTACGCATCCTGAGCATTTTATTTATTTTTTTTTTATTTATTTTTTTTTTGCTGTGTTAGCCTCCCTTGCAACCACTTAAGGTCATTGGAGTGAGGGGCTATCTACAGGTTTCCACCCCATTTTAAACACCCACGGCTCGGGACAACCTTCTATATTATAAATAAAAGATTGACCTGGGCGGGATATGAACCCGCGGCGTCAGGATTGCGAGACCCGTACGGATCCCCTGAGCAATCCCGGCGCCCCAAAACATCCTGAGCAGTTAAAGAAGAAACTTAATTACAATACTTACACCATAGTTACCAGCGGAATATTCATTATTGCAACGTACCTAGAAAAGAAAAAGAAAAAACCTTTTAGAATAAGTAAAATATTTGCATTGAACAAAAATATACTAATATAAAAAAGCAATTCAGAATGACATTATACCTTACAACGCTTTAGTAAGACTTTAATATAATGTATTCCGCATATAGTATTACAATGTATCGAGCTCAATTAAAAAATAACCATCCTCATGGAAAAACATAAGTAAATAATGCTTCATTTGCTTATCTAGAAAGATAGGTCCTAACCTGTAGCATTACTTCAATGAACTAGGTGAATAAATTAATTCTGTAACGAGCGAAAAATAGTATTACTCATTTATTTAACCATTAAGTTTTCTCTGAATACAATGAGAATTTAACCATTAAGTTTTCTCTGAATACAATGAGAATTTAACCATTGATATAATAAGATTTACATGCAAAGGATAAATAAATGACACTTTAAAAATTGTAATACACAAAGCTGCATATATTGGTAAATAATCTAAAGGGTTATTATTATTTCTACCACCAATGAATATAGAACTCTCATACCTTATATTCTCCGTCTTCATTGATTTCTGCAAACCATCTTCTGTTGGCGAGCGCTTTCGGACATTGTCCATCCTCGTGGCCGAATACATGTGCTCACTGTCACTCTGTATTCAACTTGCTGAAGTTGAATACAGACAGTGACAGAGAACACATGTATTCGGCCAAGAAGATGGACAATGTCCGAAAGCGCTCGCCAACAGAAGATGGTTTGCAGAAATCAATGAAGACGGAGAATATAAGGTATGAGAGCTGCATATATTGAGCTGAAAAATATATATAATATGGACATATATCACACATGCGAAATACTTTTCACATCCTACTCGTCTAGTACTGAATTGAAAATATTAAAAAACATTCTGTAAACAGATAGTTTATGTCGGAGGAACCAGGATGTGACTAAGCAAATTTAATTAATATATATTGATATTTTATACATTTCATAACAATCCTACTGCAGAAAATTATTTAAAACTATTTAACTATTTAAAATTTGCGTTGATTTTGAAGAAATTTTTAATTCAGCATTCTTAACTAACTTTAGGAGACTGAATTAAGAGTTTGAATTTTATTTTTCTTTAAGTGTTAGCCTCCCTTTCAATCACTTACGGTCATGGAAGGAGGAGCTATCTACAGCTGACAACCCTATTCTACATGTATTTTTTAAAGACACCCGTGGTTCAGGATATGCTTTTATTTATCGATTAAAGCTTATCCTGGGTGGGATTTGAACCCGCAACGCCAGGATTGCGATACCCGAACAGATCCCATGAGCTACCCTGGCGTCCTTTTCTTGAATCTTTCATATAACGTTGCATCGTATAAAAATGTTCACGGTATACTAGGTTATGTTAGAGTTCCCTAAACGTAAAATATATAATTTGAAAAGTTCGCCATTTGTTTAAATGCAAGAACACTTTTGAGAAAATATATCTAGAATTCCTTGAAGGAGGGAGAAATTTTAAATGTAGCCAAATTAGAAATTGCCTTTATCAATATAATAAAAATTCCGAATTATTGCTGATACTGTGAAGGATCAATTGGGAGTGCTGATATATTAATATAATGAAATATATTTCAGTATAGGCGAATTTACAAGTAAATGTCTGAATACTCACAGAAATTTTCTGAATAGGGGATGAAATAGGATGTGATTTCGTTCTTGGACAAAGAACTGTGAGAAAGTGAGAAGAAGCCTCCACAGCAAAGGGATTACGATAACACAGTGTACTTTTAGGAAAATAGGTTCGGAGAACACGATTGGCGGCTTATCTTTAAAAAAAAAGGTCAACATGGATAGAGTTAACAACAATAGATATCACAAGTTCGTCGTGTGCTGGGTCCAGAACGGAGGAGCTCGTCGTGTTTGCATATCCGATACGGGTGATAGGCCGCCGGTCAAGGGGCATGTGGGGGAGATGTGGTCACGTAAAGGGTCGACAGAAAGGGGGGGCACACTGATAACGAGGTGTTTGCACGTCTGTCGACACGTCCATGCCCGAGTTCAAGTGTCCGCCCTTAGGGGGTCTGCCGATGACAGGGGTCTGCTGCCTCAAGAGGAAGTACGAAGTACAGCGGTTAGCAAGAATGACATGTAGCCAAGGAAACGTCCTAGCACTAACACCAGAGAAGCAGAGATTACTTGAAAGAATTGAGAGTTTTTTGACAGTATAAATTATTATTATGATGAATTTTTTGGGGGGTTGGGGTTCGGTCAAACTAGATACAAAAAATACAATTAAAAAATAACAGGCAGATAATTTAAAAAAAAAACATTTTTTTAATTGTATTTATTATGGATCTACTTTGACCGAACCCCAACAAAAAAAAAACATCTAATATTACTTGAGAAAGTAATATTTTTTATATAGGAAAAATAAAGAAGAAAGTAATCCAATAATATGGGATTGAAACTGTCAAAAAAGGCAACCTCATATTAAAAAAAAAAGTATATTTGCTCAGAAGAGATATATTGAGAAAAGAGGATAGGTTCTAGACCAAGTAGACAGGCTAGTGACTAGTCAAAGAACTAAACAAGCGACAGTATAAGTCGTGAAGAAAAGAGAAGAAAATTTTATACAAGAAATGCATAAGGAGAATTTCTTGTAGAACTTTTATAGTGGGATTACACACTACTATTAATTTAATGATTTAAAAAAGAAATATCAGATAGAACGAGAGTCTAATAAATAGCTGACAATGTTGGCTTCTTCAAGTATAAGATAATAGCATATTCGTCTTACTCGGGAGTAAAGTGCGGGGAGTTGAAGAGATTATCAACGCCTGTCTCGGTGGTGTAGGAGTCAGAGCGCCTACCCGGAAAGTAGGAAACCCTGGTTAGATTTCCGGCTGAAGTAGTAAGATTTTATTTTTCTGGCTCACTGTAAACTTCTTGTAAAATATTTATTGTGGGATTATTACATACCACAATTTTTTCATTATTTAAATAAGAAACTTTATTTTCGAGAGGTAATTCTTTAGCCGAATAGTTCTGGATATACTCTTGAAGATCCAAAGAAGATATGCCCTAAATATAAATTTTCTTGTTGAATGTTCCCCGAGTTGAGATGAATCAATTTGGATGTAACAAGTTGACCGACGAGCTTTCGGTAATGGTCTATTACAGAAAGTATTACACCCCTGTGGACAGGTCCTTGACATCCAAATTCAACGTCCATACTTGAAATTCAAGTCCCGTTTACGTTAAAATTCACCAAAAGAAAGCAGTTGACGGAGTATCCCTTTCGGGAAAAAGTTATTCTGAAGTTAGAAAAGAGAGGCAAAAAGAGAAAGTATAAAAAGGACAGTAAAAGAAGAGGAAGGGTAGACCCTACCGTTGAAGAACGTTCTAGAAGAACCCTTTGAAAGAAACAGATTCAGGGAAATGAAAGGGAAGACGAGACTAGGAAGGGAAAGTCAACATAAGTGTCATAAATTAGACCTTTTATGACAGCACCTTCGAGTCTGGAAGGTAGCAGAGTCACTATAACATAAAAAACTTATATATAAAATGTTGGTGGTTGGTTGGCCGTCGAGTATTATGCTAGAATAATTATTCAGGGTTTAGGCCAGGGTGAGAAAAATAAAATACTCTTAAATTATTGGGTAATTTTTTAATTTTATTGTTGCAGACGTTTCGACCTAACTTGTAAGACATCATCAGGATGGTAGTGATGTCCGGAGAGATCTCCGAGGGAGGTTTATGGTCATATCTCAGAGTGCAGAACTAAACTCAGCCCTAATGATAATTTAGATTTGATTTTAAGTGCAATACAAACAAACAGTAAGATTCATGGCCCTCGTGTTAAATTCCAAGAGCCTAATACGCTCGAAAACTAAAATTTTCCATTAAGTCTAAAATAAAGACAAATTTAGACAAAGTAAGCGTAAATCTCGTTCTAGGTGGTACATTTTGTGTTTCATAGCAAATCAGATGTAACTATCGCAGAAAAGACATACGTATTTAAAAATAAATAAAAAATTGTGATGTTTTTAAGTTTCCATGTATCAGAAACATCAATATCAAATTACCACTGTTGCAATTTTAGTTCAAGCAGGAGTATGACCGAAAAACAAACAAAGCAGAAGAAATAATTTTATTCAGATTTTCCAGTGAAATTGCTGAGCTCTGGAAAATGAAAAAAAGAAACAGAAATCCAAAACAAACTGAGCTAAAAAAAGAAAGAAAGCAAAGATGATGGCAGTAAAAATTAACAGCTCGCACTTGATACGGTTATCGTATTATTCAGATATAGACTTAACAAACTTAGTGTTAAAAGCCTAACTCTTAGGCTGGAAGAGTCTCGTTAAGAATCAAGTCGCCAATATAAGTTAACATCTAAAAAAATCTAATGTGACAACAGCACAATTCTCAAACCAACTGACGGGAAGAAATGGACTCTCTCCCCTCTTAGTGGAACCCCTGTACAATAAATACACTGCGAAATGGTGCTCAACACTAAGAATAACTTAACAACCTCTAAGACTGAGGATTTATTAAGAAAACAAAAATAGAGAAAAGAAATAAAGAAAAAAAAACATGTATTTTTCACAAATGTATGGTTTATTCATGATTTAGTTACCATAAACCAGGAGTCTATCTCATTCCATCATCCTATTTGCCTTGATGAAGGTCTGAAATTTAGACCAAAAAAATTGGCGAAAATAAACTTTTTAAAAAAAATACTGATATTAGTTGTATTATTTAATCCCACGTTAATTTTATACAAGAAATGCAAGGGAATAGAATTTAAAAAATCTTACCACCTCAACTGGGACTCGAACCCGGATCTCCTGTTTTCCGGGCAAGTATGCTAACCTTTACACCACCGAGGCTAATTAGATAATTTCCTCTACTCTCGTAGAGTCTAAACCTCCGAATATATCGTCTTACGCTCGAAAGAGCTAACATTGTCAGCTATTTATTAGACTCTCGTTTTTTTTTTTCTCTTAAATTTATTTATTTTTAATACTAATATTAGTTGTGGTACTTAATCCCTCGTTACTTTTATACAACATATGCTAGAGAATAAAATAAAAAAATCTTAAATTTTGTATTCCATTCCGTTGCATTTAATGTACAAAACTTTTAGTTTACAAAACAGTGTTAATTGTTCAGTTCCCAAGACCTCTTAGGAGTACCTGTGACTAACCTCTCCTCCTAAAATGCTCACATTTTGAGTTAAAAAGTAATTGAACCAGCAATGACTAAAGATAAATAATAGCGTATTCTAATAGAAGAATCGTCATTGGAAATACTCAAATTCAATTTGACTTTTAACAAGTGAAATTAAGAGAAAGGATGGAAAAAATGACGGAAGGGGAATTATAATTTTAGGAGAAATGTGGAGGATCAATCAAGAAAGGATGATTAATTATGTATATATTGAAAATTTAAAACAAGCATAAGGAATATTTTATTTTATCTTCTTGTTATAGTAAGCGTAATTCGGCAATATTTTGTCCATTTCACCGTAGTAAAATACAAGGTAAGCATCGATGAAAGATATTCTATTTCTTTTTAGCAGTACGGATAACCGCAGGAAAATCAAGCTATTCACGGTGGTGCAAAGACGCAACTTTAGAGCTGCTAATAATGAGGCCCATTAAAATTATACATAAATAAATAAATATATATATATAAACATATATACGTCCTTTTTACAAATCGCTGCACTCAATAATGCTGAAATCGGCTAGAGGAGGGTTTAATGGTAGACGAAAATTTAAAATCTTAATCGTAAATGTTTTTTTTTGGAGTATTTTTTTAATTGATTTTTTAAAAATCTGCCGATGTTACGGCTTACATTTTAAGCCATCTTCAGGGCTATCATGGAGACGAGAGGGGAAGTCAAAATCATAATATTTTCGTTATTATAAGCGTTATGAAACAAATATGTATTAAAAAAATCGGTGTAAAATGTGCATAATAACAATGATTAAGAAAATGCATATAGAAATTTAAGAAAGTAATTTCAAGTGTTAGGCGGAACCAATAATTTTAAATCAAAGAAAAGAAATTCGCTATTTATTTTTGGTTGAATTCAGATGGAGTATATGCATAATCATTTTTAGGTTTAAATCTTATCATTAAGAACTAATCTTCTGGAGATTTGTATGCAACATAAAAAATTTGAAGTTTCTTATATCTATCTGGTTAAAACAGGTAAAAATGTTTCATGATGCATGCAACGAGCTATTTAATGCTAAATCGATATCAATAGACAGATATTAGACAGAAAACTACGCGAACCAAAAATAATTAATTAGCTAATTGGTAACTGTTTAAATTAATGTATTTGCATTAATATTTATATTCATGTATTTTTAAAATATTGAATTTTAATTTATTTTAAACTAATTTTAACTGAAGCTTTAATATTAAGTACTGTTTCGACTATTCTTTTTCAGAGACGAAATATAAGCTGCCTTTTTTATAATTTTTTTTTTTTTAATAGGGTTTAGGTATGTGAGATTAGCAACCTAGTTACATAACTTGCACACCTAGTAGTAACATACCTTGCATAACTTGCGATCATGTTTTGTGAAACAACGTGAGCTTAAACATTTTCCAGTGTAAAACCAGTGTGGTCTTGGGCTTATTTAAAATATATTTTAAATTATATATATTTGTACTATATGGTATACTCATAAGCTCTAAAAATATATAAAAAAAACCCTCGGATCAATTGGTATGGTTAGAACCTATAAGGAATTTCTGCCCTATCAGTTCATGGAGCGGGGCGTCAGTGAAAAATGGAAGAATCCCAAAGCCACAAAAGGATGTCCGACAGAATAGTCGCCAAATGTGGGATATCGCTGTGGGCAGTGGGAACGGCGAGGACACAATGGGAGAAGACTGCTGCATCTGCAGAGCAGGGGAGGAATTCCCAGTAGAACGGGGATTAGAAGGACGGCGGACATCTGGAGGAACCAGCACCCAACCCTTCCCCCCATTCAGGGCGGGACACCTGACTCCCTGAGCGGTCAGTGCCACCTGCTCGACGGTGGGCATCTCACGGATCTGTCGTGCCCCAACAGAAAAGGGCGGGTCGAGTATCTTACTGGAAAGATTATTCGGGGGTACACGGCCAGGACCAGAAAAATAAAATACTCAAAAATTGTTGGGTGATGTTCAAGAGGAGAGTTTTTTGACCGTAGATATTATTCTTAGATGATTTTAGTTGGGGTTCGGTCAAGGTAAATCCAAAAAACACAAATTTAAAAAAATGTATTTTTTAATAAAGGATTATCTGCCAACGTTTCGGCTTACATTACATCTCAGTCATGGAAATGGGATCTTAGGGACAGGACGTCCTCTCTCTCATCTTCATGATAGCCCTGAAGATGGCTTGCAATGTAAGCCGAAACGTTGGCAGATAATCCTTTATTAAAAAATACATTTTTTAAATTTGTGTTTTTTGGATTTACCTTGACCTAACCCCAACTACAATCATCTAAGAATTGTTGGGTAATTGTTTTATTATTCAACTTTCTTTTGACAGTATTTAACCGTCTATCGATACTTAGCTTTGAAGTTTGCCGATTAACCCCCTCCCACCCTCTTTCACCGGTTATCTCTCAATTTAGTTCTACACTCTGAGATGTGAACATAAACCTCCCTCGGAGTTCTCTCCAGACATCATTATTTGTATTTATAAAATTGATTTTTTTTTCTTTTCATATTTGTATAGTTAAATTTTGAGTTTATTCAGTAGATAATTTTCTCACTTATAAGAACATCTCTGTCAATTCATTCCAATCTATAATTCTATAAGAGTGATAGGCTGTATTGTTTTTTCAGCCCTGATGATGAACATACAAGTTAAGTCGAAACGTCAGCAATAATAAAATAATTTTAGAATATTTTATTTTTCTGATGCTGAACGAAACTCTAACTAATTTCTCTAGTTCAAAAAGTAAGCGATATTTTTTTTTTTTTAAATTATTTCAGAAAAATTAATTTTGGGCCAATGGGAGAGAAAATCAGTTGATTAATCATAATCAAGACAGTCATGGATATGTCTGTTGGGTTTACATTTTCCTTGAGTCCTGGAAAATTCTCATTCACTACATTTGGTGGAAATACACATAACTTATTGATTGAGGATTATATTACTCCTTTGATTAAAAAAACAAACAAAAAAGCAAGTACTATCAAACCAAAAAGAGTTCATTAAGAAAAACTAACCAAGTATCTTATTTAACCTTATAGGCAAAATTAAGTCTTAAACTAACAAAAAAACGAGAATATATTTTTTTTTTCAAATTGTTTTTAAAATCATTTTAAATTCTCTTACATAGCTTTCTACATTCATACTTTTGATATCACATTACATTATTGTAATTCTCTATTATATTATTGTCAATTGTTATTCTATTCTCATGACATTGTATTTATACAGCCCTGAAGATGGCTTATAATGTAAGCCGAAACGTTGGCAGATAATCTTTTAAAAATAAACATTTTTTTTAAATTTGTATTTTTTTTTTTTTTTCATTCAGACATTACAATCATCCCATATCCTTATCCCTTTAGAGCTATTTCTCCTCAACGCTACTTAGGATATGTTATATTTTGTCAAGAGCCAATTGTGAAATTAAATACTGTATTTATAAGCTGATGGTAATTAATACACACATAAAATGTTAAAACTGAACTTTAACTCCATTGTGGGATCATTTAAATTCCTAAGGACACCCAGAGTGAAAAATGTACAGAAAGAAGGACGACAAAAGCCAGGAAGAAGGTCGCCGTGACAGCGGTGATATTTCCACTTTTTGTAGCAGGACAAAAGTGGAGTACTTCTATCTACTGCGGTTACGACGGCAAGGCCGGGTACTCTGACTCTCGCCGATCCCAAGAACAACACGCACGGCACTTCGGCAAGGCGAAAGGCAGGATTCCAATGACCCCATAAATGAAAGATGGCGATATTCGGGACAGAAGGGTCCCGCCACGACATTTCCAACCGGACGAACAGCTGTGTTTCCCGCCAAAAGGTGTGAGGCCCTTATCGCGATGGAAGTGGGACGTGGCGTCAAAGTGGAACGAACTTCCTCCAAAGCAGCTGGGGAGTTTCGCAATTTCCCAGAGACAACAGTAGTTCGACACAATCAACATCCTAGGACACTCAGGATAATCACCATAGCACTAAAAATCTATACACCAATATGAAAAAATAATAATATAATACAAAATCTGCATAATTTATAATAAGTAATATAAGCATTCAATAACAATTTTTATTGCAAGGGAACAGAATAAAAAATCTAACTGTCCCAGCCAGGACTCGAAACTGGATCTCCTGCTATCCGGGCCGGTGCATTTTCCATTTAAGCTGTCCTATCTGAGACAGTTAGATTTTTTATTCTGTTCCCTTGCAATAAAAAGTGTTAAAATTTACGTGGAATTATATACCATAAGAAAAATAATATATATAAGCAATAATTATTTCAAAAAAAAATTTTTTTTAGGAGGTATTAATAGGATATTAATAATATTAATATAATCTCTTGCCACCAGATAGAAAAGATACCAAACAAAATCCTATATTTTTTTCTCCCCTGTCGTACATGCAGAATGAACAGCAATGCTCCTCGCCATACATGTAAGAAAGCACTATGCAAAATGTGCTTCGTCTGAATTAAAACTACACAAATGGCCAATAAATCTACAAGCTACTAAACAAATAAAATATATTTATTCACTAAAATTAGTATATATAATATATAAACACACAAGAGGCACTAACTTTAGCAGATATCCCTTAAATAAAGAAAGCCATTCACATTGTAATAGAAATTTGAAATGTAGTAAATAGTTTGATTTAATTACGAGAAATTTGTTAAATGTGTATTAACTTCCAAATTTATCAGTGTTTGAACAAATTGAGATCTTCATGATGAATTTTCCTATCAGAAAGATTTCCAAGAATAAATATTTTACTTAACCTCCATCTTAAACACCAAATAACTCGGAGAAAAAGGTTGTCTGCCGATAAACCACCCTATTCTAAACATATACGACTCTTTTATTTCCCAATAAAACCCACCTATTAATTGACTGACCCAATAAAACCCACTCAACACTGGACTGAGAGACCTGAACGGATCCTCTCTGTCCCTGTTGCATATTGAAATAAAATTTATGTTTACAATGTTCAGATTTTAAAACACACCCATTGTTTTTAAAATTGAAAACATTTTTCTGACAGTTTGGCATCTAAAAATAGGTTTTCTCCATTAGATTTATTTTAAAAAAAAGTTTAATTTAATATTTTGGATTAGTCAAAGTCTTCGGTGACTTTGAACAAAGGTAATTAAAACAAATAATTTATTACAACTACCTCCTGTTAAATTCATTTAAAAAGTAAGAAATTATCAAATAATTATTAATATAAGTAACTTATCCATACAATAACCACTAAATAGTAGATACATACAAATTGAGTGACAGATAGATAGGTATGTAGAACTAAGTGGCGAGGTCTGACCCAAGGAGAACACATAACTATTACCTCCATTAAAAGATAAACATTGTTATGTACAAAATTAGGTCAGGGTCATTATTTCTGTGACCACAACCGAAGGGTCGCGTGGAGAGTAGTGTTCTAAGACTGACCGCAATGTGTCGCAATCCAAGCGATTTTACAGCGGATTCGTCGAAAAGTTTGATAGCAGAAGAGCTAAAACACTCGATACTTAATTTAAATAACGTCATGATTTAATGACTTGGTAGAGCAAGAGTTTTTTCTCCCCACCAAACCATTTGCCCTGATGAAGGCCTGTAATTTAGGCCGAAACGTTGTCTAAAATTTAACAAAAAAAAAAAAAATTTTTTTGTTAACAAATCGGTTTTTAATTCTTCAGCTCCCAAGACCAAATCCCTGACTATCCTCTACTCTTAATATAATAACTAATTTTAAAAGCAGGGTAGAAGCGAAAGTACAAGGAACAGCCGACTTAGTTGTTTTTATAAATGTTTTTTATGCAGGGGGGGGGGGTTTGTATAATGTTGTACTGACTGACTTTTAAAAATAAATATGAAAGGCGAATTGAAAAATAATTGCCCGAATTGATAATAATAATCCGAAAATTCACTATCGAAAGTAAAAATAGAAAAAAAAAACTAAGTAGAAGAGAGGAGTACAAAAAAAAAAAAAAAAAACATTCTATGACACAAGCCAAAGGTGTAAAGATAAGAGGATGTCGCAGGAGCTAATCCTTGATGTGCTAAGGACATGGACCGGGGTGGGGCTTCCTGGAGGACAGAAAGGAATCAGCTGACCGTACCACCCCCCACACACCCATATCCGCCGCCATACTCTGCCCCAACACCGCGATCCGCGAGTGTCCTTAGCGAGGGGACTGATTAATTGCGAGAGAACAACGCCCACACGGGCCGAACTGGAAACAATGACTGACTCTTGGAGTCAGCTCTATTCGGAACAAGGAGGAACAAAAATAATAAATATCCATTAATAATGACAGGAAACAACTTTTATTTTGAAAAACAAGTAATCTTAAATACAAATCAATTGTATTTTTACTGTTTGCCATGTAAAACAAAGAGCCAATTTGAAAGAAAAGAAAGAAAAAAAAAAGGATTTCAAATTGGTCTTTATTTCTAAACAATAATTTCGCCCGAGATGTGTTGTGATAATTTGAGAATAGCTCAGACAATTCAACAGCAGTTTCTGGTTTGCCTTTGCCCCTAACAATCTGACATCATTAAGTAAAACTAAAACACTAACTAAAACTAAAACGAGTTAACAACACTCGATACTTAATTTAGATAATGTCTTGATGACGAGTTACAGTAGAGAAGCGAGTCTCTCTCTCCCCCATTACACCTGATAAAGCCCTGATGAAGCCTTGAAATTTAGTCCGAAACGTTGGCTAAAATAAAATAAATTTTTTTTTTTGTTTGCAAGTCAGTTTTTAATTCTTGAGCTCCCAAGATAGAATCCCTAACTGACCTCTCCTCTTAATTTAAATAAGTTAAGTAATTTTGAAAGCAGGGTAGAATCGAAAGTAAAGGAAAAGCCGCCTTCTTTTTCTTGGGAGGGGGGGGATATATAATGTACTGACTGACTGGTCGGGCAAAAACCCCCCCTTTGTTAGTAAATTTTTATGTTAAGAGTATCAGTTTTCACATTCCTCACGAAAGATGTCACTAAATAATAGTAAATTCGGTCGTGCAAGTCAGAGAGCTATGAGTATAAAAAGAGAGATCACTACGAATACCTCTGGGGTTTTCACGAAAGAAGAGGGTTGGGGGATAGCTCAATCTCCGTAGTAAATTCTTACATACCTACCTTAATAATAGTTTTCCGTAAAAATGTTGGAAAAATAAATTTTAATCTTATCAAATGAGAATGACCTTTAGAAAAAGCTGAATTAGTTTTAAATTCCTTTAAAATGTCAAAGAATAAATAATAAAAAAGTATATACATAAAAAATTGATATAAGTCTCAACATGAAAAGTGATATTTTTCATGTATTCTCACTATTATATTTTACAAAAAATCTTACTCCTCCATTAGGTTAAGGAGTGACGCATTCCTAAGGCAATATGGCGTTTCTCCATATGCATTGCCTAGTCAAGGCATAATTGGCAAATCTTACGAGTGAAAAATAAAAAATGATTTGTGAAGAGCTGTTTAAGCACAATTACATTACTGATAAATGACAAATAAATACAGTATGCATATTCTAGAAATCCTAGGAGTATAAATCTCTCCCCTTGAAGGCCCAGTCGGAGACCTCCTGGAGAGCCAAGAGCTCCAGGACTCCAAGAACGAAAATAACTCGAGCCTCACACCTCAGGAGAGAAAATAGTCCACCGACAAAATGCTCACAGGGAGTGGGCAATTTTAGTCTGGACCCTGAACTCCAGGCAGGAAGACTAAAGGTACTTCAAAAATATGACAAGTATGTTACTAAGTAATTCATTTATTTAGTTATCTCTAATAGGAGTGGAGTCAATGGGCCCTTTATTTATTTCTTATTTTGTAATTTTTATTATTATTTTGTACGATTATTTTTTTTAAAATTGCATACATCTCAATGTCATCAAATTACAGGGTAATTATAACAGACAGTAATAAAGATTAATTTAAAAAAAAAAAAGTTATCTTTAAAAGCGTTTCTTTTTCTACAAGATGAGAACAGTAATCATGAAAAAAACATTTAAAAATTAGTTATTTATTTAAAACGAATAAATAAATAAAAAATGTGTACATAAATCAATAATGTCCTCAACATTTATATTTTCATGTTAATTTTTAACTTCACACTTAGAGGTTGGCAAATATCCAGAGTAACAGTGTAATTTTAAAATTGTTTCTATTTCTGTATAAACTTTTATTTATTAATTAAATTCTGTTAAATAAAAACATTTTGTAATGTGATTACAATGAAATTAAAGATGACATTCAATGTCAATCACATGAGGAGAGAAGGTGACCAATGACACCACTCTCAATTTATTTATGTGTTGATTTTATAATAATGACTAATTCTAAATTATTTTAATAATTTTTACTGGCCGTGAAGAAGAAAATAAACTATACAGAAACGTTGGCAAAAACTAATTAAAATTTTATGTTCTGTCTACACTGACAACCTCGTAAGGAAATATAAATATTGTTATATAACACGAAAAACAGTAAAAACCCCTCCCCCCCCCCCAAATATTACATTTGATTTCAGCGTGTAGGAAGCAATAGATTTTATTTGAGCTTTGTCACTTTCAGACAGCACAACTTCAAATACCGGTATCTTGAAAAGATTCTGAAGATGACACATGTGAAAACGGCCTAACACGGATAAATAGAAATCACCGTAAAATCGGCACAGTGTGATGAGATGCCTAATCTGAGGGTGTAACCGTGAATCGGGAAATGCGATTTAAAATGAAATTATTAATAGACGCTAATTGTTCTTGACTTGGAGTATGCAGTGGATAAAACTTTGTGCGTAAATTTGTACGCGATGAATATATCCGTTCTGCACGAGCTGAAGAGTGGGCGTACAGACTTGGCCTTCGTCAATGGAGTAAGATAAGTTCTCACAATACGAGAGATTCAATACTTAATTAACACTTAGAGTTAATCCTAAGAACATAATTTAAATTTATAAAAACTTATTATTCAATACACTTTTTTTTTTAAATTTGTATTTTTTTTAAAATCTACCTTGACCAAAACCCAACAAAAATCATCTAATAATATTGCATTATCTATATCAAAGATATGAAATTGATTTATTAAAAAATGATTGGCAGCACTAGACAATATGAAACACAACAAAAGTTTGTAAAAGTGGGTGAGTGATTTTCAATGACTCACTCAAATATGTATATATTGTGATATGTTGTGGGAGGGTTGTGGGATTTCTTCTGATAAGAAGAAATGTACATAGCATGCGTAAATAAAGAGAGGGTTACTCATATATACATCATAAATAAGAACAGGAGGGAGACAGAGTGTTGTGAATACACAAAAAGAAAAAAATTACAATGAGTAAAATTTTGGTAAGATTTCTTGACCTTTGTCAGTGG
>KZ807325.1:529578-539679 GCA_000696205.2 Oncopeltus fasciatus | reverse complement strand
GAGAGAGAGAGAGAGAGAGAGAGAGAGAGAGAGAGAGAGAGAGAGAGAGAGTGAGTGAGTGAGTGAGAATCTCCCTAAGCAGATCAATTTAATTATAATCTTTCTAGTAATAATAATATAACAGCAAAATATTTAATGACTCCGTCGCAAAAACTTTTATACATTTTGTGATATCAATAAGACCTGCCCAACATATTGATTTCTTTTGATTTTTAGTGATCTGCCATCCCTATTCTAAAATTTTTTCAGGGAGAGCTACAAAGGTCTTCTTAGATTTTTAAAAGTAAAAATGCCTTCACAGAAAAAACAAACAAAAAAGAGTACGTCACAGTGTTGCAATAACTAAAAGTAGGTTACTACGCCCTACCATAAAGCTGGAACGGTTTCATTTTTTAAGCCTAATCGAATTGTTTTAATTTGATTTTTGAAAACTTCTTAAAACTTTCAGAAGGGTCATAGCTCCCTCTAAGTTTAAATATAATAATGTCGGGATTTAAGCACGCCATAATGTCATAATTAGCTAAGAGTAAGTTAGAGGAGCCGGATACATTTAAGTTTTCACCTAATTATGTATATAATATAAGACGGACCATTTACATTCTATGGCTATTTAACGATAAAATCTAACGAAGGAAAAGTACTAAAATGTAGCTAATTAGTTATAACGAGTAAGTCCAGGATCAATACACTTACATAGCGTTACATGTAAGTGTCTGTATAGTTAAGGTGAACTTGATGCTACGCTAAATAAAAAAAAAAGGAGTTTGCTGACCATAGAGATTATTAGTAGATGTTTTTTTCAAACCTCTGAGTAAACAGCCATGAACATTTGATCTAGGTGGCACCACGTCCCATCTCGCTTTCATGATAACCCTGAACATGGCTTAGAATGTTAGCCGAAACATCGGCAGATAATTAAAAAACGCACATTTTTTAAATTGTATTTTTTTTTATCAAACCCCAACAAAAAAAAATATATATCTACTAAAAAACTTATTCTCTCAAGATAATTCAAGATTTTTAGCAAAATAACAATACTTAAAATGATTAATTAGATAGACCAGAAGGAAACTAAGATATTGAGGCAATATAGCAATAGCTTAGCTCATTCTCATCTCTTCAGAACTAAAAATATGAGGAGAGGTTAGTTTGGAAATGTTTTTATTTTTGCTAACGTTTAGACCTGAATATCAGTCCTTCATTGTGACAAATGTGGTGTTGGGAGAAGAGATAGACTCCTGTCATAACTAACTAAATCATGAATGATTCATGATTTAGTTACTTCAATTTTATAGAATAGAAATGTTAAAAATTACATACTTTTTTTTTTTTTTTTTTACCGATTCTTGTAAATATTCATAGCAATTAAGATAATCTTATGTACAATTTTGATCTCTTTATCCTGATACTTTTATCTAATGGCTTGAAAAAAAAATAGGTTATATAGAGCGCATACAGATATGTGTATGTGTGGTGTGTGTGATGCCTTATCTTACTCTATGTTCCAAAGTGAGAAATTGTTCCTTGCAACTGATAAGAGAATGAAAGTTAATTCAAGAGGACGGCTTTTTACCAGTGCTATACTCGAGAGACTTGCGGGTCTAAACAAGAGAGCGCCGTCTCTCTCGACAAATCACATCTGTATGCAAATATGTTTTTTTTTTTACATAATATTGTTTTGTATGAAAATTATACCCTTTCCCACCTTAACAATAGGCCTGAAGTTGCCTCGCAAAGAAAGCTGAAACTTGGACGAATAACAAAAAAAAAAAAAAAAAGGAAGAGTAGAAAAAATGTGTGCTTTTCTTTCAGTAACAACACGTCATGGCCGAACTCCCAACAACCTGTTCAACTGTAGTCAAAGCAAGTAACACAAGAGTTGCGTAAGCTAAGTGAATTTCCCGGGAAAACAAAATAAATATTTATACTCCACTTTGTCTACTGTTTCAATTACCTAACAACACACAGGAAATTCCACTACACAGGGCCTTTGCATACTGAGCAGATCTAGATAAACACAAAAGGCCTTAAGATCCATGTCAAGACTTATTTGATGGGGAGGGGTGACGGGAGGGGCGCTCAACTATATAAGTTCACTTTTAAATATCATTCTTAAAGTTCGCCTTCTTTTATAATTTTCAAAAAAGTAGATGATAAATAATTAAAATTGCATTGAAGCCATCTTCAGGGATTTCATGATGGTCATGGAAATGTGAACTTAAGGACAGGACGTCCTCTCTCATCTTCATGATAGCCCTAAAGATGGCTTACAATGTAGGTAAGCAAAACGTTGTCAGATAATCTTTTAAAAAAATACAATTCTTTTAAATATGTATTTCTTTTTGGATCTACCTCGACCGAACCCCAACTAATAATAATATCTACGGTAAAAAAACAACAAAAAAAAAAACAACTCTCCTTTTGAATAATTCTTCTATTTCTTCCCTAATGGTTTAAATAGAACAGGCTGGTTATCGTCAGGTTATATTGACATTCAAGTTTCAGCTAAAACAAGTAAAAATGTGCATAAAATAGTTTGTATAAACAACTATTTAAAAAAAAAAAAACAAGACAAAAAAGAAGAACAAACAACCTTTGTTATCATATCATGACATGAAGTAGGTCTAGTCAACCTCCTCTCATATCTGTTTGATGTGATAGCATATATATGCAAGAAGCAAGAAGATAGCAGTAATGTAGAAGGCAGCCGAGAATAACCTTTGGAAGGGATACTTGAAGAGGACTTGTAACACATCCCAGGAATTGCAGAGGCCATGATGGGAATTAGCACAAAACTGCCAACTTCACTATACGGACTGAGGAAGTTAAGCATTTGTAAAATAGTCTTGAACAGGTGAGCTTTTACAGTAATAACCCTTACATAAGTCACTACCAACTTTTTTTTGTTCGTTAGCTCCCCATTCAACCATATAGGATCATAGAGGGTGGGGCTATCTACAGGTTGCCCCACCCCATTCTAAACACCCATGGCTCAGGACAAGCTATTATTTAAGGATGAAAGATTGACCCGGGCGGGATTTGAACCCGCTACGCCAGGATTGTGTGACCCCAACGGATCCCCTGAGCTACCCTGGCGCCCCTACTACCAACTTCAATTTCGTTACGAAGGCCTAAAGCTAAAGGCGCCTTCAAGTTAGCCTCAAGTCCAGGTGGGGAGAGTAAGGAACTTACAAAGCCCGTTAACAGTAACGGACATCCTGAGGTGGAGGAAGAAGGTAAAAGTGGAATTGGATGGGGGGAGATATTAATCGACAAGAGGGAAATGAACTGCAGGTAGTTTGCATAGAGGTTGTTATAGTCGGGCGCGAGATGACCTAGTTAGTTATCTCTTTGCCAGCTGGTCCTCATGGCCGCGCCTTTTTCCTACCGCTCATTCCTTTCTTCTTCGGTATCTCATTCCCGCCAAAAAACTCACATCTACACAGCACCGAGAGAAATTCACTTTCACCGCATTTTATGTCGATTCATAAAGCCGACTTCCAACGCTGTTAAAATAGGAAATATTAATTCACGTTCATAAATAACTAAACATATATATACACAGAAAGCATACATAAAAAATGTAACCCACTCGCGGCTGCGATATATAGGAATTAAAAAAATGTGGGATCTCGACATTCGTCAATGAAGAGTGAAGACAGACTCTTACACTCCTTGTGATTTTTTCTTTTTGTGTGAGCACTGCACTATCTGTTCCACCTGTTCTTGATTACGACATATATATATACACAAACAAAAATTTAAAATAAAAGTTAATAATAAAAAATTCGCGCGCGCTCGTGCGTGTTTGCCATGTATTAATTTTATATACATACATATATGTATATGTATATATATATATGAACTAGAATTTGCTTTGTTTTTGCCTAAATATATTNATATATATATATATATATATATATATATATATATATAATATACATACACAACTTTGACATTTATCATGGTTGATGATTAGTTGGCCGTCTCGAATATCGTGTGAGAATGGTCGGGGTTTCGGCCAGGAAGAAAAATATTATTAATGAAAGATTTCCAATTTTAATACCTTAGAAGATGGCCTGTCAAACCAACACTAATATTGCTGTGTGTGCGAAGGTGCAATTGCGTTGCAAGTACAAAGTATGTGTGTGTGTGTGATTTTTTGCCTATGTATGATTCCAAGTTTTAATAAGAAAGTAACCAAATTAATTAAACAAATTACTTACTTATTATAAACAAATTAATTACTTATTATAGCTATAAGGAAAAATTTAACGTATGAAAATTTGGTTGAGGGTAGGAGCACATTATTAATATAACTTTAAACCACCATTTATACTTTTACTTATTTAACTTATGAATTAAAACTCCATATATTATTTTACACCAATGTACGTTTCCGAAGTTTATTACGTTTTAAAGAGATTTAATTTTTTTATTTAATTTTGTTTTTAAATTAATCGACAAGAGGATTTTTTTATAGCATAAATTAAAACTATAGTGAATGATAAACTCGTGACTGATTAAAATAGTTAAGATGATTTACTCTAGAGATGGAAGATACAAGAATCACCAATTGCTAGAATACACGTTTCTCATTTATGTAATTGCACGATTTATGTTAGATTAGGAAAAAAAAATAACACTAATATATAATGCTGCGAGGAAAAGTGCTCAATTCGGGTATATTGGGAGAATGTCACACAATGTATGTAACTGGATGTTTAACCTCCATGTATCTAGGTAGTAAAAATACGACGGTTACCAGAGAGCATAATAAGCCTTCCTCGCTGCATTTCGAATGAGGGGTCTCGGTCGAGTGAACTATGACGTCATACAGATCGAAATCGTTACAGAGTCGAATGATTTCCGAAACGTGCAAGTAAGTTAGAGCATGCAAAGCATGTATAATGAATAAGTAAAATCACTCGTTCTTGAATTACCCTTGGAGTGGATTTCCTAGCCATGAAGTCTCTTGCTCCTTGAGTTTTTATTTATTTATTTATTTTATATTATAATTTAGTTACCCCAGGAGTGGTGGATTAGTAGAACACCAATGCCTAAAACTTAGACTTAGGGAAATCATTTAAGATAAGTAAATGAATAGACGAGTAGATGAGTAGGGATATCCTCTGGCAGGAAATCGAGCATGATAATGTTATCAAAGGAGAATGAGCAATTTGTTTTACATTTTAGTACAATTAATTTTATCACTGCTGTACAATAAATTACTCGATCCGGCATTTTTTAAAAATTGAACAGTGATTTTTTTTTGCACTATATGGTTTATTTAACTTCAGAAACCTACTGATTGCGGAGGCAGGGGGGGGGGGGGGAGATTACCACACTGGAAGATTCCTGGGCTCTGATTATTATGATTATTAGGTCTTTGGTCTTAAAAGAGCTCAGCTGAAAAGAAATAATAAAAAATGTAGGAAGACGGGAATTATCATCCTGGAAAAACATCGCTATTGATTCGTAATAGAAAAACGTGTTGATATTGACTGCCTGTTGTCTAATTCAATGCAATATATTCTCCCCCCCCCCCAAAAAAAAAAAAAAGCTATTCATAAAAAACCTTTATTACTATACTAGTAATCAATGTTCATTTCATAATTCAGAAAGTTAGAAAAATCAAGTGCGATATAAAATGGCTACTGTAGAGTATGAATATAATAAATACACCCTTAAATGGGGCAGGTAAATTGTGTTATTATGCTTTTCATATTAAAAACGGTGCTGCATCAGCCAAGTTTTAAGATGGGGCAAGCTTGAGCTTTGGGAAAAGTATGGCAATAAAAAAATAAATTATAAAGCTGGAGAAATTAACCAGGGTTTCAGCCAGGATGAGAAAAATAAAATTCTCCAAAATTATTTGGGTAATCATTTAATTATCGCCAACGTTTCGACTTAACTTGTAAGCCATCATCATGCGATAGGGATAACTGGAGAGATCTCCGAGAGAGGTTTATGTTAAGAGTGCTGAACTGAACTAATTCTGAAATGTATTTAAGACCCAGTATTTCATGATTTATATACATGTAAATGGTTAATTTTAATGTATAATTTACATATGATGACAATTTGTAAAAATCAGATAGTGTTTTTTTACATTCCAGATATCTCGGGATGTCCCGCCATTCCCTGTTCCCACCGTTGGGAGTCACCCAAGAAATAAATGGAGTTGCCTCCTGTATAATGACAGTGAGGGACAATTTTCTACAAACAGGAATATTCGCTGAGATTTATGTACAGTCACGATGGCTATATGTAAGTCACGTATGATTAGAAGATTCAGTTCCAAAATGCAGGTTTAGGTTGAATGCGAAATGGAGAAATCCCACGTACAGAAATTATAATCCGGGATTTGATTGGGTTTGAATATTTGTACGCGGCGAATATAGTAGGGTTTCAGCAAACGACAGATAACCGTGATAGCCATTTCGCCATCAACATCTCTCTCGCCGGCATCACACTCCACTCACTCCTTCGATATCGCGAGTCGGGGAGGGCATGAGGAACGCCACAATCAAGCCGGTGCGCTAGCGGACCCCGAGCCACCTGCAAGCTAACGGAAGACAGCCCAAGGCCGGCGAAAAGTACGTTGGTACGCCACTGCCAGGTGAGGCTCCCTCGCAATTCCCAGCTGACGTGCCGGCCACATCCTCCTCTCGCACTGCGTGTGTCAGCTGAGGAAGCCCCTTTGTTCTGGGCTCATGGCCGCCTTCCAGAACCTAACTAGGATGCAGTTCAGTTCCAGCCCCTTACAGTAACCAAAGCGACTATTAAAGCTGCTTCCAGGCTAAGTCATCAGCCCCAAGGCAGATGGCCTGGATTCTGGAAGCAATACCAATTTTGCTCCAGCGGTTAAGTATTTAGAAGTTTTTTTTGGGTCATTTAAAGGTTTTACTTTAAATTAAAATATTCAGCTTTTTTTTTAAATACTGACATTAGTTGTGGTATTTAATCCCACGTTGATCTTATACAATCAATGCAAGGGAATAGAATAAAAAAATCTTACTACCTAAGCCGGGACTCGAACCAGGATCTCCTGCTTTCCGGGCAAGTATGCTGGCCATTACACCACCGAAGCTAGCTAGATACTTCCTTCTACTCCCCCAACTTTACTCACAGTCTAAACCCCCGGAGTATATATCGTCTTATGATCAAAGGAGCTAACATTGTCAGCTATTTATCGACTCTCGTTTTTTTTTCCTTATATTCATTTTTTAAAATACTCATATTAGTTGTGGTATTTATTCCCACGTTAATTTTATACAATAAATACAAGGGAATAGAATTTAAAAAATCTTACTGCAGGAGATCCAGGGTTCAAGTCCTGGCTGAGGTAGTAAGACTTTTTATTCTATTCCATATTATTCACTATTTGTCCAACTTATTTGGGGAGGAAACCAAATTTAATTATCAGTGGATATTTTGTAGAAATAATATTTCTTCTGAGACTTTGTTAACAATAATACTCAACGATTACTTAAATAATCATAAGACTTAAATTTTTGGCAGATATTTTGCCCTTAGTACACCAGTAGCCTAAACATCACTTTATCCCAAAATACTTAAAGCATTGCAACACATTATTAATATAACTCATAAATATTGTAAATTAGGAAAATAACAAATTAATACTTTATCTACCTTTCAATATTAATATATCATCTTTTGTCATAAATTAAATATGATCCAATTTGGATCATGTTACTCATAAATTTTTTTATCTTACATTGTCATTTGAATTGTTGTTAATTTAAGGTGTATTAACTAAAAAAAAACAGACTCAATTTACAGCAACACTTATAATGTGTACAGAGCAATTTCCTTCCTAAGCCATACATAGGCACACACACACACACACACGAAAGTTCAAAGACCTACCCAAACAATCTTGACTTAATTGCCAGAACTGCTATTCTGTAACTTTCATTCAATAAATAGTTTTATTAAATTAATTAATTCCTAGTAAAATTTTACACTGCATTATTGTTCTCTTTCCTCTTTATTATAATTTTTTATTTTGAAAAACTTTAATCGAAATAATAGTAATAACTGACATGATATAAATTTAATCATATTTAAATTAAGATAAATACTATATCAATGTTGGAAAAATTAATAAGATAATAATTTAATATCATGCTAATTAAAAATTAAAGGTTGGAATAGTAAAGGATTTTATGCTGTAATGTGATTTTTTAAGACACTAACTGATGGCTTAGGGCAAAATATCTGCAAAATTGAAAAAAAAAATGAGATTGGGAGACTTAAAATCTGTCAATCCATAAGCATAATTATATATTTATCAGTTATAATAACCAAAAAACTCTTAAACCAAACTATTTTGGAATCCTATAGCAGGAAGGTTGCAATAACTTGAAAATAAGACCCCTCCTACCTATGATTAAAGTTAACTGATTTTTTATTTTTATTTAGTTAACTTAAAATTGGGTCTTTTGAAGTGAGATATTTATCTGAAACTGAACTTTTGATTACAAAAAATTTGTAGAAATTATCAACCACATTGAGGACTTGTTTCTCATAGAAGAAGGATAATCTCCATACATTTTATTGGTACATATAAATATGTTTATATTTTTATGTATGTATAGTTAAATTTTGAGTTTATTCTGCTTATCATTTTCTGTCTTAAGCATACCATATCTTTGCCTATTCATTCCAATCTATAATTTTTAGAGGTGAAATAAAGTGCATTGTATTTCAGCCCTGACTTAAAAGTTGACTTAAAAGTTATGTCAAAACATTGGCAAAAATACTATAAAATAATTACACAATAATTGTGAAGTTTTTTGTTTTTTATTTTTCTCATTCTTCTTCATTGGACAATTGTTCTAGTAATTTTAACATTATAATATTTATTTTATATATGTACTTCATAGATATTATATGTGCTGAAATAAAAACCGAAGTAGCAAAGGTTTTTTAATTTTGGGTATCAGATGTAGCCCTAAACATTAAAAAAAAAAAAAAAAAAAAAAAATCTGGCTCTTAATTATGATATTAGGAATAGAACTTTTTTGCTTTAAGACGATAATAAATTAAATAAAAATGACAGCAGAAATCCATTGTATTAATATTTAATCTAAATTTAAGATTTTTGATCATAGAAACAATGGTAACATTTTCTTAATATTCACACAATTAGCATAAGCTAAACCCTTATCCAGATTGATCAGTTTTTGCTGGTTATTAAATTCCCAACCTTTTGTTTCACACTCAAATACTGCACAGCAAAATTGATTGAGAATAAGCTTGCATGTAAGTATTGAAGAGTGTAAGACAAAAGAAAAAATATATATATAGAATTTTCAAAAAAAAAAATTATTAGTAAAATAACAATTCTCTATAATACTTCTGACCATATTGTTATCTAGTAAAGTAAGTGAAAGGAACTTTCAATTTACAGAGAAGTTCGAGGAGAAATTACGACAGCCTTGCACCAGCTCAATTTGTTTTATTTATTAAAAAAGTTAAAGAGTAGATTATAAATGAGTTTCCCTATCCAAAATACAATTTAGCAGGACTATACACAAGAAAAAAAAAACAATGAGCACTTAACTTCACTTTCATTAAAAAATTTGAAGGCCACTTGATGGACATGCTGGTACCCACAGATGCTAATTTACAACGGTGGTGTATATTGGGGTGCCCTTATTAGAGGATGCAAAATGTTCTTTCACTTATGGTCTGGAACTATACCTCTGTACCAGAAGTGAAAGACAAAGAACCTTGATTATAGATAATTACAGGGGGGCTTGAATTGGAACAGAATAAATGATCATAAGAGGAGCTAATAGTTTCTTACCCATTTTTCCTTGAGCAATTTAAACATAATGAAGTATTACCCAATAAAAATGTAATTACACAATTAAAGCCAAGAATGAAATAAAGAGCTTAAGCATAAAAATTGCAAAGCCTTTATGAATCTCTTTTATTATTATTTAAACTGCTATCCACCTGTTTCAAAATATTGGGATTCGAGTGTCTACATATCATCAGAGACTAAAAGACAAAAATAACAAATTAGGGTTTAATTAATCTAATTCCACATTAATTTTATACAATAAA
>KZ807325.1:512164-522607 GCA_000696205.2 Oncopeltus fasciatus | reverse complement strand
GGATGAGAGAGGGAGAGAGAGGGAGAGAGAGAGAGAAAGGGAGAGAGAGTGAGTGGGAGAGAGAGAGGGAGAGAGAGAGGAAGAGAGAGGAAGAGAGAGAGAGAGAGAGAGAGAGAGAGAGAGAGAGAGAGAGAGAGAGAGAGAGGTAGCACTGATGTGAAGATGGTCCACAATGTACACAGTCAGCAAATTTTCAGATTGAATAGGATATAGTAAAACAAGATTTTTTTATGTTAATGCTTAATAGTTTAAATTTATTTTACATGAGAGACCATCAGGCTATGCAGTAATAGAAGATTAAAATTCAAGATGAGGTGATATGTAATAGTGCTTAGATCACTTGCTATACTCTTCTTTGTTATTAATAAAAAAAAAAAAAAGAAGAAGAAAATTCTCTCTCGTTTCTATAGGAATTTTTAAAATCCTAACCACCCAACTATTAAATTATGGGCCAAGAAGAGTTCTAGGATGTTTATAAATTCAAGAGTGAATGTTTGATAATTTTTGGGTTAATACTATGATTCACAGATAACAGGACTTGCAAGTCTGGCACTATGGGCTTGAGTCCCGAGTTATTGAGAAATAAAAGCTTGTAGGCAATGCCATGAGCATTTAGAATTGGTTGGCTACAACTGATAGTCCATGCCAATGACTAAGAAGTAAAAGAAAAAAAATCCAAATATCTTTACAGATATTATTTTTATAATGGTATTTTATCCCACATAAATTTCAACAATAAATGCAAGGGAATAGAATAAAAATCTAAAGGGCTTGAATCTGGATCTCCTGCTATCCTGGCAAGCGGGTTAGCCTTTTACACCACCGAGACAAGCCAGATAAGTTAAGGGCTAACTAATCTGACTATTCGGTGATTAAACTATTCGGTGATTTTAATAGAAACTGAAATTGATTGATGGGAGAAGGTAGGTTTAAGGGAGACCAAATGTTATACAACGTTTTTACAAAAAAACAAGCATAATAAGAAAGAAAGTTATAAATACAGCTTCAATAAGTCAGAACTTTACCCTCTCTGGCTTATAAATTTAATTTGGTCATTTACTATTATTTACATCCATCTGTAACATGGAAAAATCTACTAAGTTATGTCTCCTGTGCAACAGACATTTATTATTATTATTCAAACTACTTTCACCAATTGAAAACATTGCTATATTAAAAATACGTCATCAAATGCCACAGGAAATAACATCCATTCGTCACTTACAATATGATAATTTCATAATGAGTGTCTAAATAATCATGCATATTTACTAAAATGAATCAGTTAAGAGAAAATGAAAACTCATATACAAGAGAGAGTAGCTATGAATGCAAGATCATAAAGAGAAGGAAAAAAGGCATGAAAATTTACTTCAACAATTTTCTGTTATTGACTACTTCCTTTCAAAATAAAAGTTGAGGTAGATTTTTTTAAAATAATGTTGCAAATGCTGACACTGGTTAAATAGGAAATTCTAGACTAAATAGAACCTTCCAGCTGGTAACAATTCGATTACACAGATGGAAGTGAACTCAATCTTTGAGTTAGAGGGTTCATCAATCCCTGACTGGAGTGCTTAAGACGAGGTTCATATTAATTATTCCCCTTAGTCTCTTCATGTCAAGTCAATTGAATATAAAAATATTGTATAATATCAAATATCCTTAGTTAATATCAAATATCCTTAGTTTTAAAATGAAGCAAAGTATCATCAAAATCAGCATTTACTGCATCATACCTTCCTTACTTCCTTATTAGTAATCTAGTCAGTTCTATTTACATGATCTTTGATCGAGATAGTCTCTCAGATATAAAATAATTTTTAAATAATAAAATGACTTTATTGTAAAATGAAATTCACTCAATAAATATAAAAGAAAAAATTACACAAAATTCAATGTTAAAAATAGTAGCAAAAAAATTGTGACAAAAGGATATATAAAACAAAAAGTGTGCAACACAAATAAATAAAATAAAACAAAATATTTCAGAACTACAGGGACAGGAGAACAAGACAAAAATCAAATTCTTATTTTGAAGTTCTGCCCTTACATTAGCAAAGGCGAGGTCTTGCTCCCCAGCAGACCTACTCCGGCGGCGGAGCTGCCAAGCCCCAATCTTGTGAGGGTTGAGGAAAGGCACCTCAGAAGGCACTCGAGGATCCATGAAGGTAGTCCGTTTGTTGGTGTGGTCAACAAAGAACTGCTGTACTCCAGGGGTAAGCAAAATTTGGACAAAAAGAGAGAACCCAACATTTTAAAACGACCGAGAAAATATTTGGCGATAGAAACAATGAAAGAAACAGAAAAACATGGAAATTTTAAGGCAATATTATAACTAATGTTTTATGAGGAAATCCAGTTTTAGAAAAATGATAATTAGAACTTTAGAAGACATGATCCAAATCTTCATAATGATACTTCTACAAAAACTCAATACTAGTAAAGATACAGTTTTAGCAACGTTTTACTGAGATTAAAAAAAAATCAATTTCTCCCTACTTAGTTGTTCTTCAATATTGTAAGTAAAATTTAGAATAAATTTATAAGATAATTAAATTGTAACTATTGTTTGAGTAAAGAGACACCTGAATAAGTAAAACATTTTCTTAAAAAATCAATCAATTTTCTGAAACCATATTTATTCCACCATCTCCTGACCAAGAACTCACTACCAAGAAAAAGGAAATAAAAATTATCAATGCCAAGAATAGTGTTGAGTACATTTTGAAAAATATTAAAGAAAGAAATAATGGAAAGTCTAATAGGAACCTTACTTACCTTAGTAAATGACTAAATGGAAAAGTTAATTTATCTCATATTAATAATATAAAACCTAATTGAATGTTATATATGAAATGAAAATTCATTACTATTAAAAATAAAGAATACATTTTTCATTATTTAATGTAATGAATGCAAAGGAAGTTTTAGATTTTATTACCTTTCCATTACGATCAAATTTGGTTTCCCAACCTCTAGGAAGGTCTTTCAGAGGATCAGCAAAGAAGTTAACAAAGGCAACAAGATCCCTGTTGTGTTGATACCTTTCAAAGTTGGACATATCACGCCTTATTTTTGAAATCATGTGCTTCAGAGACCCATTTCGATTGTAAAGAGCTAACCCCTCCTGAAAGGAAGAAAAATGCTAAAATTATAATTACATTATTAAAAATATTTTAGAAAAATTAATTTTTATAAAAGATTAAAAGAGTTTAGGGTCAGAGTAAGATAGAGCAAGAATACTCTCTTAAATTATAATGCATTGTCATGGAATACTTCAGCATTTCTTTGGAGGCCTCTACAAAAAATGCTCTCTTATTCTACCTAGAAGAAAGTGGTAATCCAAACAATAAATCTAAAAAGTGGAAAAAACAAAAAAAACAAACAAAAATAGCAATAAAATTTTATCTTTCATACTTCTGAACTCCTGTACAACATTTAGCTTAATAAAGCATATAAATAAATTTCAATCTATTTAGGTCTATATTTGAGTGCAGTTCTAAATTTGTATTTGCATAGATCAAGAGGGTTTCAATTATTATTTTAATATTATTTGCTAAACTTACTTTTTAAACCTTAACTAGTTTGTAGAGATATATACTAGTTTAGCAAGTATTACTCATATTGACATCAGATTCTGCTTACCCTCACAGCAATGAACTCTTTAAAACTCACTTTAAATTAACAAATCTTAGATCTCAGCAAACGATTCAAATTACTTCTAAAATATTATTCCAAGGAAATTAGTAAGATTTCTAAAAGAAGTAGGATGGGCTCATGCGATTTATCCTCTTGGACACAATAGACTCATAATAATTACCCATATATACAGAATAATAAACATATTCTTTAAAATATAAAGTTATAGATAAAATGAAAAAGCAATAGAGTAAAGAAAAAAGAAAATCCTCTTTCAAGAAATGAAAAACTTCAACAAGAATAAATGAATAGCATATTATATTGCATAAGATTAAAAACTTTTGGAGAATAAATAATATTTATAAACATCAGTTAGTGAGAGGCTAAAAGTTTCTTGTAATATTACTATTTTTCAAAGTTGTGCAGCACAGTAAAAATTCAAAAGCAGCTTACATTATTTAATCACCGATCAGTGAAATACAGGGTCCAAAAATAATATTGCCTGTGAATAACAAATGTTACAAAAAAGCCAAACAACTTATGGATCAATCTGTTAAAGACTAAAATCTCCAATAGGAAGAATACTGTTTATATATGCTTCTATATTATTCCAGATAAAAATAATGATCAGAAAAAACTATCATGAATATAAAAGACAACACAATGAATATATTACTGTGTTACTCACCTCTGAAAAAGAGTACAACTCTGATAGCTCTTATCTTATTCCGCACTTATTTTAAACAGTGAAAATTAAGTCACTAGGTGTAAACATTTCTATTTCTTATGCAATACAAATATTTTTTTCATCTTAGTAAATATAACACTACTACTAGTATTAACTAATGATAGCCAAATACTTCTGTCTTTTTTCTTAATAAGAAAACCTATATTCTCTAAATAAATTCAATAATCACAAATTTAATTATTTTTCAAACATAAAAAAGCACACTCCACAAATTCTTAGAAGAAGCAGTCTTAAAAACATCACATAGTCAACCCAAAATACAAGATTTTTCAAGCACAAAATAAAATCACACTTCTTTAAAACTGTAGTAAACATAGAGTTTTCTTCTATAATTATAGAAACATGTAATATAATTAACATAATTAACTAATTAATGGAAAATCATAAATTTAAAAAGGTCTTGAGAAAATAGATTCACTAACCGCTTTAGTAAGGAAGAGTTTATTTTTCTACAATAATAAATTTAGACCAATGGAATCGTATATAATTAGAAGAAATATAACTCTCACAAAGTTTGACATATTAAATTTTAAAAGGTGAAGAATTAAAAAAAAAAATTTTTTTACTTTCATTTTTGCCCAAGATTTATACAGTTTTCGACAAAAAAGATTGAAACAATTCTCTTGAAGCTGGACTAAATTATCCTAAAATTTTGCTGACTACTTTAAGAGCATAAATTAAAGAGGTAGCCATTCTATTCTAAACACTCATGGCACTGGGCAGGCTTTTATTTTTTTTAAAGCCTGCTCAGGGCATTCAAACCAACTCAAACTCATAGCACCAGGCATAGCAGAGCTTGAGCTAATCCAGGGTCACAGATCCATAATTTTAAAAAAGCATAACATAGATTCATATACATTTATGAGCCCAAAGAATATAACTTTTTATGTAAATCACTCAAATGCAAATACAAACATTTTATATTCATTTACCATTATTATTTTTAAGTCAAATTATAAATTAAGTCAGTCTAAAAAGGAACATAATTAAGATAATTTAAAAAAAAAAAAACTGTTTTCTTACCTGATTAGTGTGAAGAATGGTAAAGAAATCAGGTCGAGAGAGAAATTTAACAGCAGGAGATTGGGAGATATCTTGCTGCGGCTGAGGTAGGGGTTGGGGCTGAGTGGTACTAGTAGATGAACCATTGTCTAAGGTGTCTTCTGTATCTGGCTGACGAGAGGTTATTGTTCTCCGAATAGATTGATATCTGGTAAAAATGATTAATAAGAGCAATAAATTACTTAATTTAAGAAAAAAATTTTTTTTATAGGCCCTTGCATTGCTGGAATGATTAGAAAACCTAGTATATTATTAGGCACCAAACACTCCCAGACATTCATGATGTAATAAAAAATATATTTTATGATTAATAATGCGTTGTAAACATGGATGATTTCTGTGAAAGCAAAATGATGAAAATCATTTTTCTACTTTAGGACCCTCTTTAATTTATATGCTATACCATAAACATTTAGCACATTATAGGTGTGTGGTTCAAAAATTTTAATTGGGTTGTTATAATTTAAATGTAAATCAATACTAAAAATTCAATAGTGCATTATTTACTTTCTAAATTCAAATGTTTCGGCTAACAAGCTAAGCCATCCTCAGGGCTAAAACTATCACCAGAATCAAAAATGCAATTATACCAAACATCTTAATACTAAAACTATACTTCGCAAAAAATTAAATACTATCATAGTAATAAGGTAATAAAATGGGTAGTTAAAACTAAGAAGATAAATATTGACATTGGTTCATATATGTACATATGGGTTTATGGAAAAAGAAAGACAGAGATAGAAGTATAAATTAAAATAGAGAGTTTTTTTACCTTAGATATTATTATTATATGTTTTTTGTTGAGGTTTGTTCAACGTAGATCCAAAAAATACAATTTAAAAAATGTGCATTTTTTAAATTATCTGCCAATGTTTTGGCTTAAATTGTAAGCCATCTTCAGGGCTGTTGAAATACAATGTCATAAGAATAAAAAAACATAAAAAATTAAATGATGTATATTATTATTACATAAAACTGTCATAACTTAATGTAATGTGATATCAAAAGTATGCATAATATGTAGAAAAATTCAAAATACAAAAAACCAAAAAAAAAAAAAAAAAATTTATAATTCACTACATCATGGAGAGGGGACATTGGGTCACCAGGATCCCATATTCATGACTGAGACATTAGGAACTTGTGAGAAATTTTTGAATTTTTCTACATATTCTACATACTTTTGATATCACATTCCATTTAGTTATGGCAAATCTATATTATAATATTGTAAATCATTTAATTTTTCATTTTTATTTATGACATTGTATTTCAACAGCCCTGAAGATGGCTTACAATTTAAGCTGAAACGTTGGCAGATAATAGAAAACATTTGTTTTAATTTTATTTTTTTAATCTACCATGACTGACCCCCCCCCCCACAAAAAAAAAAACAACATCTAATAAGATAAAGAGATAGAAAGATAAAAAAAAATACTGATAATAGATAGATATTTTCATATGTTAAACATTATTTGGAGACAGCCCTGAAGATGGCTTACAATGTAAGCCGAAATATTGACAGATAATCTTTTAAAAAAATACACTTTTTTAAATTTGTATTTTTTTGGATCTACCTTGACCGAACCCCAACTAAAATCATCTAATATTAATTTGGAGTATTTATTTACTTCAAAACAGACTATCACGCTAAAGCTAATAATCAAATATTGCCAATTTGTGGGTTTATAAATATAAAGATGATCATATTTTTAGAATATGAACTACAATTCAACTACTCAAGAGCCACGGAGGGAGGGGCCATCTAAAGATCGCCATCCCATTCTAAGCATCCATGGTTCAGGCAAGCTTTTATTTATCGATTAAGCTTGGCCGAGGAGGAATTTGAACTCGCACTGCCAGGGTTGCGAATATGAACGGATCCCATGAGCTACCCTGGCGCCCCCTAAGAGAGGTCATAATAAAACAGACACATAATAGTATATTTTAAAATTACAGAATATGTTGTATTTAAAATAAACTGTCTTTTGATATTATTAAATTTAACTACTATTAATAATAAAAACATTAATTTTAGGTCCATTCAATTGAGGTAAAACAAACAAAAAAAAACAAAACAAACAAACTGTTTTATATAATTTGAAGTGGGGGCCTACAAAGCATAAAACTTTGAATTTAAATGTATATGCTTATATTATTTATATGTGTGTGTGTGTGTGTGTGTGTGTGTGTATACATACATATTTGTATATATATGTAGAGAGAGAGAGAGAGAGTTTATTCTCAGGGAAATAATAAAATTGTTTAATTTTAAAAAAATTCAAAAATAAACATTTCTATTATTATAAACAGAAATATATTATTAAGGTACTTGAACAATGTTAGCCTAACAAGCATGTTGGGATTTTATCAAAATAATTTGTATAGTGATATGTATTTATTACACATTTATGTTCATGGAACATCAGTAGTTGCTTATGTAACCAATCCCATACTGATTTTCCAAAAATTTCAACTGTCAAGATCTAAGCTATTTAATGTGAAAAATTAGAATACACCTTCTAATAATAATATAGTGTATGTAAATTTATTAGGAAGCTGAAAAAATATCATTTTAATCAGCTTTTCAGAATAATTTAATAATTCAATTATTAAAGTAGATCTAAATTAATACATACATAAAATAAAAAGACAATTAGGTACTCTTCTTGTGAGGTCCTTGGAAAAATTATAATGATAATGGCATATAGGCCAATTCACAAAAGTTCATTAGCATTTATCCCAGAGAGTTCAAAATATCCAAATCAAATCAATTATAAGAAACTTTTGAGGCAAAAATAGATCATTAAAATTCTTATCAAAAGAGATAAAGCAAACCCCATTTATATATTTTTTAAGCTTACAAAAGTGTAAATATATATTACATATTTACAACAAATGAGTAACCTCATTTTCATTGATAAATGAGCCAAAGCAAATATCTCTAAAGAAAATGTTCCTTTGATAGTAGTTACAATTATTTAGTTATCACTTCTTAATCTTTAGCATATAGCACATTTTCTTTCCAAAACTAACTTAAATTAGACTTAAGTAAAATCAATAATATTTCCTGGGAATATAAAATAAATCCAGACAAAATAAATTTTGGAATAGTAGTTATTTACTTAATACTTTAAATTTATCAGTTTAAATTGACTCCTATTATAAATTTATTAAAATTGCAAAGTATTAAAATTATCCGTCACACACCAGTTATTTATTATTACTTACTCTTTTATGATAAAACATCAACTATGTTAGTGGTTAATCAGAGTGGTTATTATTACAAATTTAGGTTTTTAAAAGATTTAGAGAAAAAAAAATTGTAATTTTATGTAATAAAAATAAATAATGTTAATAGATCGTGTTAAAAGTTATCTGCTGTCTCTGAAATTAATATATAATTAAGGTTACTAATATTTATATAATTTTGAGTGTGTCTACAAATAGAGCTATCACAGTTTTTAGTTTCTCATAAATAAAACTTGGCATAGAGCGATTAAATGAAAAAAAAAAAAAAAATGCATAGCTTGAAACAATCAAAATCAGACTAATAGGAGTGGAGGTTTAAAAAAAAAAAAAATCATTTTAAGCAGCCAGTATGACTAAATGACTGTATCTGCCTTTATAAAATAGTTATTTCCATCTTTCGCCTAATCATTTTTATGCCTTCCTTGGCACTTCATTTGAGAAATTCCTTTTAACAAGACTTATACATCAAAAACTACGTATTTTAAAACATTATATATAGCCTTAGAAGCTCTTAATATATAGTATAATATTTAATATGTAATCACCTAAATGAAGTGACAGTAATGAAAATGATTGAAAATAATGGTTGAAATGGTGAGACTGTAGACTAAAAAACTGCTATAGATATTTTGAACCTTATTAACTGCTCGCAATGTGTGAGCTGGGTGGAAAATAAATGAATGTAAAATAAAAATAGATAGCTATGAAACCTAAGAAAAAATATGTAGTAGTAATATAGTGGTAAATATTAATTTTATTTGTGGTTTTTAATCCATTAAAAAATAAAAATTTGTATAGTTGCATAGCAAAATTGAAGCATTAGGGGAAATTGAAACCTGACACTTGGCTCAAAATATACTTCTCAATCTCCAATAATTATACTTCTATAATAAAAAATGTTGTTTTTTCCTTTGTAAAATGCTAAGTTTGACTGCATAGTACATTCCAAATACAAACTAGATAACAAGTTGAAGCAGGGTATTCAAAAATTTAAAAAAACTTTTGCCAATAAATAAATAAAAGATTAAATTGAAAGGTTTTTGATCGTGGAGATTATTAGTAAAGAATTTGATGGGGTCCGGTCAAGGTTGTTAAAAAAATTACATTTAAAAGAATGTATCTGTTACTATTTGCCAATGTTTCAGCTTACATTGTAAGCCCTGAAGCTGGTTTACAATATAAGCCAAAATGTTGCAAGAGATTAAAAAAAAAATTTTTTTAATTGTATTTTTTTTACCAACCATAACCAACTCTCTCCATTCTCTACTAATAAAAGATTAGCACTAATGACCACTGGCAGTTAAAGCAAACTCAAAAAATAAAAAATTAATATTCACTGAATGGTACACTTACCTCCTGTCAAGCTGTTGACGCTGGAGCTCATTACTGGAAGCCCTAGCCCTGGATAGAGTGCTGTGACTAGGTCGTTGCCAAGTGGTCATCCGATTCACATGGTCAATGTAGAATATTCTCCCATGGCTATCAATCCTGGCCTCCCAGTCTTAAGGAAAACCAAAGAAAAGAAAAATGAGTGAGAACCACTACAGTAATAGAGCTTATTTAATAAGACATATTAAAAAAAAAAAAAATGGAATTGTATAAGAATGCTTTTTAAGCATTTTATGACTTTTAAAGAAGGTAATTAAAGGAATTTAAAGGAAATTTTTAATTGAGGATTTTTATCAAATCTAATTAAAATGACAATATTTAAAAGTATATATGTATATATATATATA
>KZ807325.1:489446-512138 GCA_000696205.2 Oncopeltus fasciatus | reverse complement strand
TAATGTTCATTCAATGTTATAATGTTCATTCAATGTTATAAATTTATATTTATATTTATTTATTTATTTTTAAAAGACTCAGTACACTTACAAGGTGGAAGAGGTTCCTCATCATTGGTTTCTATTCGCTGGTGTTTGATAGAACGCTCTGGAATGGAAGGTAGCCTAGTAGAAGTAATATGTCGGAGAGGAGGTTGCAGTTCCTCTTCGCTGGTGTGAAGAACCTCATCCTCATCATGTGGACGGGCAGAAGGACGGCGGGCATGGTGAGTTGGAGTAGGTGGACACTGCCTTTCAGGAGGGTGGCTGGCTTGTCGGGACAATGGTCGATGGGGGCGGACAGCTACTGGCTCTTCTAAGGAGTCTGAGCTAGAACTATGGGTCACTATGGCTGCACCCTCAGAGGAAGTATTCATCACCACCCCTGAATCTGTGGAAGGCGAGGCAGGAGATAGTCTACTCTCCGGTACCGCCAACTTGCCATCAGTTGAACTGGTAGAGGGCAAAGGAGGTTCCAGCCTCTCCTCACTACCGTTCTCCACAGAAAGGCTTTGGTCATGTTCAGGGGTGGCGAGAGGCGCACAATCGTCTTGACCCTGGAGGCTTGAAGAGTTAGATAGCTCATCTGTGTCAACTATCTCAAAGCCGAAGCTGTCTTCAGGGTTCGTGATTCTCCTCGGGCGAGGTGGAAGCACTGGACCTTCGGCAGGCTTGTTACGTCGATGTACTTCTGGCGGGCGCCGGAGGCCTATAGCTCGAGTCCGCTCCAGAGGTCGGTGACGGGGAGGGTAGGAGCGAGGAGGGAGAGGTGGTGGTTCTTCACTAGGGTACACTGTCTCATATACCGATGGAGTCGACGGCTTGCCACCGCTCCATATGGGGAAGTATTCACTCTGCTCGGACTCTGTAGGTCGCTGGGCCTCATGAGAGTTCCACGTAGGAAGGTCCTTTGAGGAGGTGCGGGAGGAATCTGTGTCAGAGTCCTCACGCTCCAAAAAGCCATTTGGCAAAGAGGACTTCTTCTTCAGTAACCGCCAGCCCTTCTTCCGATACTTGGAGGAAGATTCGGGGTCTGATTCACTCTCAGAACTGCAGTTAGATCGCAATCTAGCCATATCCCCGTGCCGGGGAAGATCTCTCTTTTTCACACAATCCTTCAGTTTTGTCTTATCTCTGGACTGCTTATACGCTGACTCAATATCCATAGGCTCTGACTGTGCCAAGCACGAGAATGACAGTCCACTGTAGTAACGAAAGCACATCATCTTGTTATTTTCTGAAACAAAAATCAAAGAAATGGATAAGACATGTTTCTGAAAATACAAGAAATTCCTATTTTATACATGTTATCATCATTCCTACATATCAATAAAGGACTAAAAAAATATATATATGTATATATTTTTTTTATGTTTGTGGAGCTGAATTTTGATAAGCGAGACGTCAAAAGAAAGGAAATGTCATTGAGGAGTGACAAATCCTAATTTATACGTGTTTTAAAATGAATTAATAAAAAAAATTGGAAAAAAAAAATTTGTGGGCTTCATAACTTCACCAGTACGTTTATTGATAATTATGAAAAGGAAGTTGGAATCCGGAATATGGAGTTGCAAAAAAAAAAAAAATAGGTTTTTGTTACAAAAATATAAATTTATTTTTCAAATGGAGAGTTTTTGACCGTAAAGATTATTAGCAGAGAATTTATTGGGTTCGGTCAAGGTTGATAAAAAAAATTGATTTATTTTTAATATTTGCCAACTTTTAGGCTTACCATCATTTACAATCTTTAGGACTGTCATGAAGGCGAGAGGGGACGAGTTGTCACCTGCATCCAATGTTCATGACCAGAGCCCTTGAGTGGGACACAGATACTTATCACAGATCTTTGTATTTTATTTATGTTATAAGTAAATATACACAAAAGATCGCGAAAGCATCTAATTATTTAAAAAATTACATATCCTAAAAGTCCCAACATGATTTAGTTGCCCTAAAGCAGGAGATTTATCTCCCTTGATCCCCCCCATTGCCCTGAAATTTAACAATACTAAAAACTTTTCTGTTTACAAATTAATTTGTATTTCTTCAAATTCCATGACCAATCCTGCCTCTTAATATAATAACACTTTACACCTTCTATCCATTATAAATCATGTCAGTTTTAAGTTGACTCACTTTGAGGTATAATTTCCTCGAGAGAAATCTATTTCAAACAAGGATATCTTCTTCAAATGAGGAAGAAATCTTCTTTATCCTCCTCTGAAGTGAGACAAACGGAGCGGCAATAAGTAAGTTACTTTAGGAGGAGCAAAAGGAGCTGAAACAGGATACACAAAGGTCCTTAGAGCTCAATCGAGAGTGAGGCGTTCCTTACCTTGGCTCAGTGTTTCCTGCGGGAGGTCGAAATGCCACATCTTGGACCCCGTGCCAAGACCCAGGTCTTTCTTGTAGCGGACGATGCACGGCAAAGGGTTCCGCTCATCTGGAAAAAAAACAAACATTAATAGTTCCACAGTCAATAAATTAACTTACATAAATAAAAGAAAAGTGCAAATTAGTGCTAAGAGTAAGTAAAAGTCTGTCGCCCAAACTAAGGTAGTTTTCCCAGTGATTCATTAAAGATACACAAATAAAAGTGAATGACTTACATAATCTTACAAACAGGAAAGAAAAGTGAACGCGGAAGGTAAGCGAAATATGTCTTCCTGGGGAAGAACACAAACGCTAGAAAATTAGATTTTACACCGATTACTTACGTTATACAAGCAGAGGAAAACCAAAATTGATAAGCGTAATATCTTCGTTTTAATTTGCGTTACATACACGTAAATTTAGGTACTTCCACTGACATTTTAGGAAAAATATTGACAGATAATATTGTATACAATTTTTGAGAGTATTTACCGTTTCTTCTTCCGGGTTGGACCGTGTCAAATTGTTGTTATTTGCCGAGCTTTCGCACATCATGTGATGGCTTCTTCTGGGCTGAAAAGAGAATGCTCGGCAAATAACAACAATTTGACACGGTCCAANCGGTCGTCAGATGTATTTACCGTTTCTTCTTCCGGGTTGGACCGTGTCAAATTGTTGTTATTTGCCGAGCTTTCGCACATCATGTGATGGCTTCTTCTGGGCTGAAAAGAGAATGCTCGGCAAATAACAACAATTTGACACGGTCCAACCCGGGAGAAGAAACGGTAAATACATCTGACGACCGTCGAAGCCTAAGTGAACATCAAATTTTTGAGAGTACTATTCATTTATTTTATCTTCCTTTATACTCATTTATATTCAGATTTCTATTCAACGCGCTTGCTAGTGTTTAATTTTATTTTGGTTTCTAATACACACACAAACGCGCACACACCCACACATATTATAATTATAAAATTAAACAATACATATAGTTTAATTTTGAATGGACTATATTTTTTGGTTCTTCTTATGACAGGTCGAAGAAGAGAAGATTTTTTTTTTTTTTTTTTTTTTTTCAAAAGTCGTTACATGATACCATAAGAGTAAAATAATTTCTATGAGGAAAGACCAATTACTAAAGATCGCAAATATACCTTTCCATTGATAGCGAATACTGGAAATNAAAAAAAAAAAAAAAAAAAAAAAAAAAAAAAAAAAAAAAAAAAAAAAAAAAAAAAAATGTAGTTAACAATAAGCAGGAAGGAGGCCGGACTGTGTGCGTTGTCTATTAAATGATGAGCTACGCTCAAACTGTTAGGAGAGTGTGCCTTCGGTAAAATAGTAATGGACCGTTTAAGATTCATTAGAGGCGGAGGAGATATGAAGGCAGAATAATCGAGGTTATAATTAATGCATATTCTTAAAATGCTGAGTGCAGATGAAACTTTTAATATGAGTGATATGGTTAACTATATAGAAGATAGTCAACTCACTATTTGACTAAAAAACAAAAAACAAAACAAAAAAAAAACAGCTGATTAGGTCCTTACACACATCAGATATTCAATGTATATACAATCTTAATGTATCACATCTCAGAGTCAATGTGTTTATAATCTTAATATATATATACATTGACTCCGAGATGTGACCATAAACCTCCCTCGGAGATCTCTCCAGACATCACTATCGCCCTGATGATAACTTAAAAGTTATGTCGAAACGTCGGCAATAATAAAATAATTACCAAATAATTTTGGAGTATTTTTTTTCTCTCATTTATCTCAGACGAAACCCTGATTAATTTCTCCAGCATAATACTCGACACCCAACAAACCTCCAACAAACAATTATATTTTAGTAAGAACAAATGGTCAAAAAATATAAAAATACTATTATTTTATTTGAAATAAGTATTTTTCTCATTTAGTTTCGAGTCTAATAGTAATCCCTCTTCAAAAGCATTTTTTTTTCCATAATTCCTTTCAATACAAACGCTTATTCATCGTTTCTCGTTCAAGTTGATACTTAGGATCTCCGAGTAGTTACATTCCCATGACCATGTTTTATTAATTATATTGTATACCTTTCCATATAAAAGGAGGCGTCATTATTAGAGTGGAGCAGAATACAATTTTAATCTTAGATGATTTTAATTGGGGTTCGGTCAAGGTAGATCCAAAAAACACAAATTTAAAAAAAGTATTTTTAAATAAAGGATTATCTGCCAACGTTTCGGCTTACATTGTAAGCCATCTTCAGGGCTATCATGAAGATGAGAGAGGACGTCCTGTCCCTGAGATCACATTTCCATGACTGAGATGCAATGTAAGCCGAAACGTTGGCAGATAATCCTTTATTTAAAAATACATTTTTTAAATTTGTGTTTTTTGGATCTACCTTGACCGAACCCCAACTAAAATCATCTAAGAATAATATCTACGGTCAAAAAAACTCTCCTTTTGAAAATACAATTTTAAATTATATATTTCGACAATTTGCCCATATACAACACAATATTGAAACAAACTTTAAAAGTCGAAGACAATAAACGAAAAAAAAAGTAGGCAAACCTATAAGCAATAAGCCATACAGGTGGAGCCTTGAGGTACTCCTCACCAGTCCCACAGAGTCATGGAGGACGAGGACGGGCGACAGAGCTGCAGCAGGGGACATCGGTAGCCTCTGGGGGGTTCGCGAACACACAATTGACAGGCAGGCATTGGGAAAGTAGAACAGGAGGAATGATAGCTCCATTTAAGTGGGCTTGTGGGCGGGTCTGATTGATGCCAGGCTCGAAGGTGGCCCGGGGGGGAAGCCAATTGACGGAATCTGACCATTCATGGAGCCGCGGAGGCTATATATAGTCGGGACTACGCCGTCGGGGACGGAGGTCACGGTCGGGGCGGCGGTGCCCAGAGCTGGTCTTTACCATAATGGTGATTAGAGGGAGGTGGAGATTCTCGGTCGTGCTCGATAGGAATCCGAGGAAGGTAAGGATCCTTCTACCGACCCCCTCTCCCGGACTTTCTGAAATTATCAGTTAGGAAATTGCTCTCAAAGGATGCCCTGTTCATTCTCTTACGACCCAACAAAAACCCAAGTGTAATTGGGCATCATTGTACTCATAGAGACTTATAGGATTATTTGAAAATGAACAATTATCTAACATTCAGTAGGTAATTAATTATAATGGATAACTAAGTTATCTGATACTGATAACTGCAAGTCATTATGAAGGACTACATTTATCAAACGTATGCAAGTATGCCCAAGCACAATACATACATAAAATCATTTTGAATGGACCATACCTTTTGGATGCTTAGTCTTTGAATAATTGGGGACATTTATCAAAAGTCGTCGTATGGCTGTAAAGACGTGAATAGCAAGAATTCCTTTGAAGGAAATGAGCTGAAATGTATTCCCTTAATGTATTTGCCGAAGAAGAGATAAAGAAGTGGAAGGAGTGGTAAATGGCCAATGTCTGTTAGTTTATTCCGCTTGAAATGCGGACATTATGCCACAGAAGAGCGCTCTGGCATTGTTTAGAAAGAGCAAGTCGTGGGTGTGTGTGTGTGTGTGTGTGTGTGTGTGTGTGTGATCTATATTTCAGGGCTCTGGGGGATTCAGAGCAAGAGGACTGACTCTCCTGTGGGCAGCCATTTCCTTTCAGAGATAATATATTCCTTACATTATATAGTAGTAGCTAATATTAGCAAAAATATATCTCCAACCTTCTCTATATATACTCTCAAGAGGCCAAAAGAGAGAGGCAAAAGTGCAAAAGGCACCGGACTCTGTACAAAGTCCACTTATATTAAAAAATCATGAAAACAACTTTTACTATCATTATACATTTTTATTCTAAACAAATACTAAATAAATAAACTTTAGAGAGAGAGAGAGAGAGAGAGAAAGAAAGAGAGGGGGAGAGCAATGAGCGAAAAGACCAGTAAATTAATTCCTACAAGGATTTGCAGAAGGAGACTAAAAAACAAATTTGGCTTAAATGAAAAGGAAAGAAAAAAGGAAGGTACATACTATATAATATCCTTAGATGATTTTAGTTGGGGTTCGGTCAAGGTAGATCCAAAAAACACAAATTTAAAAATGTACTTTTTAATAAAGAATTATCTGCCAACGTTTCGGCTTACATTGTAAGCCATCTTCAGGGCTGTAGAAATACAATGTCATGAGAATACAATAATAATTGAAATTAATATAATAGAGAATTGCAATAATATAATATGATATCAAGAGTATGAATGTAGAAAGCTATGTAAGAGAATTTAAAAAGATTTTGAATAACAATTTGAAAAAACTATATAATATCTTATAATATTTGACTATATAATATCGTTCTTAATATACGTTTTCTCGAAAAATATTAGAGGATATTAAATGTTTTCATATTACATTTTATACCTATTTTGTTCTATGCATAGAGAATGATTGCCATTTAGATGTGTAAGATAAATGAGGTGCCTTAATTTAAATTTGCCCAATGGGATTTCATACACAAATTTCATTTCAATCATTATGGCAGATGACAAGCTTTAGCTTTGTGGAACTTAATCCACTTCATATTTAATATTTGTCTCATTGTAAGGATGATAATAATTATTTTATATAACTTTGATAATACATTACGAACATGAATATATAAAATTATGTCTAATCACATCAGAGCAGAAACATACATACACAGAATAATATATCTGAAATGGATATAAGCTATGAAGCATCTTAAACAAATATAAGTATTTNAAATTTATATATATATGATATATAAATCATTTATATTATGCCACTTTATACAGGTGGTAGAATACAGTTGGCAGAGACCGCGAGGCATGTAGAGACACATGAAAACCGATAGGGCAGATCTGTTTCTTCCGGTGGAGGAAGTTGGTGTAACCTACACACACATATACATGTAGACATAGTTATTTTTATTTATTTATTTTGTCTTCCTTTCTACTAATAATTGCAGGAACCACCGAGAAATATATCGTGAAATACATTGCTACAGTATGCTGACAGCAGGAGTATTTCATTCCCTTCCGGTAACAATGCTGACTAGATAAATCCTTCGAGTTTTGTATCGATATGACAAGGTGGCAATCATGATAAAGGTGGTCTTTGAACAGATATTGCCATCTTATGGATTTTGCACAGTAAACAAGATATTTATAAACAAGAGGGTCACACGTACAAATGGAGGTTTCTCACATGCTGGACGAGACTGACTTTAGGAGAACTGAGGACCTCACAGACTGTAGTGAACAATGTGTTTCTCTCAGAGTGTGGTTTGATAACACCACCTATACATAGATCCTCATCTTTAGATAGTTACATATTAATGCGAAGTTATAAATTGATGGAAAAGTAGAAAAACGGTCTAAATTTGGCCAGGGTGTGAAATAAAAGCGCTCAAAATGCAATTAAGTCTTAATTTATTCAGAAATGCCAACGTTTAGATTCGTATCGAAAGACATCAGGGCGATGGTTTTCAGGCTTGTAGTAAGAACGGTAGAAATATTCCTTTACAAAAAACGAAGACTGTTTTATATATAAAAAAAAAACCAATTATAACTCGATCAATTAATTTATCACTGAGGACGGACCCCTGATCACTTTTTTTTTTGTACATATCATCAGTCGGTAAACTAATCTCAACAAAAGTAATATTTTGATAAGAAAAAGGAATTTTTATTTTCGCCCCACGGTGTAAGCGTATAGTATAATTAATGGTTTTCGTTATATTCTACAACACATCTATGAGGCCCTGACCGCATCTGAATAATTAACATATGTTTTAAATTGGGAGACGAAAAAAAAACTGGTCCTCTGTGCCAGATGTTTGCCTGGCGAACGGCTGGAAAAAACAAATCAAGCCTAAAGCAATTGGCAAGGTACAAGAACCCAGCTCACCATTTAAGCCAAATTCAATAAGGCTGAAATACCATAGATGGCTGTCATATCGTCAGAAGTCAGGAAACAAGGACTCACTTAATTACACAATTAATTGTGTAACGCGTAATGCTTAATTTGGTATATTCATGTGTTTAGTTCAACAATATCCCATTTGAAATCGAATAACTATTATTCTGAGACGTTATAGGCGTTTTAGCAGATTTACGATTTGGGAATTGAAACTACTTACGCTGGTAACCATTGCTCGACATTTCAAAACATTGCAACTGATCCTGAATTGGAGAAGCAATCCGCTCAAAATTATATAAACAATACAAGGCGTGTACGCCCTAACATCCGATATTAAAATTACTTAAAAATTAAGAGACAAAATTAGGTATGGTAGCTTTACTGCACACCGCTGGATGGGTTTGTTCGGATGAGTGAGGGAAGGTTTAGAGAAAGACCAAAAATAAAAATTTATAATACTTTTAATTATTAGCGGTATGAAAAAATTTAAAAAACAAACCAGTTATAAAATACAATTTTTCGTTAATTAATGTTATTAAGATTGGGATTGGTAAGCGCTAATTATTCTCTTCAGTTTGGAAATAAAATTGTTAATGAATTATGGGAAATCAGCAAAGAAAAAAAAGAGAGATAACAGCATTTTCGAAAAACTTTTTAAGTATTTATGAGCACAGTCGGAAAGTTTTCTTAAAGTTCTTTTTTCATTGTATTACCTACCGTACTTCCGTTTTTCTTATAATATAAGTAAAATTGAATTATTACTCAGAAAAAGGAATTTCTTTGGGATTACATTTTTCCACGACGGCAATTTCACATACCATGATGTGAGTAAGGAGTGATGACATCTAAAACACTGGAAGTTGCAGGATGAGTCTCGGACCAAGAGTACTAAACAATCCCACACTGAACTTAACAATGTAATAAACATAGCTGTTTACATATGAGCTCTGAACTTATCGACTACAGATCCGCACTGTTCTTCAAGTCAGCACCCTTACAACCTTACATATTCCCAAGAGCATCCCTTTAGTAATTTCCCTAAGAGCAGGTTATAGCATGTTCCCAAAGAGCTTAGAGCTTTAGTGATTTCCCTAAGAGAGCAGTTTATGACATAATTCCAAAGAGCTAATATAGTTCATTTTATTCAGACTGTGTTCAGCACAATCCAAGGCATTGCACTAGGAACTATGTACACCGTGAACGGTAAGTATGTATATAATGATCATTAAATGCCAATTATGACTTTGTTTACAACCTACCCTTGCTACACTACGTCACTAAAACCTGCTTAAATCCCGCAGAGTTTGTGTTTTTGTTTTTTTTAGTACACGGATTAATAGGGAGAGAAAATCCTGTCACTTGGGGTGAAATAAAAGTAAAGAAAGAAACAGCTGTCAAAAAGTTACATCTAATTTAGGCAAGACTCAAACATTTGATCCAGGTGACAACACGTTCCCTCTCGCCTTTAAGATAGCTCTAAAGAAGTCATACAATGTAAGCCAAAACGTCGGCAGATGATTAAAAAAAAACAGTTTTAAAAAAAAAATTGTATATTTTTCTTTGGACCAATCTAGACCGAACCGCAACAAATTCTCTACTATTAATTTAGGCATTGTTGCTTCTCCTGTTTATCCGATTTATTTGCCAGTTAATGTAGTATAATTTAAATCATTTAATAATAATTTACCTACAATACTCTGTCTAGCCAAAGAAAATGCACTACCCTAGTAAAGTACAACACGAGATTTTGATAGTTTTTATACAAGAAGGTTTTTTTAATCTTATTGCTACCTCTTTTTACAAGTAGTTTGGTTTTGAAAGCTTCAATAAGTTAGGTAAATACCTAATACTTTGCATAGAGCCTTACTTTGTTTTTTAAAATATATTAAAGCCTGAATTTACCTTTGTTTTAACAAGCCAATGAGATTAGTAAATCAAAATTTGAGAATGCATCCTTACATTAAAATTAGATTATTTAAAGATTAAAATGAAATATGATTAACGCAGTTGACAAAAGTTATGAATACATGTTTTAGTATTATTTTTCAAAAGGGCTCTTCCGATATTTATCGCCAAATGAACAGGTTATGTAACTTGAAAGAACGAAGGAGGATAATTCTTTCAGTATTCTATATAATGAAATTAATTGTACTATGTAATCCCACATTAACTTTTTCAACAAAAAAAGCAAAAGGAGCCAGAAAAAAACTCTTACTACCTCAGCCGGGAGTCTCCTACTTTCTGGGCAGGTATGCTGACTCCTACACCACCGAGGCAGGCGTTGATAATCTCTCCAACTCCCCGCTCTGTACTCCGAGTCTAAACCCCCGTATTGAGAGAGATTATCTTATCTCTCTTGGCGGTGTAGAAGTCAACAGGAAAGTAGGAGACCCGGGTTAGATTCCCGCCTGAGGTAGTAAGTTGTTTTTTTCTGGCTCCTTTTGCATTTCTGTATTTTAGTTCTGTAGTTCTTGAAGAATGCTTTGGTTCATTGAATCATTAAAGGAACGAAACATTAGTCAAATTCAGGTTTCGCGTTGTACAAAAGGGGATAGAAAAAAAAATCTATCTGTCTCAGCCGGGACTCGAACCCGGGTCCCGGTGGTGTAATCGGCTAACGCGCTTGCCTAAATAACAGGAGATTCAGGTTCGAGCTCTGACTGAGACAGAATTTTTATTCTATTAGGATTAAATACTACAATAAAAACAAAATGATACTAAATTTGCTTTTGTTAATAGCTCTGAAGTATGAATTTCATAGATAAGTATTAACACCACCATAAATGGAATGCGATAGAGGCGGATCCCCTTGTAGGGACATGGTATTCGGGAATATTCCAAAGCCAAAGAATTTAAAGAGCGAATTCCAGAATTGCGATCACGAGAGGCGAGCGGGAGGAAGAGTGAGACTGGGGGAGAGATATGAAGACAAAGACGCGGAGGGACGGAGATCGAACAGAGAGATGAGGATGCCCCCCCCAGTTCATTAAGGAAGAAGCCGAGAGATTAATGGAGGAATTTTTGTGAGGGGGTGAGGGGATGGAAAGGCATCTCTATCAATTACCTTTAACGGGGCCCCGAACGCCAACCGCCTCGCCTAGGAGACCGCCATTGCTATCCTATAGAGGACCTTCCATAACCACGATACAGCACAGACAATACATGTAATACATAATTTTTGGTGCAAGGGAACAGAATAAAAAATCTATCAGTCCCAGCCAGGACACGAACCTGGATCTCCTGCTATCCGCGCCGGTGCATTCACCAATTATGCTACCGAGACAAGTCTGATAAGTTATTAAATTCCCCACACTAGTGTCGAGAGTCTAACCTCAGAGGCCGACGAATATATCGTCTAATGCTCGGAGGAGCTGACATTGTCAAGCTGTTTAAATGAATCTCGTTATTTACTTTTAAATTTTAATTTTATAAATATGCGGGGAATTTAATAACTTATCAAACTGGTCCCGGTAGCATAGTTGGTAAATGCATCGGCCCGAATAGCAAAAGATCCAGGTTCGAGTCCTGGCTAGGACAGTTAGATTTTTTATTTAGTTCCCTTGCACTAAACATGATTAAAATTTACGTGACATTAAATACCACAAAAACAAATTATATGTAATACTATTTTGGCGTAATACATATAACACTGTTTATATGTACGATGAATTTCGTGTGTAAAGCTAGCCCATCAAGTTACCATAAACAATACTACAGGAGATTTTTTGTATTGCAAAACATAAGAGAAGCATTTCAAAATTCTTGAAACGCATTAACAAGAAATGGAAAACAAAGAGAAAGATCTCAAAATAGTAATACTAATATAATTCACAAATGCTGAGATAGGAACAAGAAAAATTAATGTTAACCAAAAACATGACATGAATACCTAAGATTTACTATGCTCTACACTTGTAATAATTAATTTAATATCAATTTAAAAAATTTATAATTAAGACCAATAAACTGTAGAATTTCCAGAAATATAAATATATATTAGAAATACGAGACGATATTTATATATTATACATCATTGTCAGTAATAAATCACTATTTGATCAGAAGTGAGAAACGCACATACATAAAATTGTAATATATCATAATATTGTAAATTATTATTATTATTCTCATGACATTGTATTTCTACAGCCCTGAAGATGGCTTACAAGGTAAGCTGAAACGATAATTTTTTTTTAAATACACATTTTTTTAATTTGTATTTTTATGTATCTACCTTGACCGAACCCCAACAAAAATCTAATAGCACTTACATAATTTATTATAATGCACAATATGCAACATATCACATATAAATTCACCAGAATATACAGCAAAAATATTACATACTTACACGACACAATTTAACTCATAATAATATCCAACAAAAATATTGTAGACTTATCTAAAATATAAAACACACATAAATTCAAATGGAGAGTTTTTGACCGTAGAGATTATTAGTAGATTTTTTTTGTTGGGGTTCGGTTGAGGTTGATACAATCTTTTTTTTTTTTAATCTTCTCATAAAACAAATATTATAATATGTCGTTATAATAATATAATTATTATATGAAGGCTATGCATCATTTGTAAAATTGAATTACAAAAAATAATTTTCACGTCTCAAAACAACATAACATGACAAAATAGACCGAAAAGTATACATCAAAGGAATATATTAATAAAATAAGGGCGTAATAATCTAAGGGTTGATTGCCTCTAAACCCGATCCTACCAAAGTACCTAAATCAAATTTTTTTTTTTTGAATTTTATAAATATTAAGTATCTTCAGCTGTATTCATGACTGTTTCCGTCAAATAAATGAAGTTATTGCCGTTGGTAGCATGACACAAATATCGAAAAAAATATCAATACTCCACAGAAACTGGCAGGAGGATCGTAAGTTATTTATTGTCAATGTTACAAACATAATATATGTTAAATGTAACTTTCTAAGATTTAAGTTCTGAAAACTGTTTATTACAAATGCACATTATAAATAATATTTGCAGTTAGAAGTAGAAAGTTTGTAAACTCCAGGGTAGGTCAAGAGCGAATCTCATCTTTTCTCCAGATAGCCTTCTCACGTTCCCCCACTCCCCACTCTTGACCAAACAACGTCTCTCATTTTTTTTTCGTATAAAAGGTGGGAGGATCTAACTACAAATAGCCACCCCATTAGAGACACCCACGACCCTAGGTAGGCGTTATAGTACGATAACCTGTCCAAGACTGGAATTGAAACCGTGGGTTAACCTACATGCCAAGTGTCTGCATAACTAGTCAAAACTCCAGCATAGAACACAAACCATGGAAAAGCTACCCTTATTCCACTATATATATATANNACAGGTGGGAGATAGAGTGTAGTGAACCCATCAAAAGAAAAAATTACAGTTGTGAGATTCTCTCGACTTATCACTGACGAAGAGCGAGAAATCACACCGAAATCTCTTTGTGTTCACTAAACTGTGATCTCTTTCTTCCACCAGTTCTTATTTATTATATACGTATAGCGCAGCCGTGTGAGTCTTTTATTTCCTATAGGCTTCAGGGGATGGGTTCCTTGATTTAAAAAGGCTGATAAGGAAGAAACACTAAATAATAAGAGAGCAATAAATAATTATATTTTCACTGACAAAAGCTGTACTTATAAACTCTTATTCACAAATATATTCATTCATTCTTTTTTCACTTACTTCTGAGGCGCTCAGTATAAAAATAAAAAAATGAAGGATTTTTCAGTTCAACCCTCTCCCCAGACACTTCCATACAAAAGAACACTAGGCTGAACTGATCAGATAAAATTGCGGAACAAAACAAAGTTTCTGATTATATATTTTTCCTGTGAATATAAATCCCTAAACCGGCACCACAAGCAGGATACATAAAATGAGAATTATATATCTATTATATTTACAAACAATTAATGAACTATTGATATTGATATGGCACTGTTTGGACGCTGCTTTATGAAATGACAAAGAGTGAGTCATGTTTTATAAGAACACAGAGAGGAAGCAGAGTATCCGAGTCATAAAAAGTAAAAAAAAATCTATGAATGGACAAGAAGGAAATAGTTCCCTTGTGGAGCGGCGAGATCAAAGCGACATTGAAATATGGAAGGCACTGAATATCTGTCAAGGCAAAAGGAATGTCCTCATCCAACGATATTACAAGTGGGCTCAAGAGGGAGAGGAAAATAAGACGAAAATTGAGGGGGTTCTAATAGTCCTTTCGTTATGTCTCCTCTTTATTGCTATCTCGAGGAAGATAAGTTTTGGCCAAACATTTTCCTCTGATTTTTTTTTGTTTCTCACAATATGTTGATGAATAAATAGATTCTTAAACGCTTAAACTATTATATATAAACAAAAAAAAAAATGTAAAAAAATATTCAATTAGTTAGTAAGTGGGGAGAAATCATAAAAGCAAAATGAACTAAGATACAATGCCTAGACTATGTTGAAAAATATGAACGTTACATGATACAATGGCTAATTCATTAGTAGTTGTTTTTTTTCGTGTAATGAACATTTTATCCAGGTGGCACAAGTGCACAACAGGTGCCCCCTCTCGCCTTTCTGCTATCCCTGAAAATGGCTTACAATTTAAGATAATAAAAAAATACACTACCATGACCGAATTACCGACAATCCTCTCTTTACAGAACTTTACGGTCAACTATTTATTCCACATTTAAAAAATACACATTTTTAAAAATGTATTTTTTTGGGGGGATCAACCTTGACCGAACGCCAACAAAAAAAATCTACTATTAAGATTTTAAATTTCGATCATTTTTAATCATTTATCGGAAGATCATTATTTATAATTATGAAATCTTCTTTTTTTTAATTTGAAAAGTTTATAGATTATAATAAGTGTAGGGTGTAATTTTCTATTGCATGTGGTTTTTAAGAAAGATATTTTCGGATGCAATTACTGAATGGCGGAACTCTTCCCCCACTATTCCTTCCAGGCTGATTCCTGATTTGCTTTAATGCTCATTATTCTCTTTTCAATTTAAAATCAAAACATTTATGAAAGGTATAAGAAAATTAAAGGGCAAGTATCTTATAAGGATTAGGATTAGGATCAGGTTATAGGGCGATCAACATCATGGTTATTACGCCCTGACTGTTGGGTTAATTAAATTTTTTCATAAATGCCTGTTTTTCTTAAAATGCACGTAAGTTTACCTATATTGGATTCATGGTTTGCCTGGGATGCCGACAGTTGTCTTGGGAGGTTTTTGCATGTAAATAGATTGATGTGTAATATGGGCATTCCTCGATGAAATGTTGAACGCTCATTTGAGAGCTACATTTAGGGAATATTGGCGGTTGTTCTTTAGTGATTAGATGCACGTGGGTAAGATTGGTGTGACCTATTCTAAGTATAGTTAGTACGACTTCTTCCCTTCTGTTCTCCCGGTTCTATGTGGACCACTCCTTGGAGGTGCTCTTAATTCTTCGCAGTTTATTGATGGTCGATTCGGACTTCCAGAGAGTGTCCCAGTCCAAATAAGTTTTTCTTTTATGTATCTCATAAGGTATACTGGCCTCGTTTATTTAGGGTATACGGGACAGCCATAATGTGCAGAGATGATTATGTTAGAAATACAGCTAGAAGATAGTAGACTCGGAAGAAGCTATAGTAGTAGCCCTTCCAGAAATATCTAGCAGGGGACGGAAGTCCTCGATAAAAGAGCGTGTGTATTTACGATCCAATCGGGGTAATTCACAATATCCCTGAGGTTCGCCAAAGGGGGACCGTCGTCCCCCGCAGAGAGGGCCCACGTACCGTCGACCGGTTCCTCCCGTGTAGGCAGAGAGAGAGAGAGAGAGAGAAAGAGAGGGATCCCACACACGCTGACACCAATACAAGGGGGGAGGGGCTCGCGATACTACGGCAGAGCAGCCTCTCTCTCTCACACACTCTCTCTCTCTCGCCCGGGGGGAAATGTATGCGCATGCGTCTAGAGGCACCTGTCTACGCCCACGGCAGCCGGCACCTGTCCGGGGAGAAAAACTGACCTACATTAACCTGCAATAAATAACCTATCCCGTTAACACCTCGTAAATTCTAAACTTGGATTGAGAAAGTGATTGTTAATTTCATCATATGTTTAATTGATCTGCTTGATTAACTGACTGAACTATATAAATTGGAATATTATAGCAAATGGCATGTCATGATGTCCTTTTCATTCAAACTCTGGTAGTCCACAGTATTTGCATTATCAGCACGCAGGTTGAAAGAGAAAGTCTTTCCTGTATAACCTACATTAACCGCAAGAAAAGAAAAGTTAATAAATATCGGAGAATAAGTAAACAGCCAGGTTTTTAAGCCGACATCTTCAGATATCTTGATAACAGTGAGGTCGCACTATTCTGATATGAATGATGGATTTCCACCTACAGGAAAGGATAGTCTCTGGAACTCAGGAAAAGAGGAAGCGAAAAGTTTGGGCAAAAAGTGAGTCCAAAGAAGCCGTACGAAGAGGATGCGGTCAACGGTGCGCAGCTAGACCCCGAACGACACGGACACTGCGTCCAGGAACTCTGCTCCGAGAACACAGTGGGACTCTCAGAGGAGATCGTAAAGTCAGGCCCGTATCTCGTTATAGAGTCATGAACATTTGAACCGGGTGACACGACGTCCCATCTGGCCTTCATGATAGCCCTGAAGATGGCTTATTTTGTAAACCGAAACGTCGGCAAATAATAAAAATTGATTTTTTTTTTTTTTGGATCAGCCTTGATCGAACCCCAAAAAATGTTTCCACTATTAATTTTTTAGACATAAAATTTACAAATTTAATTAATGCGTATTAATGAAAAAAATTACGATGGGTAAGCGCTTCCCCTACTCTTCCTTCCCGGCCAGTCTAGAGCGAACTTTAGGAGACATAGCTTTTACACTTATTGTTCTTCCCGACTTTAATGATGCAAGGGAAATCTGTTTGGATAATGCGTCTCTTCTCAAGGCCGGAATTAACTTTTTCATAGAACACTAATCGATACAAATAGTTTTAATAGAAGGTAGGTATAGTTGTCATGAAAAAATATATAATAAGTGCTTGATGACGATAGAAATTCAAAATGGTCAACTCAATAGAAACCTCTGCACAATTTGTCTGAAGCAACAAACTACTTCAGGCCATAGTGGGAAAACTAAATACACCGAATTGTAAACACCAGCGGCAGTGGGCGGCATTTAAAGACTGTCCAAAGCATTACGGAAACTCTACACGGACCTCTTTGGATTCCAAGAGAAAGTGACGTATTTCAGGTGGAAAGTTAGTGCAAGGACACAGCGGAGGAGCTGGAAGATTTCCTCTGGACACTAAGAGAGTTAATCAATATCAGTTAGTTTATGTTCAATATATAACTATTACCCTTGAAACATAAAAGGAGAAACAGGAAAATCCTAAAATTCCACAAAAATTAAGTAATATTTCAAGATGTCAACAACTCATACTAGTGTTTTCGGTTGGAAACCAAACTCAGTGCAAGCAGAATTTACATGCGAAATTACAAAGGGATGCGCTTGCGCAGACAGCCACAAACACATACAGTAGCTTCATTCCACACTTTACCACCCGGGAAGCAGTAAAACACGAGTTTTATTGCACAAGGAAACCCCTTGGACGAAGATATACCACCAATATATCGCTGACGGCCTAAAATACGGAAGTAGAGGAGGAACTGAAGGACCTAGCCTGGCCGTCGAGGAGGAAAGAGAGACAAGTAGGTCACCTCTTCAAAATCGTAAAGGGGGTGCATTAATGGCATTTTAAGGCAAAGTGGGTTTATGGGGACTGGTTCCAGGCCAGGGAATCACCCCTATAAGGATAGAACCTGACCAGGATCTGTCTCACTATACCAATCCTATATTCATTTGGCGAAACCATTTCACCTGGGACAAGATAATCACTTTGATGGAACAACTTATATTTTTCAAGTGGCTCCAACCATGATAATCCTGAAATTCAAGAGTTCAATTAAAATTGACATAAAACTAGAGGCACTGTTTAGGAGTTTTCCATAGTTTGATTTTTAATTTTCGTCCTATGTTTCTATTTTAGTAGATTACCTTCGTAGCCTACAGAATTTTGAAAAAAAAAAAAAAAACAACAACAAAAAAACAACTAATGACCTCATAATGGGTAATTTTCACATTATCCAAGTATAAGTCGAACCTTTCATTAGAATGTTCAATACTCTCTAATTTCTAGACGAAAGTAATAATACTTCACCATATAGTATTTAATGAGGAATGGAATAGAGGCTGGATACATTAATTATTGAATCAAGTTAAATATACATAACAAGTAAAATGTCCATCTTCATCTGAAATAATTAAAATAAATAATTTCAACTCGAGCGACGAAATGTTCTCTGATTTTACACATAGTTTAAAGCAATTAATGATTAACTTAAAACAGCTGAAGTTGTTCAAACACGTACACTACCCGACTTTGAGACTACACGAAAATTAAAATCTAAAAAGATTTGCTAATATTAATTGCTTAAAACAACATGAGAAATCAAGTTAAATGTAGAATTTTATAATATCTATGTGCTTATGTATTTATTATATATGTGAACTTATTTGTATCTTCCAAAAACTGTGTTTTCTTATTTTCTTTCCTTTTTTTTATACTTGTTCCTTTTATGTTTGTCTTATTATTTTTCTTGATCCTTCCTTCTAGCAGGCCACTAGCTCTTAGGGACAGGATCGCCCTTGGAATGGCCGTCGGGGTCATAAAAATACCTACTCACACACAGAAATGAGAGCTGGCTCGTGCACACGCACACACACATCAACCCACACCGAAGAAGAGAAAAAAAGAACCAGAAACGAGGTCTTCCAATCTCACGGACGGAGTACCTCCCGGGAATATCTTGGGCCCTGCACTTTTCTCTTTGTTTTTATTTTAGATGGGAACTAATGATCAGTTTTTTCTCAGAGGAAGAAGATTCCAATACACATAGAAGTAAAAAAAGAAGCTGAATGCTATGACCAAAAATGAAATAATTTAAAGAATTTATTTAAAGCTTTATATAATGGTACATATTATTTTAAATAGTTTGAGTACAATAACATGTTCATACCACATTATACATATATTTATTTTTGTATTCATACACACAAATATACATACTAATAAAACTGACATTACATGAATGACTTTTGATTTATACACCTCCTTGGCAGTTTATTTATTACTGAAAAAGGACTCATTAGGCTTTAATTAAGCCATAGAGATATAAATATTTACCGAGTGAAAAATAATACTATTCTAATATATGAACTTAAGTTCCAGGACGCTCATATATGCTTTGATATCAAAATTTTATTACAACTCCTTAGGGCACAAGATTTAGTAAGTTACTTTTTAAGAGTGAAAATTTCACCAGATCAATTTGGCGTAGAAAGTGTAGCGATGTATTTCTTGAACGCCCACAACGAGTATATAAAAAAACAACAAAAAAAAAAACGTGACTTATGGAGGAGACATTATCAAGTGAGAGCAGACAGAGAAAACGACCATGCATTTAATTGACAGCAATCTGAATAATGAGTACAAAATGCATTAAAGTCAATAAAAAAATCAAATATGCATTGATTGAGCACTTCCATAAAAACAAACCTGAGAATTAAGTAACCTGTTTTATTCATTATTCAGGAATCATTGAAATTAGTTTAACCTAACCTTAACAGAAAATATAATTAATTAAAGATTAAAATATTGTAAATGTTTAATAAATCTTAAATTTATACGTAATTATAAAACATAATTCCGCTAGATTGAGTGTGTAACAGTAATTCAAAATTCAACAATTTTTTATGTTATTTATATATTTTTTTTTTTACATTGATAACTGTTTTAATTTCTTTTTATATTAAGTGGTGTATTCATTTTTTTCTTGAAATAAACTCTTACATATCTNATGTGGTGTTTAATCTATCAGTAAATTCAATTTTCAATAATCTATCGTATATATTCAATTTTTTATTTATCATCGTATGTTAAAATAATATAAATCAAAAGTTTATATTTAATTTCTAAAAGTGTATCAACTAATTGACAGAGTTCTCAACTTACATAAAAATATACGTAATGATTTTTTATTCATATATGTGTATATAACCTTTATTTATATATTACATTTTGTTAAAAATAAATAAAAACATTTTGTAATTTGATAAAAATGTATAATAGAAAATAAATGGCATTTATGAAAGTCATATGAGGAGAGGAGGTGACCACACTGGGGACACTCCCCACTCTCAATCTCTTAAATTAAAAAACATTTTCGCATTTTTTTTCTTTACTAACACATACATTTCTACCACAATATACAAAATGAAAAACACACAACAAAGTAAATACTATTGAATATGTGTAAGAACGAACTAGCGTCCGTGTCCAAAAGTTTGGCGCTTGGCAGTCATAGTTTTATTTAACATGGAAAAAAAATCTCGACGATTCATGGGTATAAATAATAATATATAAATAACAGTGGAGAATAATCAACGAGATCTGACATCAAGATGTTAAATAATCATATAATTGAGGAAACACGTCCGACACTACAACGTCTTAATAATTAATTATTTTTATATTGTAGGAACCAATCTATGAATAAAAAAAAAAAATAGAATAGATTGGACTATCAATCAATATGATGCAGTCATTTTCATTATGGAACATAAAGATATTGTAAGGTTGTTTTCATCTAAATTTACAGATTAAAAAGCTTTATCATGGAAGTTAAATTAAAACACTGACATATGGGCTGTCATATGTTCACAGAAGACCGAGATAAGCCGTGTAATGGAACATATGAGCCCCCAGATTAAACAAAAAAAAAAAAATTAAAGCTGGCAGAAAAAAAAAAAAGATAAAAAGACGACAGGAATAGAACAGACAGGAAAGAATTTAATCAAACACATGAAATTTTACTAGACATACAGGTAGTTCTAGAGAACCTTCATGAGGAAAAGGATAGTAAATCACTGGCTATTGTAAAATCAATGTAATCCCTACAATATTTTAATCGATAATTTAATGAATTTAGAAGAAAACAAGTTTTGTAAATAATCATATTGGGGATGTTGCAGGGTTGTATCAAGTACCCCTTCTTCGTCTACATTTTCCTGAACCCTCTATTCTCCATCGCCTGCGGCAAAACATAGGTCTGCCTCGCTTCCTTCAGAAGCTGGACTGTAGCGGAGAGCGATGCGGTCACCTCTCTAGTGCGAATTCGCTAACCTCGCCGTTCTTTCCATCTGGAGGCTATTCTACCACTTCCGCCTGTTGTAAATCATCTTGAAAATCATTATTATTACAAGCAACCCCCTTCCCCCAAATCTATATTTCATAATCAAATAATAATACACTTTTTTAAAAATGTACGTTGACATTATCTATCACTTGTTAAGAGTTTTAGAAATAAACTAAAAATAAAATGATATTAAAAATAAATAAATATTATTACATTTTTAGTTTTTGAAGGTGAGAAACAATTGTTAATTAATCATCAGATTCCATCTTAATTATTTCTTCCAAATAAAATCGTGTAAAAATAAACAAGTCCACTACCTTCAAGCGCTCTGACTAATCTGCTCTTATCAAAAAGCAATAATAAACATTTACTTAAAATCGGATCACGGAAAACCCGTACCAGTCGACACATTAATTTGTTCTGTTGTTTCTGTACGAATCCCGATAAAACATCTGTTCGGACAAAATAATGAAAGACTGACAAAATATATTTTTAAGCTACGCTCAAATTCTCTAACACTAACATCACAAAATAAAAATAATTTAAACTCATAAATTCCTTCCACCAATAGAAAGAATGTATGTTATCTCATAGACGTAACTAACCAACGTTAGGGGTTGAATAGTTTTATAAACCGAACTTGCTAGAAATGGGGAAAATTATTTTTTTATTCAATGCTTATTTTTTTATTCAAAATTCATTCTAATCTGAAGTCTTAAATTTTCCCCTCAAAATTTTATGTGAAGCGTTTCAAGAAGCGCCCCAAAAACAAATAAACAAACAAATATTACAGTCTTTAAGCGCAGTAAATGGAATTTCTCGTAAACAGCAAAACCGAGTTTGATGGAATTTGAATTTTAGGTTCAATTTAGGTTTTGAAAGTGTGCCTAAATTCATATAAGCTCGAATGAAATTGAAAATTTAAAGTTGCCCTTATACTTAAAACAACCACAGGTTGCACTTATCGGCCTGAAGTCAGCTATATATTATTTATTATGTAAAGCTATATATTATATATATTTATTA
>KZ807325.1:475109-488629 GCA_000696205.2 Oncopeltus fasciatus | reverse complement strand
TCATTCTCTTTTCAGCCCTGAAGAAGCCATCACATGATGTGCGAAAGCTCGGCAAATAAGAACAATTTGACTCGGTCCAACCCGGAAGATGAAATGGTAAAAAAAAAAAAAACATTTCTTTACAAATAAGTTATTAATTCTTTAGCTACCAAGACGGAATTCCCGACTAACCTCTCCTCAAAAAGCTCGCTGGTCAACTAGTTAGCACTAAAGAGAATTTATTGTGTCATAGCCATCATTAAAAGTTATCACCATTACAAATGATTCGAAGGAAATACTGCGGGCGTTAGTTGAAAGTGCTCCAGAAGCTGGGCATCTCTGCCCCATTCAAGACGACGACGGCCGGGGCGCGTCGACCCCTGTGGCGGACGTAGTAGCGATTGAGAAGGAATGCTCCAGTCGGACAATGGCTGCCGGGCTGGCATTGTTGTTGTTGTTGTTGGGAACACCCAGTCACGACTTCGGACATCAGTAGGCTGGGGATAGCACACAGCCGTGTACGCGGCTCACACAGGCCTACCTACTCCTGCCGAATGTAGTCCGCCGTAAAACAGAAAACATTAATGGCTTTCCTGATTAATTAACAGTCATTATTAGCACACTACCCCTAACGATAGGAAGATATTTCAAAAGGACTCGAACGACCCGACCCTACATTCAAGAATGTAAAAACAAGCCAGATCAGAATTATGTATGTATATAAATAAATACATTTTCCATTTATTCATGCATTTTACACACACACGCGCGCGAGAACACACCAGAGAGCACATATTCTAGCGCCTAAAATTTTAAAAATTATGAAATTAATTTAAAATTCGGTATTCAAGTCTCTTTTTACAAATCGTTGAATGGCTTCTTTAATGGCTAAAGACAATTAAGGAGGAATTGGGTTTAAAAAGATATATAAAATTCAATATCTAGAAATTTAAATATATTGAATACTACATAACATTAAAAAAAAGAAATAAAGAAAAAAGTCATATTAAAGAAGATATAAATATTTTATTTGGTTGTGGTTTTTTATCCCACGTAAATTTTAAACAATTAATGAAAGGGAATAGAATAAAAAAATCTATCTGTCCCAGCCAGGAATCGTACCTGGATCTCCTGCTATCCGGGCCGGTGTGTTAAGCCATTACACCACAAGGACAAGCTAGACAACTTATTAAATTCCCTCTACACTAGCGAGAGCCTAACCTACGAGAAAGACGAGAACTTCGTCTTACTCTCGAAGGAGCTGATATTGTCAAGCTATTTGTCGACTCTCGTCATTTACTTTATTCAATTTTAATTTATAAACATTTTACTTGGTTGTGGTTTTTTATTCGATTCCTGGCTGGGACAGATAGATTTTTTTATTCTATTCTCTCTCGTTAATTGTTTAAAATTTACGTGCGATAAAAAACCACAACCAAATAAAATATTAATAAAGAAAAATGAAATAAAGTAAATAACGAGAGTCGACAAATAGCTTGACAATGGCAGCTCCTTCGAGTTTAAAACGAAGTTCTCGTCATTCTCGTGGGTTAGGCTCTCGCTAGTGTAGAGGGAATTTAATGAGATATCTAGCTAGTCCTTGTGGTGTAATGGCGAAAATAAATAAATATTTTATTAACACATCGGCCCGGATAGCAGGAGATCCAGGTTCGATTCCTGGCTGGGACAGATAGATTTTTTTATTCTATTCCCTCTCATTAATTGTTTATTAAAGAGGATATTTTGGTTAGTAGGAAGACCAAAATTAATAATTCAAATGGGAAGTTTTTTTGACCGTAGATATTATTATTAGATGATTTTAGTTGGCGTTCGGTCAAGGTAATATCTTGATGAAAAAAGTCTCTACCTTGACCGAACCCCAACTAAAATCATCTAACAAAATTAATAATATTGATAATTTCAAATTTCTATGAGTTAAGAAAATTTGTAGACCATAAAAGGTGCCAAATTTAAAATTTTTAAATAAATAAGTACTTTTTTTAAATAATTTTTTCTTCTTTAAGAAATACGCTTAAGAAGGAAGAATAATTACGAATATAATTACGATGGCTGAGTTTCTCCTCAGCCAGATTGACTTCCATAGTACATTTTTTTTTTTTTTTTTTTTTACGTCCATTGTTCTCTATATCTAATAACCATTAGCATTTTTCATTTAATCAAATATTAAAATTCTTCAAATACTCCCAAACATATCCATCTTAATGAAACATATAAAACCCGGTTAGCACTTTACTTAGGTGGACTTCAAAGAACTACTTTTTCTTTGCAGTCAAAACGCAGGTTTACATACCTAAATAGAATTTTAAAACTAAAAATATGACTATTTATTCGTACAATATTTATTTTCTTCTATGAATGAAGATTGAGACAGTAAAAATTATCGAAAAGAAGATATTTTCCTTCAAAAGATATTTGATATATCAAAATCCGATGAATGAGCTTTCCATAAAATATTATTTCTTAATAAATCAGTAAAAGTACTTGAAAAATACTTAAATTGCTTACTAATGATAAATATTATGTTACTTAAGAAGTAATAAAGCATGACAATTAAGCTAGTATAAATAAGTTTTAAAATCATATTTGAGAGGTAAATGTCCGGCTCGCAGGTGATGCGTAATATAATAATCAGATTTCCTGTATTTTATTAAATATGGAAATAAATAGGAACAAATGAGGATATTTAATTTGAAATCCGCAGATAACATTGAATGTAAAAGGTATAATCACTTAAGTTGGCTCTAGACTGGCAGGGAATGTAGGGTGGGTGAGGCTCTAATCACGATCGCTAAACATATACACAAGGAAATATCCTATTGGTTTATGTCGGTGGGACAAGCGACAGGGCCTGGCAGAATCCCGCCAGCTACAGGAAGAGCTCACAAGGAAGTATGCTCGCAGGTTGGGCAAGGCACCTTTAAATGCCTCACTTCCTCATCATATCGAGTAGAACTACCAAAAAAAGAAATGCTTAGAACTCTCCAAGAAGAATTCCAGCAGTCGTAACTTCCAGTACAGTCCAGATATTTCCAGTGCATCTCATTAAGATATACATATACAAATACAATGAGATAATACATTCTTTTATTATACTGCTGTAGAAAATAAACACATCCATTATCAAATAAATAGTAACTAATAAGAAGCCCATAAAGCAGAAATATTGAAAACTAAACTAATCCCTGCCTCAACCAATACCTGTATTAATGGAAACTGACCCTTCTAACTCGCGCGTTTGACAGAACTTCGCCGACAAAGCGACCGTTACAGCTAAACGACTCTTATACCTAACGCATCCGACCAAACCACAGAATACAAACGCAGTAGATTACAGACAGTGACAGAGAGTGTATTCGGCCAAGAAGATGGACAATGTCCGAAAGCGCTAGCCGACAGAAGATGGTTTGCAGAAACTAATGAAGACGGTTAATAGAAGGTATGATAGTTCTATATTCATTGGTAGTGAAAATAACCTTTTAGATTATTTATAAGATCATACATCAATAAATAAATTATTATTTGCATGATTTCTCTTAAAACTAAAGAAACGAAGAATTGACTGGACATTAAGAAAAAAATCGCACAAAAGAGATGAAAAACTATACAAATAACAATTTATAAAACTTCAAATTTGGGGGTGCAAGGGTAGCTCATGGGACCTGTTCGGGTTTTGCAATCGTGGTGCTGCGGGTTCAAATCCCGCACAGGACAAGCTTTTATCGATAAATAAAAGTTTTTCTTGAGCCATGGGTGTTTAAAGTGAGATGGCAACCTGTAGACCCTAAGTGGTTGAAAGGCAGGCTAATACTTAAGAGATAATGAAATAACAACAACCTAAAATTACATATGTTGAAGAGAATAGTTCAATCTTGCTGGTTACAAAAATGTTAAAAACCTATTATAAGGTAGTTAACTATCCTCCTTATTTAACTCAATTACATCCATTAGTCTTGTAGTTGGCATAGAGGGGGAAATGGGTTATTACTGTGAAAGTTGTTATTGGGGAAATTCTAAATTACAGAATTCTTATTTTTATCAATTACAATACTCCCTCTAATTTGAGTAGTTGAGGAAGTATAACTTGTAAACCCCAATCTTTCAGGGAACAATTCACTAAAAACCATCGGAAGCATGGAATAGATAATTTCCAAGGACACTTAGGTAAAAGAGAAGTGGGGGAAAAAATATATTCCCGTCTATCAAGTAAATTCGAAACAATATTTTCAGGGAATAATGACTAGTCGGCCTGATGGATGACTGGAGTGAAGAGAAGAGAGTCCCAGATGTAGGGAACACATCCCCCGGGAAGATTTGTCACCGTTAGGGGGGGTGTGTCCCCTCCCCACTCGGGAGACAAATCTGAGGGCGGGAGGGGGAGAAGACGGAGAGCAGCAGGTGCCGGAGGAGTGCGCGATTAGGAGGGGATAGCGACTTGTCTGGAAGGCCGACTTCCCAAAAAAAACATGTCAGGAGTCGCAAGAAGACAAATATCCAGAAGGAAGAACAGAACTGAAATAACCTGCATAAGAAATTACTACGATCAGATTGCTTTGGCAGATTTCTCTCAGGGAAATGTGGATCTATTCAAATTTCTACCACAAGATGGAACACCTCCATCCGTGGGAATAGAAGAGAAGAGGTAATACTGACCCATATGCGGATAGGTCACACGAACCTTACTCATATACACCTAATTAACAAAGATCTGCCGCCTAAGTGTAATACCTGCCAAGTTCACCTAACAATCCAGCACATCATAGAGGTTTGCCCAGTTTATCAGAATTACTTCACTAGGGAAGGCATTGGAAGAAATATGGCGGAGTGCCTTGGGAACAACCCCTCTACAGTGGATGGGCTGTTAAACTTTCTTAAAAAAGCAGGTATAGCCTGGAAAATCTAAATTAAAGAATGAGATATTATTTATTATTTTAGTTAATAATAATTTATTTATTATAATTTATAAATAATATGCGGATAGGTCACACGAACCTTACTCATATACACCTAATTAACAAAGATCTGCCGCCTAAGTGTAATACCTGCCAAGTTCACCTAACAATCCAGCACATCATAGAGGTTTGCCCAGTTTATCAGAATTACTTCACTAGGGAAGGCATTGGAAGAAATATGGCGGAGTGCCTTGGGAACAACCCCTCTACAGTGGATGGGCTGTTAAACTTTCTTAAAAAAGCAGGTATAGCCTGGAAAATCTAAATTAAAGAATGAGATATTATTTATTATTTTAGTTAATAATAATTTATTTATTATAATTTATTAAATATATAATAATAATATTTAAATAAATAAAAATCCATTAATTTAGGTTGTTATAGTGGTCGAAATAATCCTGATTCCTGTATTTTATTAACTAATTTATAGTAAATATATTAAAGGATATTTATAGGGCATAATAACCTAGAAGTTGATTGCCCTCCATTATGATCTACTACTACTACTCTACCACAAGACTTTTGGAGAAAGCAAATTCCAATTGGACAATCCAAAAAGTCAACCGCAGTTTGGGTTCGGTTAAAGTGTTGATAAAAAAAAAAAGAAGCAAAATTTATATGAACAATGAAAACTTCTTATTGTTTACCGATTAGACTCACTTTGGAAGCCAGGAGAGAATGGAGTAGGTATCAAAATGAAGAAAACAACAAGGCAAAAGTTAGTAGTACGGTATTAGGTATGTTGATTCCTTCATTTTGATACCTACTCTCTTCTTACCTTAGTGATAGCTCGTAAGAAGGCTCCCAAAAAATACGACTCGGACTATAAAAACTTATGATAAAACACATTTTGATCTCTAACTAATGTAATCATAAAGACTGCACATCATTACTTATAATATTAATTGTAATAACAATGATAAATAGTTCATTATGAACAATTTTATTTAAATCACCATTCTTCACGACTTCCCAAGTAGAATTTATTTCAAAAATATTTACTTCCGAGGCCATTCCTCTTAAGAGGTCCTTAAGGATGTGCAGAGAAAGAGAGAGTATCCCGACAGGGATTGGTCTTTGGAATAAGGATGATCTGAAATGGAAGATGGAGAATCGGGATTTAATGAGGTCTTTGTTATATGTCTTTACAAAAATATAGGGATGCTTTAAAAAAGATTAAAATTATTTAGAGACGTCTTCAAGATAGAAAATTTTGTTTCTCAGAATCGAATATTTCTTTACCTGTGACAAAGTTTAAAGAGGCGAAAGATAACCACTTTCTTATCTATTGTGGTCTGGTCATCGGTGACTTTCAAGATTTGAAGCGCCCTGACTATGCACCCCTCGGTTGAGAGCAGACCACCGACCCCTTTGCATTCTGTCCAGTCACGTTCGGTACTGAAACCCACGCGATAGTTGACTAAGGGGGTTCCTAAAATTTCTCCAAGAGTACCACTAAACCAGCGTAACCAGGGACTGCATCCAAAAGCCACTGCACACTCGAAGATAGTCACCGCGGAATTGGATGCATTCTCATAAATAGACGGCCTGCATCCGGCTCTGATCTTAGCCGACTGAGATATGTTTTCAGCATACTTATATAGGTTCTCCTTCTTGTATGACATTGCTATTTCCTGAAATTCTTGGAGATTTCACAGCGCCTGTAAAACACAGCTGACTAGTGCCAGCCACAAGTCAAGTAGATCAACATTCCAAACAAATAATAAGACGGGGGGAAAAAAAGACATTGTGGAAGTATTTCCGTAGATATTAATATTAGATTTTTTTTGTTCGGGTTCAGTCCAGGTAGACACAAAAATTTTGTTTTTTGTATTTTTTGTATTTATCTACATATTATACATACACTTGATGTCACATTAAATTTAGTTATGGTCATTCTATGTAATAATAATAATAATGTACATCCTAACTTTTTTTTTCTTTCGACATTGTATTTCAACAGTCCTGAAGATGGCTTACAAAGTAAGCCGAAACGTAAGCAGATAATTAAAAAAAAAACATAATAATTCAAATTTTATATTATGCTTTATATATACTATATTTTAGTACAAGTAAAAACAGTTTTGCTCTATATTAACACCACATTACCCGAAATTGCTAACGTTATACATGGATTGCTATTTAAGTGATGTCTCTATATAATAAATTAAAGGGGTCATTCATTATAAGGATAGACAACATTTAATTAAGTAGTGGAGAAATATCTATCATGTCTAGAATTCCATAAACATCTCACTGGCAAATTTCAAATGTGAACAGATCACCTCAGATTTTCAAATCACAAATAACCTAAGAGTCAAAGACATCCGATAGCTAACTCAATAGAACAGGAATGGAAATGTCTGTAAACTCTCAGGTAACAAATAGAGGTCCTCCGGAGAGCAAGAACATTTGTCAAGAGTTGGTTTGCATCTCCATTTCTTAAACATCTTTGAAGGGTATTTCACTTAGGTAAATTTCTTTACAATTTTACCTACTTCATGACATTTAGTAGTAAATGTCCTAAGTTAAAGAAAATTAAAACGTTATCAATACGGATTTTATCAAGCACCTATTTTTTACTAAAACGGCCCTGAAAATTTAAACCTAAATACATTTTTTAAAGGTATTATTCATTATTAGATGATTTTAGTTGGGGTTCGGTCAAGGTGGATCCAAAAATTCGGACCAGGAACTGGCAGTCATGGAAATGTGAACTTAGGAACAGGACGTCCATTCTCGTCTTCATGATAGCTTTGAAGATGGCTTACAATGTAAGCCGAAACGATGGCAGATAATCTTTAAATAAATACACTTTTTTTAAATTTGTATTTTTTTTTGATCTACCTTGACCGAATCCCAACAAAATCATCTAATAATAATTTCTGCGGTCAAAAACTCTCCATTTGAAGGTATTATTCATTGAGTCTAAAATTCAAAAATGTCTTACTTTATTTGAGATATATTTAATTTCCTACATACACTTTGGAAAGGTTGATCTCAAAGTAAGTGAAAAGTATTAAAACCGCCAGAACCAATTAGAAAAAATAATTCTTAAGAAAGTATTTTTAAATATTTTTTTTTTTTTGTTTTGAGTTAGAATAAACCACCAGAACTCTCTTACTATAAAATATTTTCGGAGACAAATCACACCAGTTTAAGGTTATCGTAGCCTCTTATTCTCCAGGCAATGAGTGCCATGATAGCTAATGGTGGAGACTTCGCTTTCAACACGAAATGCTTTGCTAGATGAGTCCCTACATCTACAGAACATACACAAACACACACACACACACATATATATATAATAAACCATAGAGGTCCGAGAGGGAAAAAAGAAGGTAAGGATGAATCCCTGAGGCTGAGGTAGAGAGTTTTTTGGTTTTTTTTCTAGCTCCCTGTACGATTCAAACAAGATAAGGATTATTTTTGCGACCCACGGCACACTAATGAAAATGTATAAACAACAAATTCTTGGGGCCTTCCTATTTTTTTCCCCCTATTCGAAGAATTGTACCAAATCAAGGCTACGAGGTGTTTACTCAGTAGTCCAGAAATCCTTTTGGTCCCTACAAACAGAAACAACACTTTGGACGCAGGACATTTGTCTCTTGAGTCCAGTGCCATTGGACTACCGCGTCCCCCTACTCCATATACACTCACAAACACACATCAGGTATAATTTGCGCACGCGAGCGTTTTGTGCGTGAATGGCCCGGGCGATGTACAATCGTAAAAGGAATGGGATATTTCCTCCTTTAAAATCCCAACGAAAGAATGAAAGGAAATAAAACTATAAAGCTGGAAGCAGAACTGTAATTGATGGGGCCATTAGAGGGGGGGGGGGGGCAAGTTTACCTTCAGGGGAGAACTACAAATTGTCAGTTAATAACGACACTTAACATTCTGGATGGAGGCTTCCTTATCTTCCAGACAACGGGAATATACGACGAGCTACCTCAACATATCCAAAGTAATAATCCCTTTCCAGTCTATGCTGGAGCTGGAATTTACACGAACAGCTGGAATCTTATTCGGGAAAGCTACTGAGCAGGTGCTTTCTGGGATAAAATATATTTCAAGTTATTATCTATTGTCTAGGGAAGTAGTGCAATTTTACATTTTTTACCGAAACAATAAAATGAAAAACCGGTTTTCCATAATAATCTACCATTTGATTGGAGAGTTTTTGACCGTTGAGATAATTAGTAGAAAATCTCTTGGGGTTAGGTCAAGGTAGTACCGAACCTCAACAATTTTTCTACTAATTCTTCCATCTGTTTTATTTTATTTTAGAAGGAAACGGATATCAACACCATATTACATACAACCAGGCAACCTGGTTATAACTCGATAAAAGATTACCCAGGACAAGTATCGAGAGATCCGAACCGGCCAACTCGCTACCTCCGTTACAAACTGTAAATCAGCTGATCTAATGTCTCACACAAAGATGATTGACACGGTAAGTCGTCCCCAGCACTACCACTTTCACCATTAATAAGTATAAAAAAATAATGGGAAGAAAGGGAATAGAAAAATTAACTATTCTGATGATCATAAGAGGGTAGTAAGTTTAATATTATTTAATATTTTTGTTCCCCCAAGGCAATCTGATGGTTTCTTTATTTTCTTTGTTTTTTCCAGAAGATATGAAGGATTGAAAATTGAAATCTCTTCTGATATCTAGATATAAACTAAGAGTTTTTCTCAAACTAATAAAGAAAACGGTTCGAAATGACACTCCTATCCAAATTTATAAAATCTGATAAGGATTTCTGCAGAGAATAAAAATAAAAAATGAATAAAAAAATAAAAAAAACTACTTTTTTTGGTTATTAATTCCGGTATTTTTCTAATCGAATAGCTGTAACTAAAAAACAAAAAAACTTAAAAATTAAATAAATAATAATACAAACAGTAAAAAAAAAAAAAAATANTTCTATTCCCTTGCATTAATTGGTTTAAATTTATGTGGGATTAAAAACCATAAATAAAATTATTTATTGTCATTTACTGTAATTGGGATTAAATTAAGAGCCTTCCGTATGCTGTGATATATTTTTCTTATATAAGTAAGAATTTATGATTGCCAAACTTAAAAAATGGGTTTAAAAAGAATAGTCCATGAACATATTTTAAAAAAATCATAAAACCATTTCCCTACAAGGAAATAGCCAAAGAAAGGTATCATCCATTTTTAGAGCTTAAAAATAAATAAATACAAATATTGGAAGTTGGTATTTATAGGGCATAATAAATTGAGTATTAGTAGTCATTTTAGATTTTTAATCCTAAGCTAGGAAGAAAGAATTCAATCTCATATACACAGAGAGAAGAAATAAACAGATATCCAATCAGGTAAGACTTCTGTGGCCAGTAACCTAACTGGTAATCACCCCATAACACAAGAGGTCTGGAGCTTTAAGTCTCCTGAAAGAGTACTACTTTACTTTTATCACAAAATTATAGGGTTATATCTCAAATGAAAGAAGTTATGCAAAAATTGTGATATATCACATAACAATAAAACTGGTAAGGCAGTCTGTTCTGCTAATTACCTTAATTTATCATATTAATTCCCTGACAAAAGCCAAGTATTCCATGTCCTATGTTTTCATCGAAAGATGGGTATTAAAAGTAACATATCTTTTAAGCCTCAAGAAATGAAGGGAGGCCAGTTATTTTAGTAGATAACATATTACACCAAATATTTGTATAATGTTTATCATTAGTACTATGAACACAAAATTTTTTTTTAGGACTGATTAAGAATAAAAAAATGTTCATAAAATCAAATCATAGTCATACATAAATAGTTTGATTACTTTAAGGTCCATCAGCTAACAATAATATAAAACAAAAATAACAAAAACATTTTTAATATAAAACCTGAATGAAGCAAACATTGAAAATGAACCAAGGCTTTTTATCTCTATATAGAAAAATTGGCATGTAGCACCTAAAATGCCTGCAACCCACCAGACACATGCATGAGATTTTATTTAGATTTGCACATCTGGACTAGTTTAGAACACCAGTAACAAAGAAGAGAAAACAGGGAATCGTAGAAAATGTACTGGAACAAGTGTTGACCAAAGAACTCGCTATCTTAACCCAAAGATGAGTTGGCTATCTTGAGTTACTAAATCAAAATCTAGCAAGAGCAATATCTAATTCATATGAGAACAACTGCACATCAGTTGAAAATTTGGCTACAGAATTATGACACGATGAAACTATGTTCTAGCCAGAAAAATAACATAGGTTAGAAGATTCTAGAATAGGGCAAAGCATAACAACAGCTGGAAACAGTAGAACACTTATAGATAATAAGGAATATAATACAACCTTTCCACCAAGAAGGAAAAAATAACAACATGATACAAATTCTGCAAAGAGGTGGAAGGTGTGCATACTTTTGCCAGGATACATAAAATACTCTCCATGAAGCCCACTCCACACCCACTGTGTGCTCTGGAAAGAGTTACGTGAACTGATGAATCAGCATCCTTATCACTTCAGGAGAATGGGATGGTTTGAGGCTGCTAAAGCAATTAATCTCTCCAGTAGGACTCAAAAGAGGCTATAAATACCTTCAAACCCTATAAAACCCCTGAAAAGATCGGATTAACCCAGTTTTTTTCAGAAGGGTTTTGACTGCCTCCTCCCTTATCTACTGGAACTTATTATGGGTAGCCTAGTTATGGAATTTATTCCCAGTATATGGGGAGCACAGCTAAACAGTGCTTAATTAAGAAGTCAGGCTGAGAAAATCACAATGATCCCAAGGTATTCAGATCAATAAAAGTAATAGCCTTTATAATAAAAGCTCTAGATAGATAGATATGCATTTGTTTAGGCGATAAACATCTAAATAATCTAAAAGCTTATTTCCACCACCAATGAATATAGTACTATCATACCTTCTATTATCCGTCTTCATTGGTTTCTGCCAACAGAAGATGGTTTGCAGAAACCAATGAAGACGGATAATACAAGGTATGATACAATAAACATCTAGGTTAATACGCCCTAACAATTACGAGAAGTGTCTATTCTACAAATTATAAGAAATAATTATACTGTCCTTAATAATTAACAGTTAAGTTAGATAGATATGCATTTGTTTAGGCGATAAACATCTAGGTTAATACGCCCTAGCAATTACGAGAAATGTCTATTCTACAAATTATAAGAAATAATTATACTGTCCTTAATAATTAACAGTTAAGTTAAACTCCTTTATACTTCAGTATATAAGTGTGGAGCCCTTAATTCTTTCACTTGTCTAAATACCTTCATTTCCTGCACAATAGAAGTCTCACTGTACTTGGTGGATGCCTTCATAGCGATTGATTTTTTATGAATATTCAGTCATAGTTTAGTTAGGTGAGAGCTCTCACCCTATCATCCCATTAGCCCTGATGAAGGCCTGAAATTTAGGCCGAAACATTGGCGAAAGACTTTTCTGTTTAGATATCAGCTCCTGATACATTCCTGACTTAGCCTAACATCATATACCTTTATCACTAGAGAGGAAATGTCCTCAGCGACAGGAGAACAGTGGAGAAGTACACGGGACACGCAGTTCTGCTCCATCCGACGGGCTGGATGCGAGAGACGGAGGCATGCGCCCGAGGCCAGGACAGTGAGGAAGTACCAGGACGCCAAGGACTCTCAAGGCTGCCACCTCAAGCAGGGTCGTTATCTCTGGGGGCCGATACCACATCCTTAACGAAATGTCAACCGGGACATCCGACAAGGAAGTCAGTGAGAATTTACTTTATACTACAAATCAATCGATAAATAATAATAAATTAAATAAAATAATGGGTAATTCTGAATAAAACTATGTTTTTAACAGAGGTCGGCGATGTAAACAGAAGAAGCAGTGTTGTAATCCTGGGCAAAACAGCAATTCTTATATTTATAAATATTAATTTAGTTGAGGTGTATTACCCCACGTAAATTTTAAACAATTATTGCGAGGGAATAGTGTGTTGGGAATTTAATAAGTTATCTAGCTCGTCACGGTGTTGCAAATAGTAGCATACCGGCCCGGAAAGCAGGCGATCCAGTTTTGAATCCTGGCTGGGACAGAAAGATTTTATATTCGATTCCCTCGCATTAATTGTTCAGCAATTCTTTCATTTTTAGCATGTTTACCACGAGGAAATCAAGCTATGCAAGTAGGTATGTACAATGACGTGAGATTTAATAAATTTGAACAGATCTTCACCGATCTTAAGTTGATAGTAGCTAAACACAGGATCCGTGAAATAGAATGGGTGTTTAATGGCTGAAATCGGTCGAAGGAAGGAGGGTATCTTATTATTATAATTATTATTATATCGGTCTTTCTTATTATTCTTGTTTGGAAAAAGTTGATATATATATATATATATATACCACACAGTATTAATTCAGTTTAAACTGCAGAAAATATGTATCCTTTGCTACAAGAAAAAAGCTTACGAACTAAAAACATTTACAAAATATCGGAACTTGGCTACTACAAGAATACTCTTCGCAATGTCTAATATCAGAGTAATACAATAAATTGTTTGT
>KZ807325.1:454965-474148 GCA_000696205.2 Oncopeltus fasciatus | reverse complement strand
TTCTCGTCTTTCTCGTAAGTTAGGCTCTCGCTAGTGAAGAGGGAATTGAGTGAGATATCTAGCTGGTCCTTGTGGTGTAACGGTCAGCATACTAGGCCCGGATAGCAAGAGATCCAGGTTCGATTCCTGGCGAGGACGAATAGATTTTTTTATTCTGTTCCCTCTCATGAATTGTTTATAATTTACGTGGAATAAAAAACCAAAACTAAAATAAAATATTTTAAAAATTAAAAATTAATAAACTAAAAATAAAATGGACAAATTAAAGTCAGCAACTCTATTACTACTATCTAGAAGCGTAGCTTAAAAAAAAACTACTATTCTAGGGCTAGGTTTTACATATTTGTTTTGTATTGTTATTTTTTAAGTATTGGATATTTTTTTTTTTAGTTCACACTATTTATGCAAAAGCAATTTTAATTGTTGACTACTTGCCCCGAAGAAAATATTAAATATTGCTAAAAGTTTGGCATTTTAGTCTAGATTTTCTACTTCTTTTACTGACACCCACTGACAAAATATAACCTCCGCCAGTGCGATTCGATGAGTGTTATTCACACCATAGGGTTATCTTGACTAGCTTCAGCGCTGTGAGTAGTGACTAGTAGCGCTGCCTGCCAAGGCGTAAAGGACAGCCAATCGAGGGGACGACTCTCTTGTCAACAGGAAGTGACGAGTCAGTGACGGCAGGGCCCCCGGGAGGCAGTGTTTTTGTGGGCGCGCTCATTCTCTTCATCAGCAAGACTCGCGGATGTATCTGAAGAAGGCGGTGGAGCATCGCCCAAAAGCAAGAGCTGTACGACGGCGACAAGAAATATAGCTTTCAGGTGCACTTCCGGCGCCGGACGCTGAGAAAGGGTACAATGCCATGGGAATTGCTGACAAAGTCTGACACTCAAAATGTATAGTCTTTTCATTATTCAGAGGATTCCTGGGGAACATCCGACCCTGAATGGTAACCATTCTTCATTGAAATCAGGCGGCCAGGTCGGGGTGCTGACCAACAACTTCTCTAGTGTGCCATGGGTCGAGAATAAATACATCCTAAACATGTATTTCCCCCAGAGGCCTATATGGCATGTTACGGAACTAGTTTATTTTTTCTCTTTATTATTCTAAGAAAAATTAAAAAAATATCTTATGAAAATGGCTCTTCATAAGTAAGTTTACAAATAAATCTCCTGGGAAGGAAATTATAGTTATTTCTTAGAAAATATACAACAACTTTGTCACACAGTTTCTATGTGTCACAAGTATTTTATTGATAACACAGATTTAGGTTTGCTTGATGAGTTTTGAATTACATTCACTTTATGAATACTATTATGTCTTATTTTAATTTCAATATTAATTATTGATTGCCTAGTGTTATTTTTGTAATAAATATTACAATGCCTTTAAAATCAAAATCATTTTTAAATTCGTATTTTTACCGTTTTGGATGTGATTTCTCAAATCTGACTCAGTTATAGCGAAATGTTAAAGGCATTTGTTTCAGATTACTAAGTCCCACTCAGTTATTTATTATTTATTTTAAATAAAATACTTTTTTTTCAAAACGTAGGCAGCTTATAGCGGCAAGTGCATTAGTTTTAAATTCAATCATTAATTTTTAAGGAACAGTCAAAAGAAATGGAAAACTAAATAAACACATAATTAACCTGATCATATCTCTATAAAACGAAGGATAAGTGCGAGAAAAAAAATTCTCAAAAACAATTAATAACTAATTCAACGTCAAAATTAAAGTTTTCAAAAGTTTATTGTTTTCAGAATAGCATTTTTTGTCAGGTCTGGCCCAGTTTAATTAATTTTTATTATTATTTTAACCTTCCATAACATTATATCTATTCATCATATGACATAATTTTGCAAGTGGAAAAGTATTGGATTCAAATAGACATTTAAGATTTTATTTTTATAATTTTAAATCCTTGAAGAAATTCATTTTTGCCATACCTTCCATTGTCCGTCTTCATAGGTCTCTGCAAACCAACAGATGGTTTGCAGAAACCAATGAAGACGGACAATGGAAGGTATGACAGCTCTATATTCATTGGTGGTGGAAATAACCTTTTAAATTCATTTTTGGTTGCGAGCGTATGACAAAAGGGGGGAAGTGGGGAGGGGATATATAAATTTAATTTAATATCTTCGTTATTATCCGACTTAAAAATACCTTAATGGATGTAAAATATAATTTTTTTAATGATAAAATTCTAGAACATTTTTACGAAACAAATTTACAAATGTAATTAGGATGGTTGAGCGCTTCTCCCTCTCTACCAGTCCGATCCTCAAGGCCAAAGTTCTATTGGCCATAGTTTTTACGTTCATTGTTCTCTACGGTATGTAAATTAAATTCCTCAATTTATTCTTATTTATTATTATGATGATCTGCAGATGGACTTTGAATAATTTATGTGTTATATAAACATAAAATGAAATATGTAAATATCCAATGAAGACCAGAGTTTACCACTGATAATAGGAAACGGCTCCAAATGAAATAAGATGGGTTTTCTACTAGCATGAAATTTTATAAAGAGGAGAGGGGAAATAAAAAATAGTAAATATCGTCTGAAGTAGTTCAAGATTTACGGCTAGAGGTTAAATACACTTCGAAAATCCTTTAAAATATTTCATTCAGACATTCTGCTCCATTTTAGGATGTTTAATGTTAATATTGTCGTTTTAATTTTTTTTTTTAATATAATAATATCTAATAATTTTTAAGGAAACAGAATAAAAAATCTAACTGTCCCAGCCAGGATTCGAACCTGGATCCCCTGCTATCCGGGCCGGTGCATTTGCCACTTATGCTACCGAGACAAGTCTGATAAGTTATTAAATTCCCCGCACTAGTGTCGAGAGTCTAACCTCCGAGGCAGACGAATATATCGTCTTATGCTCGGAGGAGCTGACATTGTCAAGCTGTTTAAACGACTCTTGTTATTTACTTTTTTTTTTTTTTAATTTTTAACAATGCTTCAGGTAGATTCCGATAAAATAAAACATTTAGAAATGCGCTACTTTCACGAATGAAGGAAAATGTTCAGTCTTTTTTCTTAGATGATTTTAGTTGGGGTTCGGTCAAGGTAGATCCAAAAAACACAAATTTAAAAAATGTTTGTTTTTCAAAATCTTTTTAAATTCTCTTACATAGCTTTCTACATTCATGCTCTTGATTAGTAGTAGTAGTAGATCATTGGAGGGCAATCAACTTCTAGGTTATTACGCCCTATAAATACCCTTTAATATGTTTACTATTAATTCATGCTCTTGATATCACATTATATTATTACAATTCTCTATTATATAATTTTCAATTATGATTGTAGTCTCCTGACATTGTATTTCTACAGCCCTGAAGATGGTTTGCAATGTAAGCCGAAACGGTGGCAGATATTTCTTTATTAAAAAATACATTTTTTAAATTTGTTTTTTTTTGGATCTACTTTGACCGAACCCTAACTAAAATCATCTAAGAATAATATCTACGGTCAAAAAAAATCTCTTTTTGTATAGTCTTTTCATTATTCAAAAAAATTAAATTTAAAAAGTTAGGTTTTTTAAATATGTAATATTAATTTTCTTTAATTAAAAATAAATAAAAACCAAGCCTAGAGAAATGACCAGAGTGAACGGTAATAGCACAGCATATAGCTGACGAACCAGACGTCTTAATATTCAAGGGACAGCACAGCTTGAGAAGGCATATTCCCCCTTAAAAAGGAGTAATTATTTAAATAACCATTTCCCGAGACTTATAAGTGAACAGGTTGATGAAAACTGTTCAAACTAGAATACATTTTTCTAATTTATTTATGGGCCATTACATAGTTTATACTTTAATTTTAATTTTAAACAATGCTTCAGGTAGATTCCGATGAAATAAAACATTTAGAAATGCGCTACTTTCACGAATGAAGGAAAATGTTTGAAAGGACTGCTGAATCTTTTCTTGATATACTTCCTGGTTCATAAAGTTCTCGGTGCCAGCTGATAGATGCTCAAAGCTGTTTCGAAGTTCTTAAAAAAAAAAAAAAAAAAAAAATCCAAGGTGGGGCCCTCCAAGAATGAGGGGTGGCAGACAGACAAAAGGGCACTCCAGGATGACGGAGAGGAGGTCCTGGTGGGGCGCGTGCCTCGCACACTTTTTCTGCCCAGTCGGCATGGCGAGGAGAGCCCGTTATAACAGGCCGCCTACGAACGCCCAGCTGCTCGAACCCGCCAGAAATAAATCTCTACAGCTGATCTCATTCAAGTGTCGCACGCAGCAGCCGTCGGCTTCCGCTGATCTATCTCACCCTGACTACATTCTTGACCTCTCATCTTGGGAGAATCATTGGCCCTCCGAGTCCCGGTAGTAGCGGTTGTTCTTCCTGGATACTGTCGACTCTCCTGTTCGCAACCCCTGGGTGATTTAGGAGTTTGCACAACGGGACTACCAGGAGTCAAAGTACTACATTATTCAGGTTACTTATAGTGTTAGCCTTCCTTTCAACCACTTGGAGTCATTGAGGGAGGGGGGGGGGGTATTAACAGGTTGCCACCCCATTCCATGGTTCACACATGCTTTTATTTACTGATAAAGGATTGTTCTGGGCGGGATTCGAACCCGCAGCGCCAGGATTGCGAGGCCCCAACTGATCCCTTCAGATACCCTGGCGCCCCTCTAGTTTACTTTTAATGCACCGCAGTCCTGGTTTGGGCAGACAAATTGGATAAAGTTTCCACGCCGACCACAATCTAATCTAGGTCTATTCTTCTCTTCTTAGCCTAATAATATCGCCATATTTCCTATAAAGTGCGGAAACGTACAATCCATATTAAACAGTTCATTCTTAAATTCAGCTTGATAAATACATTCTTATATTCAGCTTGATAAATACATTCTTAAATTCAGCTTGGTGAATACAGCCGTTTCTTTTTCAAACCCAATCTATTAAGTTCATAAAATTCTTTATTTCTACCACTTACAATATCTTGAAATTAGTATCTTTCTCCCAATCCTATTCCCCCAATCAATAATAGGTACATTCAAAATTTCTGTATAAACTTCATTCAAAGTTACATATATATTATAAATATTTTATTTGGTTGTGGTTTTTTATCCCACGTAAATTTTAAACAATTAATGAGAGGGAAAAGAATAAAAAAATCTATCTGTCCTCGCCAGGAATCGAACCTGGATCTCCTGCTATCCGGGCCGGTGTGTTAAGCCGTTACACCACAAGGACCCTTGGGAATTTAATGAGATATCTAGCTAGTCCTTGTGGTGTAATGGCTTAACACACCGGCCCGGATCGTAGAAGATCCAGGTTCGATTCCTGACGAGGACAGATAGATTTTTTTATTCTGTTCCCTCTCATTAATTGGTTACATATATATTTCCATTTACTTCTCTGAAGACATTAGAACCTCAAGTGCGTTTACAGACCAAATCTGCAGAGACTCAATTCCACTTTCAGAAAATGTCAAGTGAGCAAATACGTCTTTTTTTGAATGGAAGTTTTCGAACGGGACTTGGTTACATCTTATTGGATAATTTTCAAGCAATGAACTAAAATCTTAGCCATGAAGTGGATTATACATACAATACACAAGCCTGTGTAGTATAATTCCATGTGCACATAGCATAGTATTTTAGCCTAGGTGAGGAAATATCCACACGACGAAATATCAATCTTAATTGAAAAATATTATCTGAATTTTGTTATTTTACTTATATATTATGTTATTGGTTTTATTTACTATTATTATCGATAGAGTACAATTATTTTTTAATAATGCGGTGTTTCAGTTTAGCCTAGATAAGCCTGAGTGTTAGATTATCTTTCTGATCCCTTTTTCTGCAAACAAACAGGAAATCGTTCATCGAACAACAAACATTGTGTCATTCGTTTATTCGTCGAAATCCACTACTTGATGTAAACAAAGTTTCAGGGCTTTTGTCAATTCATAGTTTTATTTAGTTATTCGAAGATAATTTGTTATACTCAAAAAATGTATAAAACAATGTTAATGTGACTGCATACAAAATTAGCACAAAAACTAATTAAGTTTAAATAATATTATTAATAAACAATTTAGGCTGAGCATTTCAGTATGCATAAATTTGTAATGAATCATTCTAGCGATGTCTTGAGTAGTTGTTAGAAAAACACTTAAAGAAATTATGCAGGCGCAATCATTCATGAGTTTTCTTGTGATTTGTAATGATACAATACGACGCAACCAATTTTCGTTCAAAAACTGACATATTCGTATTTGCACACTTCACATTTTTCGTAAGTGGAATGGAATCTCCGCGGAGAAATTGTATGTAAGCTCTCTCGAGTTTCTTGTGTCTCGAGAATTATGAAACAGTTAATGAAGTTTCTGTATACATTTTGAATGAATTTATTATTGATCGGGGGTAGAGGAGAGGGAGGAAGATATACGAATTTAAAAATATTGTCCACGAAATTCGATATTCATCGTTAAGAGTGTAACTGAGAGGATAAGTAGTTACTTTCTACTCCTTCCGGTCGTTCTTCGACTAATAAGCTTTAAGTGTTTTCCACTTTGTGGATGCCATTTCGTACATACAAAATATACGTAAAAAACATTAGTTTTAATAAATTTGTGTGTACACACACACACACACACACACACACACACACACACACACACACACACACACACACACACACATATATATATATATATATATATATATATATCCCTCTTCTCATCGATGGGACACTCATTGGCGGAGCAACACTTCAACAATTTCGAAAACGTACGAAAATGGCTTGATGAATGGATTTCAAATAAAGATGAAGCATTCTTTTGGAATGGTATCCATATATTGCCCGAGAGATGGACAAAATGTGTAGAAAGCGAGGGCCAGTACTTTGAATAAAATATATTATACTTTTTTTTAAATTACTGTGTATATATTTTAAGAAATAAACGACATTTTAAACTTGCATACCTGGTATAGGCATGTATGTATGTAAATCAGAGTATATGCCAACTGAAAAAATGCTTATTCCCTTGCTCAAAAGAAAACACTTTTTCCTTTTTTTTAACATATACTTTTTTTTCTCTCAATAATTAATGATATCCCTTACCTGGTGTCACTTGCCTGTTTCAGCAAGACCGGATATGGTAGAGTTCCACTGTTATTGGACACTATTATAAGGAAATGTGCTTCCTGTACGTAGCTCTTGGACGGAACACCTGGATAATGAGTAAATTAACCAGATAAATACCAGCTGACGAAATAACACAGATCACCGCAAATGCAGCAGGACCTCAACAGGCCAAGAACTCTGATGCCAACTCAAGTGAGCAAAATTTCAGATTTGGTAGTCCTTCACAACGAACTACCAATTCCGTCACTTGCATTAGGCGTAAACAAACAACGCGAACGATTTTGCAGCGCAGAAAATATAAAAATAATAACAAAGAAGATATTTATGCAATAAATAAAGTGACTAATAATAGTAAAAACCTTTAACAATTTTCAGTGCAAGGGAACAGAATAAAAATCTAACTGTCCCAGCCAGGACTCGAACCTGGATCTCCTGCTATACGGGCCGGTGCAATTTCCACTTATGCTACCGGGACAATAAGCTATTATGATAAGTTATTAAATTCCCCGCACTAGTGTCGAGAATTCTCGAGTTAGATTTTTTATTCTGTTCCCTTGCACTAAAAATTGTTAAAATTTACGTGGGATTAAATACCACAAAAAAAAAAAAAAAAAATTATAACAGTAAAAAACTTTTTGTGGTTAGATGAGAATGTCTACAATCCTGTTAGGAATTCAAGCAAAAATAAAAAATTTAAATTTCTAAGAAAATTTTGTTTTCAACATAATTACCGAAACCCAACTATCTCCTCAATCGTAGAGAGGAAACGATTCCCTGACGTTTAGGAAATTAGTAGATACAAAAAACTAGATTGTGCACCTTGAAAGCGCTTAGCTCCTATAAATAAAGAAAATTGTGTAATGAATGAAGTTATAAATTTTGTGAAAAGCCTTTTAAATAAAATAATTTCACTCAAGCTCAACACAAAAAAAAAAAAATTTACCAATTCTTCTTCCGGGTTGGACCGTGTTAAGTTGTTGATAGTTAACGAGCTTTCACACATTCAGGACTGATGAAGAAGCCATCACATGATGTGCGAAAGCTCGGCAAATAACAACTTGACACGGTCCAACCCGGAAGAAGAAACGGTAAATACATCTGACGACCGCCGAAGCCTACGTGAACAAAAACAAATTTTAATTGTTAAAAAAAAAAAAGTTCTCATTTTTTAATATATTTTTTTTTAGCTAAATGTGCTAAAAAAAAGTGAAACTGGTTTTATTTTTATGAGAAAACTATCAAGTCGTTGCTATTCCAAATTCCATTAGCTCCATGTATAGAACAAGGCATGGAAGAAGCAATAAAGATATAGGGAGACAGTTAAATGTACTTCTTGAAGGAGTTCCTGCAAAGGGACGTGCCCAACTGGAATTAGGATCTGTTTATTTTCCAGTAGAGACGTCGGTAAATATCCTCGAGAACGAGCAAGAAGACAAATTATGACTAGGGGATGTCGACGAGGTAAATTATCACTTCTAGGGGTGGCGGAGGAGCGGGAAGCCCCGCCTTACCCGGCTCGCTAATGAAGGGGAGACGGAAGGTCAGAAAAGACGATAAGGGGAAGGTGAAGAAAAAAAACCTGGAAGCATGCGCAGAAACCGGACGGGGGTAAAAATAGAGGGAGCGGAAACTACTTCCGGAGACTGCTTCCGTTCTGTGCAAGGGGTGGCACCCTCCCTCCACCCCTTGCTTAGCGCCCTAGGGACACACTGAGTGGTTATAAACCGCCCCTAGAGCTTGGGCCTCAAGTACTACGTTTTTGTTAAGAACCGTGAGGGAAAATTTCAATTGAGAATAACTATATTTAATTAATAAAGTTGCAGAAATCAGTTGGCATGTTTGGAGGTTCGTTGGCCGTCGAGTATTATGCTGGATAAATAAGTCAGGGTTTTGGCTGGAATTGGAAAAATGTAAACTAATTACTAATTATTCCACGTAAATTTTAAACAATTAATGCGAGGGAATAGAATAAAAAAATCTATCTGTCCCAGCCAGGACACGAACGGAAGCATTCCGGCCCAGCATGCAGGAGATCCAGGTTCGACGACGAGGACGATTGAGCTACTTTCCTGGAGCCAGGCTCAGAAACATTAAGTTTTCCCACTTAATGCGAGGGAATAGAATAAAAAATCTATCTGTCCCAGCCAGGACTCGAACCTAGATCTCGTGCTTTCCGGGGCGGTATGCTACCATTTGCACCACCGTGACTAGCCAGAAACGTAGCTAACTCTTGTTAGTTATTTGGCTAGTTCCGGTGGTGCAAATGGTAGCAAACTAGCCCTGAACGCAGGGATGATTGTTTAAAATGTAAATTGTTTAAAATTTACGTGGGATAATAAACCCCAACCAAATAAATATTTATAAAGAAAAATTAAAAAAGTAAATGACGAGAGTCGACAAATAGCTTGACAATGTCAGCTCCTTCGAGTTTAAGACGATGTATTCGTCTTTCTCTTGGGTTAGGCTCTCGCTAGTGTGGTGGGAATTTAATAAGTTGTCTAGCTTGTGTAACGGAAGCATTCTGGCCCGGCAAGCAGGAGATCCAGGTTCGAGTCCAGGCTGGGGCAGATAGATTTTTTTAAATTTCATTCCCTCTCATTAATTGTTTAAACTCAGTTTAGTTCAAGACTCTGAGATGTGACCATAAATCTCCCTCGCTCCATACATACTCCATGTAATATATAATAAAACTCCAATCTCATCACTATCTCCCTGATGATGACTTACAAGTTAAGTTGGGAATAATAAAATAATTACCTAATAATTTTGGAGTATTTTATTTTTCTAATCCTGGTTGAAACCCTGACTAATTACTGAAGAGAAAGTATTGCATTTAAAATTAGAACAATGATCCGATTGATTCATCATCTTATAAACTTTTAGTCATTTTATGTGAAAAATCTGAATAAGTTCTTTGCACGCTAAGGAAGATCAACGCCTGCTAAAAGGAAACACTCAACTCATTAATGAACAATCAGAGAATTCCCAATCGTTAAAAAGTTAGATTAAACTGCGATAAATGGACTGATACATGGTAAAATAAACTTAGTTGTAACTATGAAGAGTTTTTCTACAACAATAATAATGAAAGGTTAAAATTTTTCATAGCCTAATATTTTATTTAAGCACCCTTTAAAACACTTAGGGTCATGGTGGGAGGAGATATCTGTAGACAGCCAGCCCAATTTAAACACCCATGGCTCTGGGAACCTGTTTGGAATCTGCAAAGCACAGATTTAGAAACCGCAATGGAGCCCTCGGCTAAACCGGTATACTATAGAAAGTAAAGTAGAATCGTTATCACGCATTATAAGACACATTCCTTTTTCTCTTTTTTTTTATTCCCCTTTTTCTAAAATTCCCATTTAAGAAATGTCTCTCAGAGTTGCTTCAAGAAAAACTACTGAGTCTTTTAAAGAAAATCCAAGTATTTTTCTATTATTCCCGAGGCGTGACACTAGACTCTCTAACGATGGCACCAAGTCCTAGCACCCATAATAGGTAGTACCTAGATTCGTTGAGAGATCGCCTTTTTACCCAATCTACTACCCCATAATAGGTAGTACCTAAATTCGTTGAGAGGTCGCCTTTTTTTATCCAAACCATCAAGCACACATCAAAGACAGAGGATTACCAAATAAACAGTCTTGGAAATTGGACGACAGGATCCTCCGATTTGGCTACTTAAATGGATATGATTGATATGAACATTCTCCATGGGACAGAATATATAGAAATGGATTTTAAAATATTTTTCAACGAGTAGAAAACGGAGTAGTACAGGTCAAATTAAGTTCATCCAGATGCGATACATATCTACAATAATTAAAAAAAAAAGTAATTCAATTTAAAAAGGAATATATATAATTTAATTGCTCAAAGTTTAATCTTGCCTAGGTATTTTGGGCCAGGGAGTTAATTGCGTTATTTTCCTCGTCTTATAGGCATGGAATTTCCTTGTATAACAATTATGAACGATATACACTTTTTCACACTTGGCGATGTAGGCCCAAGAGTTTTAATTCACACTGAACAAATCCTTTCTACACATAGTGTTATAATGACATATATTGTTCGCAAGGTTATGAATCAGCAATTCACTTCGGTAGGTCATAATCTACTCTTACAGTATCGAAGCTTCAATGCCAGAAGTTGTACGCATCAGACACTTGGAAATTACTCAGAGAATAATTTCCATTAATCCTTGGAGTTTAGCAATAATGGCTCCCATTAACTCCAATCCTCCATTCATGTGGAAACCACATCCCCGCAGAATTATTCTGAAGAACACAGCAATCATAGCGTTACATTCAGTTTCAAGATTTGCTCTGAAGATCCATGCTCCATAGCTGAATAAAACACCATTTATTTATAAAAAAGATCATGAGACAATGGAGAAATGTAAACTGCCCATCTCCTTGTCCACTTTCTGCAGAAGTGAATTCGGGCGTTTTGCTGAGGAGGGAGAGATCAAATGACCACATAATTTCGGATGCACAATCAAAGACAGAAAAGATCTCAAACGAAGTATCGTCATAGTAAGCTATATAAGTTATAGTAAGCGTACATTGGAAGTCTAACATTACGAGATGAGGAGGCAACGCATACAGCGTAGAACTACGTCAAAGGACTATATTAATGAATTGGCTGGGCCTAAATTAAGGAGGGCTCTTTTGCGTCATTTCCAGAAAGCATAAAACACCGCGAGGAGCTGATAAACACGGACGTCTCTGCTGTAAACTCGCAGAGGGAAAACAAACAAGAAGAATGCCTGGGGAGCGGATGTAAGATATCCCTGGAGAGCGTCTGACGCAGGTTGTGTCGGTCCAGCCGCGTCCGGGTACGGAATGCCGCGAAATGCACTTCTCGGACAACATCTGCATCGGAAGGCTTGCCATAGAGGGCCGAGGTGCAAGTCTAAGACGAGCAAGAGAACTAAGCTAACTCATCTGAAGAAAGTTTAGTCGACTTCAAATTATACAATTTTATACCGTAGAGATCATTAGTAGAGAATTTGTTGGGGTTCGGTCAAGGTTTGGTCAATCCCCAACAAATTCTCTACTAATTTTATTCAACTTCCTATAAATAGCATACATTCAAATTTGGACGCGATTAGGAAAAGACAGGATATTTGTAATTTACTTTTTTGTTGTATTTGATCCCACGTAAATTTTAATAATTTTTAGTGCAAGGGAACAGAATATTCCATAACATAACAGAATATAGTACGAATGGGATATTTGTAAAGTGTTTTGTTTGACAATAATAATTAAAAATATTATGGTAACAAAAAAAAATCAGTTAGGGTTTCGGCCAGGATCAGAAAAATAAAAATAATATTAATGAAAGGTTAAAAATGTCCTAGCTTATTTTTTTCTTTAACTTCCTTTCAAAAACTTAGTCATGGAGGGATGAGCCATCTGAAGGACGCCATTATTCCATAATAAGCGGTTTTTAAATGTTATACCACATAAAAGAACAATTAAATAGTATCAAAGTTTAGGATTATAAGCATAATTAAAGCAAAAAACCGAAAGTATAATAAATAGCTAACAATGTTAGCTCCTTCGAGCGTAAGACGATATTCGTCTTACTCAGGGGTTTAGGGGAGTTGGAGAGATTTTCTAGCAAAGCCTCGGTGGTGTAAAAGATAGCATACTTGCCCGGAAAGCAGGAGATCCGGGTTCGACTGCCGGCTGAGGTAGTAAGATTTTTTAATTTCTAATCCCTTGCATTTATTATATGTAGAATAAAGGATATTTTAATTATAGAGAAGTTCAATATTCCCTAGATTTGAAAAATGCAGAAATTCGATTCCCTCAGCCCGTATGCTCACAACTGGGAAGAGATGTAGCTGAGATACGAGGCTGGAAGGAATCCGGCAGTCTGTTCGGGGGTCGGCGGGTATCCGGTCAGGAGTGAATATGCATGGCGGGAGAGTGGCGACATTAATTATGGCCGGGGTCCGCGTGCCTGCCGAGGAATAACGAGACAGCCCGAAGACGAACGCTGTAGTACCGAAGGAAAACCGGCCGGGAGGGGAAGAGAAAAAAAAAGGAGGAGAGGATGGCATTTACACATGGGAGCTTCCCGATACGACCAGGATATGCTGCGAGGCTCCTCAGGGCTTCCATCGCTCTAACCTATATCCAAAAATGTAGCACGCGCGAATTTAAATTTAAATCCCTCATCCTAAAAGAGCATCAAGCTGAGGAATAATATTGTTTTAAGGGTTATCAAACAATATCCAATACTAAACAATTAATGAGGAGGGAATAGAATAAAAAAATCTATCTGTCCCAGCCAGGAATCGAACCTGGATTTCCTGCTATTCGGGCCGGTGCACTTACCAGTTATGCTACCAGGACGCGCTAGTTATCTCATTTAATTCCCTCTACACTTTTTTTTTATTCTATTCCTTCTCATTCATTGTTTAAAATTTACGTGGGATAAAATACCACAACCAAATAAAATATTTATAATATCCAATACTTTGCACTTTATATATATATATATATAAAGCAACTTTAGAATCAGTGATTCCAACTTCGGGGTTCTGTCACCTTATAATGAGTGCCCCTGCTTTGGGAACTCTAGGTACTCAAAAAGTACCACTCAGTGCACACCTAGAGCTGCCGAAGCAGGAACACTCAATATTAGGTGACTGAGCTCTGAAGATGGGATCACACTGATTCTGAAAGCGCTCCGCAATTACAGGAAAATATAAACAAAGTGCAAAATATTGAATATATTTGATAACCATAATAGTCATCAATTTCGCTACCAGCGTAAATAAATGAATTGTTTTGAGGCTTAACATTAAATACAAGAATTAATTTACCAATTGATGACAAAAATTAAAAATTATGTACTTATACCTTGCTTATTTACTTTTCCTTCATTTTGGTTTGATTATTTAAAAATTATATAAGTAATGTATTGTAATATTATTTAGTACTGTCAAATATAAATACAGGTTGGGATGTGGTTATCAGTCACAAAAAAAAAAAACTACAATAGGTACTTTCAACCAACTTTCGGAATGTTAAATTTCTTTCTGAAGGCTGATTAGGCACTCACAAAAACACCCGCGTGCGCACGCACACAAAACACACAAAGTTTTTTTGTATTTGTGTATATAATTTTGAACGGGACATAGATTTTTAGAACTATATTCTAAACCTCCTTCTTACTTCACTGATTTAAGCCATTAGAAGCATAATTGCCGAGTTGAGTTTATTTTTCAAAAATTAAAAAAGAAATAATTATTAACATAAATTTTAAACCGTACTTTAAGCTACTCCATCTTAGGTTCCATGAAAAACTGTAATAAAATTCGAGTTAAAAGTGAATGTTAGTAGCTTCATTTCCCCAAGGATATTCTACTAAAAAAAGGTTTTGTATGAAGACTAGAAAAATGCAGTTATTTAAAACATTAAATAATATGCAGTCTTAATTACACGTCCAAATGGATGGATAACTTCATTAAAAATAAAATAAACTCCGAAAACCGTAAATAACAGACGCCCAAAAGATAGAGTAAGTTTAGTTTTAGTGTAAATAACGATTGTAGTCTAGATAGACGGAGAAAATTTGATGATAACTACAAGTTTTAAGAGTCTACTAAAGGCATTTTCAACGTCACTTTTACATAGAAGAATAAGCATTCAGTATTCAGCAAATCAAATTATAACCTCTTTTAGGAGGCAGATATATATACTTTTAGCTATTTTAATTAAAAGTCAATGAAATTGAAATGGTATATTTAAATAATAAAAAGTTACTGTCATTTAATATAGGTGAGGGCGAGCAATCGAAGACCCCATAACATTATTTTAAACTTTATCAGTTCATTTTTAAATAATGAATTAATTGTTGTAGGTAATCCCACACTAAATTAAATACATGAAATGTACAGGGACCCAGAAAAAAAAACCTTACTACCTCACCCGGGTCTAATACTTTCCAACGCACCTACCCGGAAAGTAGGAGACCCGGGTTCGATACCCGGCTGAGGTAGTAAGATTTTTTATGGCTACCTTTCTATTTCTTGTAGTTCATCATTTGATGTATAGAAGTATCTCAGGTAACTAAGGACTAACCTCAAAGGCTCAAAAAGAAAAATTCACACAGAGTATAGCGTGTTTTTTTTACTTTAACACGTAGAATACATTAGTTGGTATAAATCATGAATACATGAAAATCCTAAAGTATTAGGCAGTAAAAAAAATAAATAAATAAATAAGTGAACATCGTTTAGCTTCAGAATATCAAGTTGACTAGCTGTCAAGGACATAATTAATGTATTCCCATTTTAAAAGATTTGTTAATATCTCATTTTAATCTTATAAAAATTTGTCTAGTTTATAAAAAATCCCACAAATTTATAAAAAAAATAAATAAATCTCTTAAAATGAAAAAGAAAAATACATGAATGAATATTATAAAACACTTACATTATTAAAATTTATGCTGGAATACGTACCTGAAACAAGAGATAAAATATTATAAATAAGAGACGAAACACATTACCAAATTAAACAAGATATTAATTTAAAAAATACATGTTATTCAAAAAATATTTCTAATATACTATAATACAAATGTATGCATAACATTTACAACAAAATTTCAAAATATCATTGATAATATCGACGGTCTTCCAGCCATATTATTTATTTATCGAACGGCTGAGACACCACTGCAACAGAGCTCGAATAATATTTCTCTATTTCAGGAATAACTGACAGAGAGAAAGAATATATTTATACGCATGCACATCCCCCAGTGGACCATGTGTGTATTATTGGTTCTCAGAGAAGAAGAATTATGATAGGTGAAGAGTTGAAGAAATCAATATTTCTACAACTCTTCACCTATCTGGGATGTCAATAGTTCCATCTCCAAAACAAAAAACTTTGTTTTTAACTCCTTAAAGGCCACGAATACTGCTTATTCCTTTACAATATCGTATGTTAACTGAATTCTTTTTCATATATATATATATANATTTGATCCATCACTTAAAGCTTTTTCTGGCATCGCGAAGGAATTAAAACTATAAATTTAGTTCAAAACAGAATTTAGTTCATAAACTATTTTCCATAAATGAATCGGAAGTTATGATGGAGTATTCCATTAATTTCTGTTTTTATTAATTTAATGAATAAAAATTTATATAAAGTATTATAACTGTGCTTTGTATTCTAATGCATTTATGTCACCTATAAGATGATCACTAGATTGGTATATCTCTTCCTAATATATATATATATATATATATATATCTTATCTGAAAAAAAAATACAGTTGACAGATGATATTGTAAAGGAAGAAAAAGCATAGAAGATGGCCTTCAAAAAAGTCTTAACTTCTGTGGTATTAGCGGGATTTGATAAATAAATACCAATTTTAAGACCGAAAGTAGTTTGCATTGAAGATTTCACCTTTGAATATATGGTAGCCTATAGTATTTTTGGAAGAGGAATGAAAAAAATAAATAAATTTTAAAAAACGAGCACATTTATACTCCACAAGTATAGCCCTGTACCACGAAAAGCCTCTGGGAACCCATTCTCTGTTAAAGAGATAGTCATTAGATATTCTTATTGTTACTTTTAATAGATTTCCCTAAAGGATATTAAATTTAAATAGCACCTTTAAAAAAGAGAGTAGATTTCTCATAATTTCTTCAATCTGAGCGGTCTACAAAGAAAAAGTCGAAAATATGCAAGTATTCCAGCGATTAGGGCACTCAATTCCTCGGAAAAGGTACTATGCCTACAAGTAGCAGTTTTCATTCTGTACCCCTAACTCTAAAGATACGAGGGATTACTGGTGCGCACCTGGGAACACCCAGCCCTAGTTGTATACCATTATTTATTGAATAGGGAAAATTCCCTACCAACCGTCTCAAGACTGCTGTGTCTGGGGGCGCCAGGCTAGCTCAGGGGATCCGTACGGGTCTCGCAATCCTGACGCCGCGGGTTCAAATCCCGCCCAGGTCAATCTTTTATTTATAATATAGAAGCTTGTCCTGAGCCATGGGTGTTTAGAATAGGGTGGCAACCTGTAGATAGCCCCTCCCTCCAATGACCCTTAGTGGTTGCAAGGGAGGCTAACCCAGCAAAAAAAAAAAAAAAAAAAAAAAAAAAAAAAAAAGACTGCTGTGGGCCACACACATCCATAAGATGCCACCCTCCCCCTCCCCCTGGACCATAAATGGGCCTCTATGTAGCGAGTGAAAGAAATTATAGTCCTTCCCGATATCAAACATCAAACATGTCAAAGATCAATCAAATAATATTTCAGGTTATTTCTAACACTATTGAATCAATTTAGTAATGATATCAATCGCTTAAGGTAAAAGGATCAAATTTAGGGAGTTTACAGATGGACCAAATTTAAAGTCAGTAAAATCCGTTTTGTGATTTTGTAAAAATAAACTGCATGAAAAATAGTTATACACAACACCTAATGTGAATGAAGGAAATTTTCCAGTATCTATATAATGTTTCTGTATAAAATTGTTAGTTACATTTTGCATCTCATGTTAATGTGTGTAAGCTAATGCTGATGTTTGTAAGCCATCCTCATGACATTTCATTGTAAACCATCTTCATCTGAACATGTCTTGCAATGCAAGCCGAAACGTCTGAAGATAATAAAAAACAAACTTTTTTTTAAAAATTGTACTTCTTTGGATCAACCTTGACCGAACCCCAACAGAAATCATCTACTAATTACCTCACTTGTGTGTGATAGGATCGGTGCAATGTGAAAACATTTCCTCGAGGAAAATATGGTTAAACCTGATTTGCTTTCAAGGCTCGACCTAAAACAGGATGAAAAATGATCTTGCAGAAGTCGGTTTCGCCAATAAGAAAAAAACTTAGTGGGAAATCACTATTGTTTTTGAGATTTAGAAAGCTTGCGGCGAATCCTGCAAGGTTATTTCTTCAGGCTTCCAGTCTGGGGGAAGCTGTTGGACACTGAGCCCGGACCCCAAGGAATCACTCCCACCCTTGCCAGGTAAGGCAGTAAATCTTCTTAGCTACCCTCTCCACTTCCGGATTTCCTGGAAATATCTGTCGGGAGAGTGCTTTGACAGCCCTGACAGTGAGGGAGTCTCCCACGACTTGTTAGGAACCCCCTGGTTCTTGTCAAAAGAGAATTTCTTACAATCTCTCGCCCCCTTAGAGATAATAACGTCGTCTGAGTCTCGGGGAAAAGTGGATTGCTTCTTTACTAATACAACTTAATAGCTGTACCAAAAGGAATTTTTTACTTTTTACTCAGACGATGTGATGAGACAGGATATTCTTCTCCCTTCAGTTGCAGATAAAGATCCTGTGATATGGTGCTTTATATCGCTACCACCACCGATAAAATGACATAATCTTCAGGATTGTCGAAAATGAAAGCAAGCCAGGAGCACCTCTACCTCATGAAGTCTGTTCCTTTTCTGCCAACAGACCATTCCTTCCTACCTCATCCAGCTCTTTTCTCGCAACTAATTTCAGAACTTACAGGCATTACTTCCGTCTCTTATGCATATTCATTGCTGATTTCAAGAACATCCCATACAAATGCTTTCTTTTCTATCTCTTCCTTTATTACTCCGACCTTACAAACCGACAACTTCGTAAGTGATTTTTAAAAACTGATGCATAAGCAGTTTTTGGATTACGTACAATGATTTTGATCCTAGCTTCTAATACCTCATCACAACAAGAACATTATCACCCTAGAGTGTAAAAACTGCAATTTCACATTTTCTACAAAAAAGTGTTTGGGTGTAGATAGATTTTTTTTCTTCTATTTTTATTATTGCGAGCAGTGACAAACAAAGTATATTCCATTATACTGGTAAGGTGGATATTTAGAGTATTTTAAATTTAATTTTTAAATCGAATCTCTCTTCACTCCTCTCTTACAGAGGGCAAGCAGTCCCCATATAATTTAAATTTTATAATTCACTCTTTTTTTATCGAGCTGTTATTTATTATTTAAAATGAGAGTTTCCTTTTCTTAATATA
>KZ807325.1:421977-432971 GCA_000696205.2 Oncopeltus fasciatus | reverse complement strand
AGATGATTTTAGTTGGGGTTCGGTCAAGGTAGATCCAAAAAACACAAATTTAAAAAATGTATTTTTTACTAAAGGATTATCTGCCAACGTTTCGGCTTACATTGTAAGCCATCTTCAGGGCTATCATGAAGATGGCTTGCAGTGTAAGCCGAAACGTTGGCAGATAATCCTTTAGTAAAAAATACATTTTTTAAATTTGTGTTTTTTGGATCTATCTTGACCGAACCCCAACTAAAATCATCTTAGTTTATTTGATTTTGTTATTCTCAGAATTACATATCTGGATTAAAATGCTTCGACTTCTCTCTTTTGTTTGGCGCACAAGTAGTATATGCAGTGCTGAGAAATAAACCCTCAGAAGTAATTAATTTACTAATTTAATGGACTTTATGATTAAATTTATACCAATAGAAATCTGTAATTTCCTCATAGAGAATGAAATGTTTTATTCTAGTTTAAACCATTCGCTTTTTTTTTTTTTTTTTTTTTTTTTCAAATAAAAGCAATATTAATAACAGAGAAAATGGTAAAGATATTCTGATATTTACATTTCCATAGATCCTCCACCACTGAGAATGATCTGTACTTTTCTTTCCCTCCTTTTTCCACTTGCAAAATAATAACAATAACACTAATAATAATAATAATGAATCAAGTTCCTTTGTGATTATCACTGCACTCGAGTGCTGAAATACCAATAGGCCGATACAGGATAAATCCATTCTTCCATACAGGATAAATCCATTCTTCCATACAGGACAGGATAAATCCATTCTTCCATACAGGATAAATCCATTTTTCCATACAGAATAAATCCATTCTTCCATACAGGATAAATATTTACTAAACGCTGAGTGCTTTCAAGATCATATAAGCCACGGAACAAAGGCGGCTCTGGAGACAGGATCTTTGATATTGAAAGAGCCCAGTGTTTAATAAGTATTTATTGAGTACATATCAATTCCTTTGCTTATTTAACATATGTGTGTGTGTAAGTACGTATCCGGTACGCATGAGCTGCGTAAACTAAGCGAATTAGTGAATGAATATTAGCACTTGAACTTTCCATGTCGTGAAATTCCTAAGACTTATAGGACAAATATTTCTTCAATAAACAAAGCAGTGTTCAGATTGATTGGAATTAACTAAATATTACACCCATAGCTGGGACATTTTTTTTTTTTTACTCGTATTGAGAATTAAGTGAATTTATAATCTATTGTTGAACCAAATTTGCTCAATAAAAAAGCTAAGCCATTTGATTTGCATATAAAGACATCAAGCTGAATTTCATGGGGGAAAAAAAATGAAGCTTGTAGAGCGGTGACAGAGATCCCCATTGACGCAAGCGCAAATAAACACACACACATATTTAGTACTATTCTCCTTGGTACCATAAAGAGAATTTTGAAAAATCTACTTATTTTTTACTAAGAAAGTTCGTTAAAAATTTAATACATACACACACATGTGAGTTTTTAATGTTCATAAACCAATGTTTTGTTTCTTAAATTTGTTTTGTTTTACAAAACTCTGCAAGAATTCCATATCGGCTGAACTCAGTGGAGGGGAGGCCGGGATCATAATATTTTGCGAAAAACGTTAAGGAAAACATTTAGTAAAGTAGGTTGGAGAGTTGGGCTTTTTAAATGTTGAAAGATCTTAAGACTTTATATTACAAAATATTAAGTGTATAAATTTTGGGCTCGAATCAGATGAGTGGTGGGGGAGGGGAAGGAATTTAGAGAAAGACTAAATTGAAGTCAATCATAAATATTATTTAATATTTCTTTCATACCGTTGGATTATTTCCATAAATTACATAAAATACAAATATACGTCATTCTCTATTTTCTTCAGAAGAAGCCATATTGAAATGACGGAGAGCTATGGAGAATAACGGGATATGGAGAATATCCATATGATGGGTTTTTTATTGGAGAATAAAATATCGTTATAATAATAAACATATTTTGAAATATACATAACTATAATGTTGAGACTTCCCTCACTCTTTCTTCCCGAACAGTCTAAACCCAGCCTTAGCGATCTAACCCTTTTACTCTTCCCTGGCATAAAAGATCAATTTGTGCTCTTACATATGACATTTTTAAAAAATCAAATTAAGAAAATTGCTTAATTGACGATGCCAAAGCAAAAATTATTATTTTTATTTCAGTTTTGTCTAAGAGGCAACCTACACTTACCATTGTCCAATTTATACATTATAAAGAACTTATATTATCAGAATGTTTTTAAATAATCCAATTCAAAAAGGAATCTCAAAGGGCTCGACATACTGTGATGATATGCCTGTACATAAAAAGATGCTACAAAAGCGACCCACATATCCAGTATACGTCTTCCGTACCCGAGAGAGGGACCAATGAGATAGCAGAGGTCCCACATCCAAGGAGTCGGTAGGGTCACGTTGGCGGCTCTGGCAGAACGCGAAGGACGCTCCGGCAGGCGAACCGGATATGACATAACGTCCCATAAATTATACGCTCAGCGTAAATCACAGAGAAGACGTCACAATCATTTAATGTCTCCTTAAGATATTTAAAATGAAGGAAAAACAACTTGTTTTTAGCAATAAAATGTTTCTTTTATTTTTCATCTTCTATAATACTTAAATACATTTTTATAGTTTCTGAATTATTTTTACAATAAAAAAAGTTATTATATTACTTAAATTCCATTGTCGAAATTGGCCTTGGGATAGCTTCATCCTACTTATCATGATTTTTTTTATTGCTTTATTTTTTATCCCACCATCTGCTGATGTATCGGCTCACCGCGATATACAGATATATATATTTTAACAAACATTGCACAACACTATTGATTAAGAAAAAAAAATCAGCCTGCTACATGCCCTAAAGGGCCAAGGGGAGTAACAAATTTTGCAGCTTTGTTTATTTCCTACCTACTGCAACTAAACCGAGTTGGCCGTCTCGTTTAGCCCATTCAGTGATCGTACCAAACTAGAAATGGCTGTTATTTCCTCAAGTATATAAGGAATCTTGGGTCATTGCTAATAGAAGCACAGAAAGACATAAATTTAATACATATGGACTTCAGAAGTCAAACGCCTCAACCGCTAAATTTAAATACCTCTTTAAAAAAAAATACAGAGGCACATACATATTTTCAATAAGATAAAAATTATATACTATGTAAGACTCCATTAAACAAGATAAGATATTACCAAAGGGTGCTTAGGTTAATTAATCTTCAAACGTTGATGGAATGCTTTAAGTCAATGGTAACTGGTAACTGATTCCTTATCAGGCTCGGTGAATGGGAGTCCTTTTGGCTTGATGGCTTCTCGAAATGTGATGCAATTAATTTACTTTCTACGTAAGCCATGGCCAACTTGTCTCATTGCTTTAAGAAAAGAACATTGTAGTTTAAGAAATAGCTGAAGGCAATTCAAGTGGCAATCGAAGCTATTAAATGTTTTAATTCAAACTTTACGATAAAACAAAGTAGAAGAGAAAGTACAATTTGAATGGGGGAACGAAATCATAGGTATCCGACAGTTAAAGCTTTTAACCTATAAAAAAAGGCGTTTTTTAGCTTAAGTAAATAAACTCAAGAAGCGATAAGAAAATACTGGCAAAGCTCAAGAAATCATTGTTTAATTTACCATCATTGAGGTAATTAATAACATTATAACAGTTATCAAAAGAAGTTTAGCAGCAATTGTTAAGTAAATAAGATAAATGAGATATAGTATATTTAAAGGACAGCAGGCCGTACTGCCAAGGAAAGGATTCTTGAAGCGCAGAGAATACAGAAAAAAGAAGAAGGGTAATTCTTAATTGGCTACTGTTTGCTGAGTATATACGAGATGAGATTCATAGGGAGATTACGAGGAGGTACAAGGGGAAATTCGCCTCGATCAGTAGAATAAACAAGAGTCCTCCGTAGCGGGTGAAGATGGAAGCGGAGATAGACCAATCACGAACCTTTCCTTGGAAGATATGCCATCTGGGAGTAGCCGAGACAACACACCTGAGGAACCAGCCACTGCGACATCTACAGTAATTCTTTCACGTTTTTATCTAGACACATTAAAACGAACATTATTCTGGTAGCTTTCCTTTCCTTATCAGTCGCACGTACGTGAGCCGGTACAAGAACTAGGACTCCTGCAGCGATGCATGCCCAAAAAACTGATAGAGCTTATAAAAAGAGCTTGGAAGAATGCACGCAGTATATAAATAAATGTCTGCAAGTATTTCAGCTCAGACCAACAGGAGTAGAATTTAAAATCCAACAGAATCAGGAGATAGTCGGAACTTTGATTTTATAAGGCTTTCTTTGGCTCATGGAATATTCGGACAAGAATGGCCATCAATGAGCAGAGGATTTTTAAAAAAAAAACTGTCTTCTTTATTTTGAATTAATTTTTAATCGAATAAAAATTTCTAAGAATGTTAAAAAATTTTGGGAATACTCGCCAGTATGAAGGCAGAAGGACGAAGGAATAGTACCTTTTTTAGTTACTCATATACCTTGACGAAGGGCGACCAGTTTAGCCTAGAAAACTTGTTGTGTTTTCGATTTTTAAAGCAAACTCCAAGCACAAACTTAAAAATAGTAAATATAAAATATACATGTTTTATGTCCAAATAAAATAATGCTAAATATATTAAATTTAGTTACAGCAAAAAAAACTACAAGCCCCTCTGTTAAAAATGTATTCAGGTTAAGGATCCCTGAAGAGGATGACGCACCCCTACATAAAACTCGAAGTAATGAGAAAGGGTCAATATATTTTATAACCCATAGAGTTATAAAAGATTTATGGGGTAACCGTAGCTCAGAACTTAATTAGATTCGCGTTTTATATGTCAGGCGAACCGATAGCTCACATTAGTAACTGCTATAAAAGTTTTGTTTTTTCTTCTTTCAAACAATAACAAAAAAAATAATAATAATAATAGAATTTCACCACCCTACCCAAACTAGATGCCACAAGGATAATAACTTATTTTCCGAAGGGATCGTTAGCTCTTAAGACATTAATTGGCAGGGTACGTCACGGTAAAAGCATGGCAAAACTGAAGTCAATGGTGCATATGCCATTAATTAATTAACAATGAAAGGTAATACGTTACTCTTCTTTTGGTTTGGTTCATTAGCCTTTTACTAGACACCAACGTCCCTTATAGTTTGTTGTGAAGAATATAAAATACATATATAGTTGTGATTCAAGTTGGTCCCCCTTTTTATCTACTAAATTAGAAAAATAGACTAATAAAATGCCAAATTTAAACGATTTCAACTATATCTTATAATATAAATGGAATGAAGGCATTGGTGCTTGATAAACGAATTGTAAAAATATGAAGAAAAAAAAAGATTGATAAATAGGAGGAATCGCTAAAACCACAGAGGAATGGTATTAGTTGGCTCAACTGCAGTTAAATACAGACAGTGACAGTGAACGCATGTATTCGGCCACGAAGATGGACAATATCCAAAAGCGCTCGCCAACAGAAGATGGTTTGCAGAAACCAACGAAGACGGACAATAGAAGGTATGATAGTTCTATATTCATTGGTTGTGAAAATAACCTTTAAGAATATTAATTTAGTTGTGATGTATTATTCCACGTAAATTTTAAACAATTAATGTGAGGGAATAAAATAAAAAATCTATCTGTCCCAGGCAGGACACGAACCTGGATCTCCTGCTTTCCGGGCTGGTATGCTACCACTTGCACCACCGCGACTAGCCAGATAACATACAAGAGTTAGCTAAGTTTCTGGCTCGCCCCGGTGGTACAAACGGTAGCATACCGGCCCGGAAAGGAGGAGATCCAGGTTCGAGTCCTGGATGGGACAGATTAATTTTTTATTCTATTCCCTCGCTTTAATTGGGAAAACTTAATGTTTCTGAGGCTGGCTCTAGGAAAGTAGCTCAATTGTCCCAATTCATTCTTAAATACCTTTCTATATAATTTATACATGCGGATGATATGTAGAACTGGCCTCGCGGTACCCAGAACCAATGAAGCTAAATTGCAGAACTAACCCCCCGTTCCCCTACATACACTCTAGCATACTCGGCAGAAGATCCCCTTCGAGCCAGATGGCGGTGTGGCTGACCAAGCCCACAGCCCAGAGATCGAAAGGGCCTAATTAAACGGTGTACCTCAGGGAGAACCGCGACACATCCTCTGAGCCGCTTCCGCCCTGCAAAGGTAACAAGATCAGATCCTTAATCTCTGGGGTGAATTTAGTTGGGGCCGAGTTTTATTCAGAACGTGGTACTAGTGAATTGCCTAAAGTAAATGTATTTAATGAGATTAATTTATAATACCGATTTTCAAATAAAATATCAAATCTTTAATTCTATAAAACTCGCCCTTCTAGTAGCTGTGAGAAATTACTTCGTGCAATCACACAAGTTTGCGTATACATGTATTTATAAATTCAATATTTGTCTTTCTGTTTTCTACTTCTTGATCGAAGGCGAAAGTTTAAAATAATTGGGAACAAGTCTACAATTAATTATTTATTGCCCGACTAGTTTCGTGTTCTTAAACACGCCTCATCATGATTTTAAAATATAACACACAATTTATAAAGATGAACCTCCCACATCAAATGTTTTGAATTGAGAGCACCTCAATGAGTCTTGATTTGTGTGATATATTTAAGCTTCCGAAGAGGAGTGTTTATCTCTCTTTCTGATCACTAACTTTATATATGTCAAGTTAATTGCATTGTATTAACTAATCAGAGAAAGGATGAAATTGCTACTGGTTGAAATCGTAGAGGCTTTTGACGTAAACTACCAAGAATTCTCCATTGAGCCCTGGAGAAACCGTCAAATGAAGAGAGAAATATCGGTACAACCTGGAAGAGGTATTTATGAATATATACAAATGTAAAATTTTCAATTGCCAATATTATTAGCTCCATGAAGAACTGTTTAATTTATTTATAAGTTATGGTATTGACGCGAATAGCTTGAATTTTTCACAGGAAATCTTATGAAATGATAAATAAATTTATTTTTCTTTGAAATATCAAGATAATAAAAAAATAGCTGAAAGTAATTAAAAAGGAACTATTCAATAAAATTTTACATTACATCAATAGTAAAGTAGTACATTTTTAAATTTCTAAATTAATCACGAACGAATGAAAGAGGTTTATTTAAAGCTTAACAAAGGAATAATGAAGAGTGTAAAACAACGCCTACAACTTTAATCTGAAGCATCTTATTTCTTTTTCTTTTTTTTCTCGAACCTCCGTGGCAAAATATTTACCATGGAACGTTGGGAAAATTTTTAAAGAGAACAATTTTCCGTTGGTCTACACCAAAATATATATTTCAACAAGTACTCGTGTACTTTGAGCTACTAAAGAGCTCTATCTTCAGGGTCTGCAGCAATCATAAAAATATCTTTCAAGAATATGATCTGATCCTGGCTTATATATAATAATTTAACAATATGTAACTGATTTCTCAAACAATTCCGCTTATTATTTACATTTATTAAAAAATAATTTTTTTTTTTTTTTTTTGCATAAGATTTGTACAGAGTATTTGCGAAGAGGTGAAGAAATAAGGAAGGGAGCAGTCCCGGTTTTCCTCAGTGTAGCTTCTAGGTCAACATAATATATTTCTTCATATCTTGTCGTTTTTATTTCATTTTTATTTTTAGATGACATCGGCAACTAATTGGATAGCGACTGTATGACGTCAGCTAGATTGGAGACCCACGGGTATTTTGACATGTCTACCAATAAGAGTAAACTCTATTCATGAATAAAAATATGTTTCCTCGGTGAAATTAAAAGTAGTATTGCAGGTTAGGAACTTTATAGATTCAGTAAAAAAATGTAGTCCACCAGCTCTAAAGTTTTTAAAAAACTGCAAGACTACATTTTTTTACTGAACCTATAAAAGTATGTTCACGTAGGCTTCGACGGTCGTCAGATGTATTTACCGTTTCTTCTTCCGGGTTGGACCGTTTCAAATTGTTGATATTTGCCGAGCTTTCCCACATCATGTGATGGCTTCTTCAGGGCTTCATTCTCTTTTCAGCCCTGAAGAAGCCATCACATGATGTGGGAAAGCTCGGCAAATATCAACAACTTGACACGGTCCAACCCGGAAGAAGAAACGGTAAATACCTATAAAAGTAGTTAATGGCTGCAAACGATTCAGAAATCTTTGAATATCATTAAAAAACTAAAAGAAAACTAACATATTTCATTATTTCAGATTCCCCATGAAGCAAGAACTCTGCATTTGATAAAATTTCACTCATTGAGGGTATATATTTTTCAAGCGATACAGGACATTTTCATTTTGAATTTGACAGTCATTCATTTCCGTTGAGTGTTTTTTTTCTCTCTCTATAACGCGTAAACTCAAACCCACTGAGAGAGGAGTTCGTTGTATTGTCCCCGAGGAAACCTTTTTTAGAGGTACTGGAACTTGAGATTCTCCATTGAGGTAGAAGATCCCATTTGTCAATTTTCAAACATTGATAGTCCAAGACAAATCTTTGGACTCTCCAAACCCTTTTCTCGTGGGCTGAAAGAACCGGAATTTCGGGAGTCCTAAAACTGAAAAAAAAAACAACTAATCCTATGGGGATACAAGATCCAACAGCAACTTTTTCCTCGGGTTGGCAAATGCGGACGAAAGAGCCAGAACAGATTTGTCACTACACATTTGTGGTTTCTCCTAAGTAATGTGCGTATGAAGGACGCCTCAGTATGATTGGTGGCTTGATCTCCCCGAGCTGACTCGAAGCAGGACAGCGAATCCTGACGAGAATGACGAGGAGGGTTAGGGGGTGGGGGCGAACTACTTCCAGGTCCCCCGAACAGGACACACTCCCACAAGACGCAGAGAAAGTGATGCCTTTCACTCTAACGGAGCTGTCGGAGACACAGCTGGCCGCCACTCACTACCGTTAGCCTCAAAGGGGAGGGGGCGACAGCTTCAATGTGGCTTTACCTCAAAAAAAGTTATATACAATTGAACAAATATATCAAAACATTATAATCTGAAATTTAAAAATAATAAAATTGATCTTACACAATGGATAGAAAGAAAAGATGATTGCTTAAGAGGATAACTAGCAATAGGAACGAACTAAATCCAAATGTGAAAATGCTTTGCACTTTTAATATTAATAAAGGTCATAAAGATCGGTACTATTGTTTAATTTCATATTATCCATTTTCAACTTGAACAAACTATATTTTTACAAAGCTGGAAGAATTAAGGCCAGGAATGGCTGACTTACTAGGCACTTATTGCAAAGTCAGAATGGACTAAAAGAAGTATGAAATCAGGAAATACAGGATACTTTAAAGTGCGTACCAAGGAGGTAGGAAGGGCACAAGATAAAAGCACAAGGAACATTTCGGGTTTAGGAACTCTCACGAAAAGAGTGCATATCACGCTAAGGAGTGGCTAAATATAAATGGCCAAAACACCAATACTGGTTAGGCCCAAAAAAGGATGGGCCTTGTGGAACACCTTCTACCCTTCATACATACCACTTAGGAGAAACCAAAAATGCTGTCCGACCAAAATTATATAGAAATAAATATGTTCTGGCTCTGTCTTCAAAATGAGGAAAATGTATATTGTATATAAGCTTCTTTAAGCAAAATCTTCAACTATTTCGTAATTACAATTGATTTATAGACAAAAATAATGAAAATTTCACAACCCAAGGAAAGTTGTAAATGGCTCCTTAGTGCAATAGGACCGTTAGTTCTTCAGTTTTAGGCATATAAAGATGCTCCTGAAATTCTGGTTCTTTCACCCCCTGATTCAAAGTGAAGTAAATTCAGGATCAGTTAATGTAAGAAATGAAAAGTAGATAATTAGAAAGGGCTTAAGATACAAGAGAGGCACAAAGCAAATTTTACGTCAGGAAAGGTAAAGAAGTAGGAGAAATACAAAGTAAACATTGGCTAGAATCAGTAGTAGTAAGGAAAGAGTGATTCCGGTAAAATCTAGGCGAAGGAAAGCTTTAAAGGGCAAGTAAAATATATTTAATATGAGGATTGCCAAGGAACACCAGAAAAGGACATGATTAGGCTGAAGAGTACCCACAAGACAAGGGTAGATAAATGAATAGTTAATGTTCGAAAAATAACTCATACGGTGCATACAATCCATTCGTGAGATATTTGACAACCTAATATGTGATCAGATAGACGTACAAAGTAGCCTTTTGCATATATAAATTGAATAATAGGTCGGAAAGAAAATAACGAACGTCAGCGGGAAAATGACATTTCACTCAATAAAACAGCACGGGGCAGGAAAAGTGAATCAAATCTACTGCCTGGCAACCTCTTTCTCCAGAATATAAATATAGAAAGTAAATACATAGGTAAAAGAAGAGAGGACATTGAAGTACATAAGGATTCCTTGGAAGATATTAAGAAAGTCATATTAAAGAATACGGTGTAAGTAAGAGAATATGAGTTCAATATGAAAATTAAAGAAAGTCAATGAAAAATACTTTGAATATTAATCTGAAAGTAGTGAGAAGGTCAGAAAACGAAAGGAAGAGAAAAATATCATAATGTATAAAGTGATAATTGGTATTTACAAGGAATATAGTAGAAGGTAAAATGAAAACGAAATTTGTGCTAATGAATTTCGAAAATGCTAACCTTAGGCACATATATTGAGTATATGCAAAGATATTCACATAAAACCTCCCGGAGACATTAAGATTATGCAATGAAATTTTTAAATAAATTATAGATAAATAAATACTCACTGAAAGAAAATCTATATGGTCTATTAGAAGCAAAACTTACCTGAAAAAAAAAAAGAAAGAGATTATAAATACGCTGATAGAAATACCATATGCATATATAAAGAGAATAAAATCATAATAAGTAAGTAAAAAATCCAGAACATAATAAGAGAAGGAATTAAAACACAAAAGATGCAAGAAGGATTCTTCAATTAATTTATATATA
>KZ807325.1:408123-421944 GCA_000696205.2 Oncopeltus fasciatus | reverse complement strand
ATATATATATATAAAAGAAGCTAATAAACATTAGAAATGTCCGTCTCGCAGATAAACAGATAAATTAGAGAAAATAACAAATTATACCTAACAAAAATAAGAGAAAAATTAAATTTTCCAAGGCATAGACAAATCAGAAATAACGTGCATAGTAAGTGAATAGTTACGTTTTCGGCAACAATTTAAAATAAAACCAAAATAATTGGGCGCTATTTTATCTATATAAGCCAACGTTTCTGTCTTGAACGGCTTATGGTAGTGATATTTGCAAGAGATTTTTGTCGACCAACCAATAATAACCACTTTAATCGGAAGGGAATAAAAGAGGTCAGCTCAGCCCCCTTCGCATTTTGTAAACATAGACTTCAATATGAAGTTAGGAAAATCAACAACAATCAAGAACAGGTGAGATGAAGAGTGCAATACGCACACACAAAAAAAAAAATCACAAGAAGCAAAATTTTCGAGGACTCCCACCCTTCGTCGGTGAGAAGTGAAGAGATACTAGCCCTGGTATCTAATTTTGTCAAAAATGTACAAATACGAATTTTCTTTCCCTGCTTTAAGAAGAGGGGCAATGAATGCACAACTCTATGAGATACTTCCTTAAATACATTACATAATAGGCAATTTTGTGAAACTTTTATAATTTTGCCTCCTATTAACTATTATTAGATATTCTTATGTCATTTTACAGCAATTATATTAAACAAAATTATGCCATACCATTATGACATTGAAGACATTAACTACTATAAGCAAATACAAACACTTCTCTTACCTACAAAATCTATCTTAAGATAGATGCTGGTTTAGCAATCGCCGGAAATTTAAAAATAATAAATTTTGTGGGAAAGGCAAGTGTTTTAATTTACTTATAGAGAAAGCCTACCAGCGGGCTTAAGAAATATGTCATTAACTAATTTTAAAACTGATTATCTAAAATCCCACCATGAAATGGTAAATCCCACCACACTCCTAACCGGAGAGAGGCATTTAGGAACTTATCCAAAGAATTACAGAAACAAAAGCTTATTATTATATTGCAAAAACAGATATGAGTTATTAAAATGAATGAATTAAAAAAGTTCTAATTATAAAGAAACAACAAATATTTTCACTATATAAAATTAATAAATACCAGTAGTTCTAATAATAACGAAAAACAAATATTCTCACAATATAAAATTAATAAATACTAGAAGTTGTCATAACAAGAAACAACAAATATTTTTATTGTACAAAATTAATAAATACTTATTGGTATAAAATTAATAAATATAAATAGTTCTCATAATTAAGAAACAACAAATATTCTTAGTATATAAAATTAATAAATATAAATAGTTCTCATAATTAAGAAACAACAAATATTCTCAAAATATAAAATTAATAAATATAAATAGTTCTCATAATAAAGAAACAACACATATTCTCACTATACAAAACTAATAAATACTACTAGTTGTAACTATAAAGAAACAACAAATATTGATACTATATAAAATTAATAAATACAAATATTTGTCACAATACAAAATATAAAATGTATTTATTTGATCCTTAATGAGGAATGATTGCAGGCCCCGAAGAACTCCTTCTAAAACGGATATCCGCCTCAGTGTTTCGTGAAGGTCAGTGCGTTGCCGCCGCCTTCAAAAGGAGATGGAAATATCTACCATATTACAGGCTGTTCTTACCCGAGAACCCAGATAAATTGGTAGTGAGAGAACATTCCGAGATAAGGGTTTACAATAGGAAGCGTTTAAGAATGTTATTTTTTCTTTTATTTATTATTATCAGAAAGCGGATATAATGAGTAATGCAGTCGTGAAACACTCAGACATTTATATGATATTACGTTCAAATGGAGAGTTTTTTTTTACCGTAGATATTATTTATAGATTTGTTTTTGTTGGAGTTCGTTCAAGGTATATAATTTTTATTCTTATGACAGTCTATTTCAACAGTCCTAAATATGGCTTGCAGTGTAGCCGAAACGTTGGCAGATAATTTTACAAATACACATTTTTTTTAAATTTGTATTTTTTTTTATCTACCCTGGCCGAACCCCAACAAAAAAAAATCTAATAATAAGATATTACGTTTTCCAAATAATCAAGCAAATCCCATTATCAGTGCATCAGAGTAATAATAATAAATCATAAAAAATGGCAAGACTTCCAGGGAATTAAAAAATATATATATATAAATGCTGATCTTGCTTTTATATCTTATATTTCGATACTGTTTTAGTTATTTTCTTTTTAGAAAAATAAAATATTAAAAAAAACACTCAGGCATGATATGTAGATTTCCGACGTTTTCCGGCTTCATTCAACAAGGAAAATCAACAATATTCCTTCTCCGAGAGGAACATGTGGTCCATTTCGCTTTGAATCTCTGGGATAGGAGCGAAAATATGTGCATAAGGGTCGTTTTAGCCATAAAGGGTGCTTTTTACTCGGTTCTAAGGCATGGACTATGGGGAAAGCCAGAGGCATAGAATCATAAAATGCTCTCACACCATAAAATCCAAATGGTACTTGGATGGAATCCAGAACTTTTCCTGCGGAACGAGAACATTGCTAATGGTATATTCATGGACGAAACACATAAGAACTGCCAGAAGCATAATGGGATTGCAGAATGTGACACATGTTCAAGCTTTATTGTTCGCGTGGAACATATTCCTAACGGTCTGAACTTGCAGCAGAAATTGCAATACTGCTTGAATGGCAAGAGGAATTAGAAAGATAAGTCCTTGCTATCAATACACATAAAAATTTGGGGAAGAACCTTAAACAATTAATATAATTAAGCAAACACAAAAAAAAAAAAAAAACCTGAGGACGGACTTGGCGTTACATCGAAAGGAAAGTTGAAGTCTATGAGAAGGTTAATATATGAATTTTGAAAGCTAATAATATTTACGTACAAATTCACAATTAGATTACACTCAGAAGGAAGTTGGAAAGGGTTGGGGTGGGGGGTTAAATAAAGGATAGCAGTGTACTTTCCTACATTGCTCTAGGATTGCGAAAGCTGGGTTAAAGTAGACAGTATCTTAAAAGAGTAGAGAGAAAAATAAAACGAGACGTTTTAGAAAACGACAGAATTAAAAAAAGGGTCACACGGACAAATCGAGAAAGGACAGCTAAAATAGTACGGACATATTTGCAGGATGGGATATTACAGGGTATGCAAAAGCTTCTCTGGAGTTCTACCAAAGGTTAATGGTCTAAGTGAAGATCTGGACTGTTCCACTAAGATAAAGAAGTCGTAAGAAGTTACGTCTTTTTGGAAACAGAACTCCAAATCAAACTTCTTGAACAATCCCCCACAGTTATCGGGGGACAAAGTGACTCTGTCAATACACCTGTATGAGTCAATCAGCAACTGATATACAGTATTTTCTGAGGGCAGATAAAACTCAGCAAGTGTAGAGAGAGGGCAAGGACGTTATCAAAGCCTCATTATCACAGCTGAGTCACGCACACTGATGACTCAATTTCAACAAATTTCAGCTAAGTAACAATGCCGGGGGATATAGGTGCAAGTCACATGTCTCAATAGTATGCTGTTATCGATCATTAAAAAAATAGTGAATTATTTATATTGACATGATTTACTGAGATTATAACTAAATAATTTTTAATGAAGTATCTATTTAGCCTTTTAGCTCTTAGATCGCATTGAGAAAAAAATAAAATAAAATATAGTAAGGAAAGGATGTTCCATTATAAAAACAGAATTCGACTAAGCAAGAAGCCATTAGCAAACAAATAATGAGTCGCTGGTCTTTTGCTAAAAAGGATATGTTGAGAATTTTGAAGAACAGCTGACAAGTTTAAAAAAATAAAAAAAATTTTCTCAACTTATCTTGGTTTTAGCATCCCCACAATTAGGCTTTTTTTTCTTTTTTTCACACAAATTAGTCAAATACAATTTCCATTTTTAATGTATTTATTGGGTTTAAAAAGCATAATATGGAAAAGGGTTTTTACAAGTAATATCGTCTGACCACTGATAAAGAAAAAAGATACTTTCCTTGAGAAAGAGTCTTCATCCAGATGTAATATGATAATTTAACATGAACGTCACAAATTGATGATTGATAGTACTACTCCACTATAAATAATTTATTGAACTAATTAAAGCTCAGCACTAGACATTTACATTTCTCAATTGTTTGAATTGCAGTTAATTAAATTTTTCAGAATTGTAATTAAACTTATTACTATGCATTTCGTTATTCATAAAAGTACATTTGCTGTTTTAAACTTGTGGTAAATAGATGCTTCTAAAATTCACTACCAATAAATCAAAGCTCTGAAATTAAAAAAAATTTCGGAAAAAATATGAAATAATAATAATAAGTGTTAGACTACCTTTCTAACATTTATGGTATTGGAGGGAGGGGCTATCTACAGGTCGCCATCCCATTCCTTAGAATGGGCCTTAGCGATCCTTAGCTTAGCTATCCTTTAGCTTTAGCTATACCTTAGCTTAGCTAGTTATTCATATATTCTTCGTGGATACTAAATCCTTAGCTACCATACACCGGGGTATATGGTATCTTTAGGTACATCGGTGTGACATACTTGAGCTGAGACGACACTGACTCCCTCAGAGGATACCGTATATTCTGGACACGTCGCTGAAGCAAGAGTATCCTGTCAAAAAGGACAATTCAATAAAGATGTCTCACGGCAAATGGAACCTGTCCTACGACGCCGGGGAGATTAATTAGAGCTGAAAACCGCAGCAAGGTCGACAATCACACATGTCGGCCATGTTTGGAATATACGATTCCAGCATATTTACATTTTCTAACGTCGCAGTGAATCTCAAGCACTTACACTACGTCATATATAACTAATATGAAACCACAATCTATACTCTCGACATGGGGAATTTAAAAAAAAAATTTTTAAATTTCGCAACGGAGACTACATAAGCTAAGCAGGTTTTCCCATTTTAACATAAAAGTTGGGCATAGGAATAAATTATTTGCGAAAAAAAACAAAAAGCTAAAAAAAAAATAAAAAAATAAAAATAAATAAATAAAATAAAATAAAAAAAGGAGGAGAAAATGGAGCTTGAAGAAGAGGGGCATGTTTCATTCATAAATTTATCACTTAATATGCGCTCCTGTAAATAAAAATGGGTATTATTTTACAAAGCTATTAGAACAGAAGACACTAAGAATTATTTTAGTAGAGAATTTTCGTTGGGGGTTCAATTTAAAAAAATACACATTTTTTAAATTGTATTTTTTTTAGATCGACCATGACCAAACAGCAACAAAAATTCTCTACTAATAATCTCTACGGTCAAAAAACTCTCCATTTAAGATTTCTTACGGCGTCACTACATCACGTAGACACACACACACACACACACACACACACACTCACGCGCGCGCGCGCGCACGCACACTCACACACACTTCATTCAAGATTTCAGAAAGCAATTTAAAAAAAGAATATTTAAATCATCAAATTTTCCCACAACCAGCTCATACTTCACTCAAAATTTGAACGGTCTCGGAACCATTAATATGATAAAAGAACTCTTGGTCCTTGGCGCTTGGACTTGGAGTAAAATAGTCATCGATTTCGAGTTATTCATTTTCAATGCAAAAAAAAAAAAAAAAAAAAAAAATTTCATTAATTTTATTATTTTCGTACCATTTATAGTGACAAACAATCAATGCCTTCTCTGCATATTTGTCATGATCTTATAAATTTTCACAAAGAAAGAGGTAACCACACAGGTTACAAACAACAAACACAAAGCACACAAATTACAAGGAATGTAGAAAAACGGACGAAACAAACATAACAAACCCTAATAACGGATCAACGACACTTGGGGCGTAAAAAAAGAGAAATGGTAATTGCGAAAAGCCTCTGGCAGACATTATGGGAGTGAGTCAGACAGCCCACGCAAAGGTCTCCCTGTATCCTGTTTTACTTGCGGACTTATCGTGCGCGATCCGGGAGCAGAGGGCATATCCCTTCCGCCTCCCTCTTTATCTCTCTCTTTCCCTCCCTCATCCCTCTCTCTATGTCTTGCTAAATGCCATATTAATCGGAGGTGGTGGACAAGGAAAATAAAATCCTACTGGTTACCATTTCCCATAACTATTGAGAAATCAATGAAGCTGATTAATAATATACTAGCTAGAGGCATAAGATACTCCACTACCCCGCAAACCTCGAATAATTAATGTGGCATGTTAGAGAAAAATAAAATACTCTAAAATTAATGGGAATTTATTCTATTTTATTATTGCCAACGTTTCGACTTGACTTGTAAGCCTCTATACCCTGATAGAGGCTTATCACCCTGGATAATGAAGTATGGAACTATGATTATTTCTCATGCCCAATACTCGACGGCTAACCAACCACTAACCATGCCAGAGAAAAAGTTAAGTTCAAATTCGTGAGAGAGTTTAGGTGGTATGCAAGACACCGAAGGCATTTGAAGACAAATAAATATCCTGTCCATGTGTCTCAGCTTTAGCTTGAGTGATTTAGAAAATCCCAGACCTGGTGTATTGCGAAAGGCGTAATTGTCGAGATGACAGACACCGGGAGAGAGAGTGACGCGTGGCCTGGAACAAGATCACCTTCCGGAGGGACCTCGCTCCAGACGCTTCCAGGGGAGGGAAACTCTAGACAGATTGACTGGAGTAATAGGAGCCAGTCACTCGATCTGCACCTGGCCACAGCCGCCCCTCCGATAATGAGGGAATGGTTACCTGAAGTAGGCCGCCGACGAAGCCAAACACACACACATGTGCGCGCACGCGCCCAGTCACTTTCGTAACTGTATATATATATATAATATATAACAGAAATCACCGATTAGTCAGTTTATGGTATCAGTTGATTTATTATTTGATCAAAGCCAATATTAAACCAATCAATTAATTGGAAATTCTAAAATAAATTGAAGGGTCTTATAAACATGGAAGAGGAGGAGAATGTGGGTTTTTGGACGACTGCAACCACGAAGGCCCTAGCGTCCGAGTCACCAATAAATTAAAGTATTATTAAAAAAACCATAAATGTTTAAACATGTTTATCTTCTTTATAATATGCATTACTCCGGCTGTATTAACTACGTTATTTCCCAAGGAATGTATAGAGAAAGGTTTCCATTGCAAGTCGAAACTCTTGTATTAAAGAATAACTTCTGATTTTTTGTAACATGTCTCTTTTTCTTCAATATTTCTGGCCAAAGGAGGTGGATGGTTTATATATTTTTCAGGTTCATTACAATTTAAAAAATGAAATTTGGAAGAAAATCAACTAAAAAATCATAAGAGGAAAAATAGTACTTGACAATCACAACAAATACGTATTTACCATCTACCTGCACTACATACATTTACTACTGTTACTGTAAAACTTTTAATTAGTACAAGGAGGGAAAAATATTTGATAAGAGAGAAAAACAAAAAAAAATATACTTCGACACCTAGATTTTTCTACAAGTCCCATAGAAATTGGAAAAATAAGAAAATAGTTCATAAACATTTCTTGGCCATGTAGTAAAGTCTCTTCTTGCGAAGCATTCGGACAGTATGTGATGGCTTCTTCAAGGCTGAAAGTTGAAGAAGAAGCCATCAAATGATGTGCGAAATCTTAGCAAGAAGAAACTTTACTACATTCTCAAGCCCGGAAGAAGTATTTCTGAGCATTCCTGAAGGCTGTGGAAGCCTTTCCGAATTTGCTCATTCTACATCCAGACCTGAAGAAGCCATCACATGATGTGTGAAACCTTAGCAAGGAGAAACTTTACTACATGCTCAAGCCCGGAAGAAGTATTTCTGAGCATTCCTGAAGGCTGTGGAAGCCTTTCCGAATTTGCTCATTCTACATCCAGACCTGAAGAAGCCATCACATGATGTGCGAAATCTTAGCAAGGAGAAACTTTACTACATGCTCAAGGCCGGAAGAAGTATTTATGTATATTCCTGGAGACAGTGGAAGCCTACGTGTACAAGATAATTGTTGTTGAATATACATACGGTTTTTAAACCAGAATAAGAAGTGTAAATTAAAAGTGTGTAATAAGTAGAATTTTCTGTGCACTAGTTCAGACAAACAACACGCATTTAAGTGCACGCAACTCGCGAAAAGAGGATCCACCAGCAGCTCTGCCATGACACCCCTAATCAATATCCCAGAGATCAAAGAGAAAGGCGGGCTCTGTCATTTCTGGCGGGGAATAGTCATCCGAAGTCGAAGAAAACGAACTATTTCAATTAGAGTAGGGAGTGGGACAGGGGTAAGTGAAAATCTCCTCGCTGAGAGGGTTTAAATAAGAGGAGAAATGAATTAGCAAGGTGGAGGCGAATGAAAGTTAATACCGGCCCGGAGCAGGATGTTGGGAAAGAGTCAAGGATAAAGGGGCGAAATAATTCTAGTCCTCGCCCCGATGGGAAATTACAAGTGCGACAGTCCTAGGGTCCATTATGGCGATCGCGAAGGCCGTGGCTGGATTTCATTTGAATATTACAGGGGCGGCAAACACCGTCCCCACAAACAGCAACAGCTAACTGTATCTTGGAAGGGGGAGGGGAGGGGTGTCATAATTGGAGGAGATAGAAGGGAATCAGCTGTTAATATGGCGCTAGGATTCTCGACTTTCTCCGCACACTAACATAAATAATTACTGATTTAATCAAATTTGAAAATATACGAAAACTAATTCCCTACCATCGTTCATAGTGATGTAGTTGTTTCAGTAATTACAATGAAAAAATTACGTTTCAAGTTGAATACGGACCGTGACAGTGAACGTATGTATTCGGCCAGAAGATGGACAGTGTCCGAAAGCGCTCGCCAACGGGAGAGGATATACAGAAACCAATGAAGACGGAGAATATAAGGTATGAGAGTTCTATATTCATTGGTGGTAGAAATAATAATAACTCCAAAATTGTTGGGTAATTATTTTATCACTGCCGACATTTCGACATAACTTTTAAGCCATCATCAGAGCGATAGTGATGTCTGAAGAGATCTCTGAGAGAGGTATATGGTCACATCTCAGAGAGCAGATATGTTTTTTTTTGTTTCTTTTTAATGGCGTGTCATCCTTTGGTAATTGGCCAGGGAGATATTTTATAGAAGTGGATTTTAAGAATTTCTTAGCAATAGGTCATGTGAGAGTGCAGAATTAAACTTCAGTTGAGTCGAAATGTAGGCAATAATTACCCAAAGAATCCAGACTAATTTCTCCAGCGTTAGAAGTACAAGAAAGAAGAAAAAATAAAAAAAAATACAGGAGTATGAAATCTTTCTCTATTCATTTCAAATGAAATATGGGAGAGGTGAGAGGCTATCAGAGGGTGGAGAAAGAGAAGGAAGGAAGGGTGCACAAAAGGGAAGCTGACAGACAGCCGGAAGACTAAAGAGAAACTCAGCAAAAACCCCGCAATCTGGCGGCCAACAGCGGTATCTGCTTCCCGGACTCTTCCCTCAGCAGCGGGAATGGCACGGAGCGAATTTCCTCAGAGGCCGTGTTCGGAAGCAGTCGTGCAAACAGACAGGGGGTGTCCTCAAGATGTCTACCCAATGCTTGCAGGACATCCATAAATCGGACAGCCGCTCTAAGATACCGTCACGTTGAGGAGTTGTAATCAGTTTACGTTGATCAGAAATGAAAGAGGTGACAAAACAAATGTACCGCATACAATGCTTAGTGCCATTGCCAAGTTCTAGAAGTGAATGGACCCATAATGGGTATAGTGAATGGATCCAAGAGGTCTTAAATGACTCCAAAAACGTTTCTAAACATATAATATGCTTCTTTTCTGTAGTTTGATATCTAGACAGAAATGTACTACAGACCATGAATTCAATTTAAGACAAAACCGAGATGACGTATTTTTTTGAGATTATCAAGAACTGTCACATCCATTAACCAATTATTTTTTTAGCGGATGCCGAAAGATTTCTTCAGAGTAACACACATTTCAGGTAGTTAAACATTTCCATGCTGTAAAAGTGGTGGTAGGAGGGGTGACTCCAGGGATGGAGGTTTACCTGAAGATTTTAATCTTATTTTATGGCTAATTATTTGTTTTCGTAATGAAATCAGATATTTAGCTCATAAATGTAAAATAAAAGGTATCAATATTAATTTTATTTGTGGTTTTTAATCCCACGTAAATTTCTACAATTTTTAGTGCAAGGGAAGAGAATAAAAAATCTAACTGTCCCAGCCAGGGCTGGAACCTGGATCTCCTGCTCCCGGTTAGCAGGAGATCCAGGTTCGAGCCCTGGCTAGGACAGTTTGATTTTCTATTCTCTTCCCTTGCATTAATTGATTTAAATAAAAGGTATCGCTCCTTAAAGAAGGAGATTGTGCAAATAATAGGAAAGGGGAAGAGGAGTCAAGTAGTCAAGTGTAATATTTAGTTTAGAGCAATGAAACTGAACATATCTTGCATATAACTTAAATAAAATGGAAGGTTTCAATAGGATTAGGATTAGGATCAGGTTATAGGGCGATCAACATCATGGTTATAATGCCCTGACTTTTGGGTTAATTAAATTTTTTCATACATGCCTGTTTTTCTTAAAATGCACATAAGTTTGCCTACATTGGATTCATGGTTTGCCAGGGATGCCGACAGTTGTCTTGGGAGGTTTTTGCATGTAAATAGATAGTGTAATATGGGCATTCCTCGATGAAATGTTGAACGCTCATTTGAGAGCTATATTTAGGGCATATTGGCGGTTGATCTTTAGTGATTAGATGCACGTGGGTAAGATTGGTGTGACCTATTCTAAGTGTGGTTAGTAGGACTTATTCTCTTCTGTTCACCCGGTTCTATGTGGACCACTCCTTAGTGGTGTTCTTAATTCTTCGCATTAAGAATGCGAATATGGAAGGTTTCAATATTCTTCATATTCAATATTCATCAACTGGAATAGTGATGAATTCACTTAGTTTTAGTGGCTCCTGCGTGACACACTTCTTCTATTTACTTCTTAATATTATTATTTTTCTTAAAGTAACCTCCGATTTATACCCCCCTTTCCTCTTCCTACACTGGAAGGAAGCAGCATACGATGAAGGGGCGTCCTATAGAAGAGGATGGATACGACCCTGGTGGTGACCGCCACTTCCAGGAGGACTGCGTTTGGCGGAGGTGGCCTGTCAGGAGCACACAGCCAATCACAGGGCTACTTGTGTAAGAGTCCTGGAGGAGCGCTGGGGAGAGTTCGTGTCCCGCTTTTGCGTCATTCTCTCTCTCTCTCTCTCTGCCCGTCACGCTGTCTCAATGGCCACAGCCTCCTTTCTTTCCATTCACTCAGGTGTGGAAGGCCGATTGCGCGAGTCAGTCTTCTCCCTCTCCAGGCATCCTTCAGAAGAAGTATCATCAGTCTCCAGTATTTTTGGAGTTTACCTACAATGGAACAGAGGCGAGCAACATGACTTTCATGAATATCATCATAGATTACTGTGATCGAATATAAACATGTAAATTTAATTTGAATCGTACAAGAAGCTAGAAAAAAAAAAACTCGCTACTTTAGCCGGGGATCGAACCCAGCCGGGTGGGGGACCCCACTATCCGCGCTAACCAACTGCACCATTGAGAAAGCTGAGAATAATTTCTAGTTCACCGAACTTCATAATTAATAATGAAATGTGGCATTACATTACCACAATTATCATCATTATTTGAATGTACCTTTAAATCCAAATTGTAAGTTTTTAACCGTAGAGATTATTAGTTGTTGGAGTTCGGTCATGAACATTAGATCCAGGTGACAATACATCCCCTCTCGCCTTCATGATATAGCCCTGAAGATGGCTTACAATGTTAGCCGAAATGTCGGCAGATAACAAACTATACAAATTGTTATTTTTTTGTGGATCAACCTTGACCAAACCCCAACAAATTCTCTACTAATAAACATATACACTGTGCTACACACTAAAAGTAAACTTTCAATAAGGAAATTATTATTATTAAATATTATCATAATTACTCCCATAATTACTATTATGTTATAGAAAGTTATAAAACTGCAATTAGCACATTATAACTTTTAAAAATAATTATTTTTTAACTCACCTATACTCAAATTAAAAATAATAAAAATCGATAAAACCAAGCTAGCTTAGTTAAACTCAGTGAAATAAGTTTTAAACAATTAATGTAAGGGAATAGAATAAAAAATCTAAACTGTCTCAGACAGGACTCGAACCTGGATCTCCTGCTATCCGGGCAAGAATGCTAGCCATTACACAACCAAGACTAACCATATAAGTCATTAAATTCCCAGCACTAGTAGGCATTTTTGCCCGGATAACAGGAGATCCAGGTTCGAGTCCTGGGTGAGACAGTTTAGATTTTTTATTCCCTTCCCTTGCATTAATTCCAACAAATTGTATTCTAAAATTCTAAGATGATTTTAGTTGGGGTTTGGTCAAGGTAGATCCAAAAAACACAAATTTAAAAAATGTATTTTTTAATAAAGGATTGGATCTACCTTGACCGAACCCCAACTAAAATCATCTTAGAATAATATCTACGGTCAACAAACTCTCCTTTTGTATTCTAAAATGTTTTGTCTAAAGGTTTCAACCATAAGAGAGAGAAAGGAATATTTTTGAAAGTAAGTAACTCAGATAGAAGTATCTGGAAACATCAACATATATTATTCACATTATTCACTCACGTTTAAACTTTGTAGCTGAACACTCTTACTGGACTAAAATATGTTTTGTCCGAGTCAATGGAAGTTCGGGACTCATTTAAACACCAAGGTTAAGGCATCATTTGTACGTATGTAATATAATTCATTTCACCATCTTAACAACACTGTTATAGTATATATATAAGCCCCAAGTTCTGTGAAAACTCCTGTAATATCCATCATCGACACAATTGCATAACCTACATCTGTGAGAAGGTTATCCTCGGCGAGTGCCCCCGATATCAGAGTTGCCACTGAGGAAGTAATTTAAACACAATTATCGCACTGGCAACACTGCGATTAACCAATAATTACCTTACCGTGCCATGTGATTATCAGTGTTTTACAACGATATTGTGGTGAACATTTTTTGTGCTTAATAGCAGTTAGAAAATTTTAATTTATTCTTATTTAGTAATAGAAATGATTATTTCTAGCAGAGCATCCGGCTACGCTCAGGAAGTTGATATGAGAATGTGTGGTTGTTGGAACAAAAGAATATACTTGGAAGTAGGAAAAAAAAAATTGATCGAAATGGCAGGAAAAGAAGCCATTTGGCGTTATATTGCTTTCACTTCGCTACTTTTAAATAGAAAATTGCCTATTAATTTAAATTGATTTTAAATTTTTATAGCTTTTATAAATTCAAATGCATAACCTACATGCATAAACTACTTTCGCAAATATTTTTACGATAATTATTGTACAAGTTAAACTTTCACATTCTTTCGAACTATTTTCATTCAGATAAGAAATTTCACCGAGTAAACAGGCTTAAATATCAGTGGAAGCTCATCGAAAATATGATTTATAAGTCCGGGTAAAAAGCAATCGATTTATATTCACCATGATCAGCTGATATTCCTCAGGTACTAAGCACGCGATAAACGTGTTAATCGCTACAGCTGGTCTTCAACCATCCCTATTATTGGACAAATTTTCTTATATGCTCACACCACCATAGCTCACGGACTGCTATTTCATAGCAAATTGTACATTTTCACTTTTACTAATAAACGAGGCAGAAAAAAAAAAAAAAAAAAAAAAAAAAAAAAAAAAAAAAAAAAAAAAAAAAAAAAAA
>KZ807325.1:391792-407036 GCA_000696205.2 Oncopeltus fasciatus | reverse complement strand
ATCTACCTTGACCGAACCCCACCAAAAAAACTTTTAATAAAAAAATATGATTTTTTTTTCTCTATGTTTCATAAGTAAAGTCCTTAATTCATAATTGAGATTTTTGTTTTTCCCTCTTGGCGTGTCAACCATGGCGGTTATTATCGCCAATTACTTCGAAATCTTTTTCTATAAATCAAAATTAATAACAGTTAATTCATTCTTAAATACTTCTTTTAATTTAGAAATGTGTGTGAATACACACACACACACACATATGTTTATGGTTATAATAACAAGGAATAGTAGGAGGATTAGAAGTTTGTGATTTATTCAGCAGAGGAGCTGCCGAAAAAGGGATATTTGAGATTGTCTTAATAAGGGCGTTAAAAAAAAAAGGCAGTAATTTGGTCAGTGTGTAAAATAAATAATAAATAAAAAATTAATTGGGTTTTATTTTATTTATAAAGACTTAGATTATTTAGTTATGGATCAGGTAAAATTTAAAATCCACTTTAACTGAACAATTTAGACATTTACGAAAAACTCTTGTTAACAAGGATGTGAAAGGATAGAAATAATAGGATTGAGTCCTTCCTCTCTCCGATAGCACAAGGTTTTATTTATGATCTAATTCTGCTATTAGGATTATTTCATTATTACCACAGACACGGGAAATCTGGCTAGTTTAGTTTAGTTATCTTCCAAATTGACAGTACTTGGAACAATATTTGGCTAATTTATATGTTAATTAGTACAATAATAGGGATGATTGAAGACCAGCTGTAGCGATTAAAACGTTTATCGAGTGCTTAGTACCTGAGAAATATCAGCTGATCGTGATGATTATAAAGCGATTGCTTTTTACCCTGGCTTATATATCATATTTTCGATGAGTTTCCACTGATATTTACACGGTGAAATTTCTTATCTGAATGAACATAGTTAAATGGACAGTATCCCAGGTGGGAGTGAAGGATACAAGCTCACAAGAAGCCATTTGAGGCCATGGTACGAATGTGAATGAATATGCGATCCACGACCAACTATAGAAATATGTTCTGTCAGTATACCATTCGAGCCACCTGATTTTTTCCCCTCATTCAGGGAATTAGGATGCTACACAGATAGAGGGGAGGTGGCTGGGTATTCCCAGGAGCATACCGTGGACTCTACAGACAGAAGCACAGGAGAAGAGAGCACCCCCACCCACCTTTCTCTCGCAGTAACAAGACGCCCGAATTGACAATCCTCCACCAAGGGAAATATTGACGTAGGATTGTATAAGAGCCGGTTGTAAAATAGCTTTCTTTGAGGCAGTCAGTTACAGCACTGGTTATTAAGGTTTCCACGAGGGGTCGCTCTTCGTCTTGCATAATGTGCTTTGGATTTCGTACTCTTACCTTTTCCACGTCCTAAACCGACCTTTTCCGAACTCCCTCCATCCAATTACTACCGTCTTTTCACTGGGGAAATTCCTCTCACAAACAAGACTCCTTCTTTAAGCCAGGAAGAATGAAAATTACATTACAGTTTCCCCAAGATTTATCGTTCGACTTGATTAAGACAAACGAAAAATACATTACTCCCAGCTATTACTTCTTAACCACCATTATAACAAATTAATGAATTATTTTACATACTTCAAAGACAGCCATAGTCAAGATTTTAATTAAAGACTCACCATACTGTCTTTGTCACTCTACAAACGAACCATAGGCATATCTACATTTAATATACGCCTGTACACTGCTTACTGCAGAAGAGTACTAACAGAGAAGTCATTACAAAAACATGGAAAATGCCGAGAAAGGCAAATTAATTTATGGACGAAATTAAAAATTACAAATACAAGAAATTAAAAATTGACTCAAGATCTCACATGAAAAAAAATCAATTTTATAAATGAGGGATACTAAAAGAAAAAAAAATATACATATTAATTTTGAGTTGTGTTAATTTTTATTGACACTCATTGCTGCTTTCGTTCTTGTCGAATTAATTAATTTATTTATTTTTTTCCTTATTATTTAATATTTTTAATGGACTAAATTGTTGGTTTACTTGTTTTTAAGATACAAGCACATTGTATAATACTTAATAGTATGCCACGTATTGAATAAATTCCCTTATGGCAGGGTTACTGTCATAAGAAAATAAAAGCCACAGTCAAGATAATATATTGAAGAACTAATTTTTACTTTTTATAGCCTTCAACTAAGTATAAATAATTAGTCAATTTTGTCTTATGACAAGGGTTTAATTCAAAATTAAAATTGAAAAATTTAGTATATTTATAATGATATGGTACATAAATTCAATGATATAAAATTCAATATCAATACATAAAGATTGAAAAAATATTTAGGTATTGTTCTAGATTTATTTATTAAGAAAATATATTTAAGAATGCAACTATGATAACAGGGCTGCTTAGTTACCGACCTTCCTCCCAAAATGGGCCTGTGGTCCTATAAAAAGACATTATACGCTCTAATTTTTGTTCAGCCATAAAGTGAAGCATACATATGGGTTATATACACAATTTGCGTAAGTACTGAGTGACATTTTATTATCATTGTTTTACGGGCGTAACATATACTGAAACCCTACTGAAAAATTTCACAAATTAACATTTTTGTATTAAATGTGCTACAAGAATATTTAGGAATTAAAGGATTTGTATCTCATTCCTCATCCCTTTTACACATCTCTCTTGTTAAATCTGTAGTATTCACGTTTCGTTGGTTTTTACTGCGTCCACTCATCTTAGCACTCGGGCTACATCATGAAAATAGCTTCGCTCTAAAATACAAAATAAATAAAATGCACTTAAACAATTAATGCGAGGGGATAGAATAAAAAAATCTATCTGTCCCAGCCAGTACTCGAACCTGGACTTTCTGCTTTCCGGGCCGGTATGCTACCACTTGTACAACCGGAACGAGCTAGATAACTTATTAAATTCCCAAAAACTAGCAAGAGTCTAAACCTCCGAGAACGACAAATACATCATCTTGTGCTCGAAGGAACTGACATTGTCAAGCTATTTATCAGACTATCGTTATTTACTTTTTATTTTCATTTATAAATATTAATTTTCTTGTGGCATATTATCTCATGTAAATTTTAAACAATTAATGCGAGGGAATAGAATAAAAAATCTATCTGTCCCAGCCAGGACTCGAACCTGGATCTCCTGCTTTTCGGGCACGAATGCAAATAGATTTTTTATTGTATTCCCTCGCAATTAATTGTTTAAAATTTACATGGGATAATATACCACAACAAAATTAATATTTATAAATAAAATACACTTAGTATATGTAGAGATTTAAAAGCTAGATATAGAGCCTGTGAATTTGTTGTCTGTTGGGAAGTGGAAAAGAAGCATGGATCATTGGCGAAGCGCGTAAATCCTGTATGTTGCAACATTTCACAATGGCCGATGTGAAGGCGAAGGGGGGGGGGGTATCAGGCGCACATATCTACCGTCGAGAGATGAGCAAGACACTCTAGCCGAGAAAGAGAGGAGAGATAGTATCGGCTGGATGAATGGGCCCTTTATATTTAATAGAGCAGATCCACATTGCCTTATCTGGGGGAGGCCGGCTTCCGGCTATGTCGACACTTCTCACACCACGCGGGTTCCTCCCTCCTCGCAAGATTCCTGTTTGAGAGAGAGAGAGGGAGAGAGAGAGAGTGGGAGGGAGAGAGAGAGAGGGAGACAGAGAGAGAGAAAGAGGAAGGAGGGAGGGAGAGATGGGGGAGTGAGGGAGAGAGAGAGAGAGAGGGGGAGAGAGGGTGGAAAGGAGGTGAGGGGGAAGAGAGAGATAGAGAGAGAGATGGTTAGGGAGAGAGGGGAGAGAGAGAGAGAGAGAGAGAGAGAGAGAGAGAGAGGGAGTGAGAGGGGGTGAGAGAGAGAGATACTGAGAGGGTTAACTCGGTCAGAGAGGCCCCCCCCCCTCACCCCCCCGTGTGGTCATTGTACAATAGGTAGATTTCCGCTGTTTCATTATGTACATCTACACGCAGATAAGAATGAATAGCTAATCTTATCTTGGACTGGCCGAAGAGAACAATGGTGAGAAAAGTTGCTGAGGCTGGCTATAGGCGCTCAACCCCCCTAGCCTTCAAGATCAATCCTTCTTATTAGTGCCCTACGTACAAACTTTAAAAAAAAATAATAAAAAAAAAATATCAACCTATAGTGTTTCAAATTAAAAATAATGAAGTACTGATAACTATTCACATATGATCTTCTTAATTTCCTCACATCCGAATTCGATTTAAAGGAAAAACGAATCTACGGAAAGAAAACAGAACCATTTTGAAAATCATCCCTCCAGGGGTCTTCATAATGATCCTGAGGATGGATTATAATGAAAGCCGAAACGTTGACGAATAATTTAAAAAATGAACATCCAGAAGAAAAATATGTTTTTCTTTTCTTTTTTTTTTAATCGAAAAATTTATATTTCTTTCGTGAAACAACGTTTCACAAAGAGAAGCTGAAATATCGAATTAGCTTCGATATTTTTTCATTTTTTTTTTCCGATAGAAAAATTGTAAGCATCAATTCTCTTTAGCAGCTCATCAAAATGTAAAATTTAATTCTTAAGGTCTGCAAAAATAATTTCATTATTAGATGATTTTAGTTGGGGTTCGGTCAAGTTAGATCCAAAATGTGAACTAAGGGACAGGACGTCCTCGCTCGTCTTCATGATAGGCAGCCCTGAAGATGGCATACAATGTAAGCCGATACGTTGGCAGATAATCTTTTAAAAAAATACACTTTTTTGAAATTAGTATTTTTTTTTTGTGAATCTACCTTGACCGAACCCCAACTAAAATCATCTAATAATAATATCTACGGTCAAAAAACTCTCCTTTTGAATATATTTCATTGAGCATTTCGCTTTATAATCTATTATATATAAAACGGAATACATTCATGGAATAATGAATCGTAGATATTTTTAGGAAAATGACAGCAATATTAAAACTAATGTAATTTTTACATATAAAGCCCATTAAATGGAAGAAACTTCCCGTCTACAATACATTTCGAATAGGATTTTTTATTATTGTTAAAATGTTTTAAATTAATTATCAAAAATGAATAAATAACAATCTTTAAACATTGCACGTGATAAGCATGAAATAATGCCTACCCCAAAAGGTTTGTGGGTACATAATATTTCAATTATCTGCCTGTCGGATTTGCATTGCTAAAAACGAGAAAAAATCACTTTTACCTAAAATGAAGTGCACATGACGCCATGCTGCTTCGCAGACTGGCACGAAACAAATGTGATCTGTCAAACTGTACATCACAGCCACACAAAAGTCCCTTGATTGGATGTGACGGGAGCAAGTGAGTTCAGCGTACAGAATCTTTAAAATATTCTTAAAGAACGCACCCCACCCTCCAATAACTTTAAGCAAATTTAAAACAGTAGGGAGTGAGTAAATACATTTTCCTCAACTCGGAATTTCTCACCTCCCCACCCTCACAAATAATTCCTGTATAAATTTATCCGCGTTGTGGATTCTCTTCAAGCGAAGAAAGAGTTACTGCTTAAGCCATAATTCACAATGCAACTACCACATAAATTCTTATACCANTTTTAAATTATCTGCCAACGTCTCGGCTTAAATTGTAAGTCATCTTCAGGGCTGTTGAAATACAATGTCATAAGCATACCAATAAAGTTAAAAAAAATGAAAAATAAGAAATTAAATGATTTACAATATTATAATATAGAATTGCCATGACTATATATATTTAGTTATGGCAATTCTATATTAAAATATTGTAAATCATTTAATTTCTTATTTTTCATTTTTTTTATTTATTTGTATGCAATCTTGATCGAACCCCGACGAAAATGACATCTAATAGGAAGATATTAAACTTTTAAATTTTGTCCTTCCACTGAATTCGCTCTCCTCCTCGACCGATTTCTGCTATTAATGAACTTATGCAATGTTATTCAACCTGTGTATTGTAAATAGAGATTTAAGAGTTCTGCCATTGCGCCATCAAGCGAAGTACACGCAAAGTTCTTTCTTCTTTTTTTTTTGTATTTTTAAAATTTTTTTTAAAATTTTTTTTTTTAAAAAAAAAAAAAAAAAAAAAAAAAAAAAAATTCAATAACCCAACAAATTCATATAAATAGTTTGAAAGATTATATTGACTGTGACTGGTTTTTAAATAATTGCTACTTGTGCTTTTTAAGTTAATTAAAAATTCATTAAAACTTTTTGTAATAAATAATTAATTTTGCTCAGTTGAATTCCCCCTTACTCCCTCCACCGACTTAAAAAATAAAAATAACAAAATTTGTTATAAATATAGAATGTAGGTAATAAAAATATGATGGAAATGCCATTGATTAGTCAGAATAGAAACCATAAAAACAGTTAACCAACTGCTGCGCCAAAATAGGTGATTCTCAATGTGTTGGTGTGAGTGTTAACATATAACATATGTACCCCGAAGATTGAAGATTTTCTAAATGATACTATTTATATATTTTTTAAAAACCATTCTGATATAAAATAAATTGTTCTCTTATTTAACATTTAAAAATAAAAGTATTCACATAATGAGAATAATTATTTAATAATAAGCGATAGTTGTTTAAAAAGATAATTATGATATAGAGCTAACAGTAAAATTTAATTTTATACAGAATATTTTTTTCTGGTATTTAATCCCACGTGAATTTTAACAATTTTTAGTGCAAGGGAACAGAATAAAAAATCTAACTGTCCCAGCCAAAACTCGAACCTGGATATCCTGCTATCCGAGCCGGTGAATTTTCCATTTATGCTACCGAGATTTTACTACTAGTGCGATTAAAGTTTAATTATTTATAGTGTTGTATATTCATATGTATGTTCTTCTAGATATAAATAAAACAAATTGAATATTTTACTATTTACTTTTTTAAAAATTATAATAGAAATTAATGATAAAAAACCTAGACACTTTCTATTTAAAAAAATGGCGGTGGTGGAAGGGGAGGGGGTTCAAAAGCAAGTGTTTACAAGTCAATGAGAAGTAATAAAATACATTATCAAGCTCTGAGAAAACACTCAAGGACAAATAAAATTAGCACAGAACGAAATGGAAATGTCTGAAACGCCATTGAAGAGAGAGAGAAGGAACACTGTTTTGTAGCCGTAGAGACCGAACAAACAGGGTTTGGAAGAAACCCAATTGGACTAGTCCAAGGGGAATTGCTGTTCGAGATGCTCTGCCAAGAAGATAGATACAAGTTATATATATATATATATATATATATATATATATATATATATATAAATAATAAAGGAAATCAGCTCCAGGCACTAGTATAGTTCAAATATATTGAGAGATTAATATAAGTCATCGAGTCTCTTTATTATGCAAATATAAATCCTACTCTGACCTTTCCATGCATCCCAATCCTTTAGCCCAAACTCTATCCAGTATTACCCATCCTGATAATTCACCACGTCGCCTGAATAGGCAATTGGCCGCGTGACCTCCTCATTGCCAACATTCCATAACAATAATATGAAGATAAAAAAAAAAACCTGTATATTGTAAATAGAGATTTAAGAGTTCTGCCATTGTGCAGCTTCTGCATAAAGTGAAGTACACGCTAATTTAAATACTTATGTATTACAGTTCTTTTTTAATTTGTTGAATGTTTTTTTATATTAATTTATATTTTATATTATTATTTTCTTTGTAATACATATTTATTACATATTTTGAGAGCATATTGAAAGATGCACGCTGAGCAGGATGTAACTCATTAAGTGTTTTAAAAAAAAATTATATATATACACAGACACACACACACAAATATGTGAATAGTATACAGTAAAGAGCAGAGAGCTCAATAATCTAGTGTTGATCCCCTCCCCCTCAAACAAACCTGAGTTTAACCTACAAATGGAATTTATTTACTACATCATAAGGAAATTGTAAGTTATAAATTAATATCAATTGGTGATTGGCCAATTATATAAATAGATATATTGATTTGATAAATAATAGAAATGAATTATATAATAAAATATATCTGGTGCAATATTCTGGGTCTCATTCAAACATACTCCCCTTATATTTGGGCTTGCTTTTTTAAGGCACAACTTCCATTATCCGAACCTCTTAACTGCTTTCGGAAGGTACAAAACCCATCATCAGAGGCTCTTAGCAATTGGCAAAGAGACTCCTACATGACAGTGCTGTATGATTGTCCCTGCTGGCAGCTAACGGGCTCAGCTGTATTGTAACTTATACTTATATCTATACAACTATTGTTAAAAAAAACACGTTACTAGGTATATGTTACAGCTCTGATGATGGAAGTCGTGCCTTCCGACAGCCGCTAAGACCAAATAAGATCGTAGTACGCGATGAGAGACTCTTTCATATTATTAATATTATGTTAATAATAATAATTTCATATTATTAATATATTATTTCATATTATTAACTAAATTATTAATATATTAATCACCCACAACAAAATGTTATTTATGATACACCTTGATCGAGATTTCTCACTCTTGTGGATAAATATCATATCAACATTTAAACACAAACTGTTACAACAGAAATCGATTACTTCAGAAATCAACTAAGCGACGGTAGTAAGCGTCTGCCAGATTTGTAGAAGTACTCCTATCAGTTCGTCATTCATGTTCCTATTGTCTGTCTGTACAAAATAGATTTCAGGTCAGTGAGTATGGCGCAACCGCCGGTCGTGTCGCAAAGAATGGATTGAGGAGCGACACTTTTGTCAATGAAGCAAAACAATATTGTAACTAAGAGAGTTGACCTGAGTAGACTGCTAGTACCACGGACCTTCATAACGAAAATAATATAGACTTGGTAAAGTAGCTATGAAAACTAAAAAAATTATCAAATAGTAATATTAGATGTTTTTTTGTTGGAGTTCGGTCAAAGTAGATCCAAAAAAAAAAAAAAAAATACAAATTTAAAAAAATGTGTATTTTTTAAATTATCTGCCAACGTTTCGGCTTACATTTAAAACCATCTTCAGGGCTATCATGAAGGCAAGAGGGGAACGTCGTGTCCCTGAGATCCTATTTTCATGACTGAGTCATGTATGTGAAGTATGTAAAACGAAAAGTTGACAGATAATTTAAATAATACATTTTTTTTTATCTACCTTGACCGAACCACAACAAAAATACATCTAATAATAATAACGACGGTCAAAAAAACTCTCCATTTGATCAAATAGTAATATCTCCAGACAGGAGTCCACAGTACTGCAAAAATTTTAGCTTAAATATTATAAACAATTACATGAGAGGGATAATTTGTACAAGAAAGGAAATAAATAAAATGGATCTATAGTTGAGATTAAAACATAAGTCTTTTGATAATTATGTTTTGTATTTATAACTTTCATACTTCCTCTTATGAATTCCGTAAAAATTTTCTTTAATTATTTTTATTTTTATTATTTTACTAAGTACTTCAGCTCTGAGGATGTTGTAAACATCGAAAACACTAACCTAGAGCTTGGTACATAGATCCTCCTCCCCCGGTAAGGTCGGGGGTAATGCTTAAATTAATTTTTGTCTAAACAATTTAATGATTATCTTCTAGTTGCTACTTGACATATTTTTTTTTTGATAATTTTAAAGATATTTTCTCCCATCAACTACTATCTAATAGACAACAAAATTTATTATATATGTGTGTGTATATACAAGTGCGTGTGAGTCTGTCTGTTAAAACAATAAAGGCAACAGTTGTCTGCTTTTCTTAATGAAATTTGACAGGTTGCTTTTAAATGAAAGGCTAAGTGAATAATCAGACTAGTCGGGTCGGAATTACCTGCTATGTCAAGTGTGAATAAAAAATGTATTTTCGATGTAGCAGACATAATATTTATTTTAACGATATATAAATCAACACGGATTTGTTTGTTGATAAAAAATATATTTTAGGTGTTGCACTTCGTAATTGATTAAATAGAAGAGTAAGATAAAGTGACCCGTAAATTTTTAACTTTACTTCCTAGAAATTAACTATTTTTCTAAACGAAATTCAGTACATTGCTTTATCCACTTAAATTCGTTTTAGAGAGAAACTAGAGAAAAGTAGTGGGGGATCACCTTAAATGTAAAATTCCAGTAGAAAATGTTTATTCGAGACATCTGGTTTAATATTTAGTTAAGATTAATGAAACTCAACACATATATTTTTTTTTGTATAAAGAAATATTTTATGATATATACAGCGGAATTGAACAATTAAGAGTAGGGGTTCACTTGTACCATCAATTATAATATTATGCCCTAGAACTGGCAATTTGGCAATTAGTTATTTTTCAAAATGAAATCTGGTATACTGTACTTAAATGTAAAATGGAGGTACAGTCGTTATAGTGTCTAAAAGAACAGAGCATTAACTGAAACGTCAGAAGCGAATACAAATAGTCGTTGCAGCGGAATTATATTTAATTTAATGCAATGAAACTCTACACAGATTTAGTTATTGCTAAAAGATATATTCTATAAGTATGGGGGATGACTTGACATGTGTTCAATATACAAAAATACAAAAATTCATCAACTGCGATCCTGAAGAATTAGCTTAGTCTACGCTGCATTTAAAAAAAAAAAAAAAATTAATACGATAGTACGATTTAAATATTTGAATGTCTTAGAATGGCTTAGCTAGACCTCAGAGATCTTTCCATACTCATTGATTCCTCCCTCGACTCTGATTTACATTAATATGATTGATGAGGTATTCCTTTCTGGATTTACTCGTACAGATGAATCACCAACTCGACAGGGATTCCGCCACGTTGGCCAGAATATGCAGCCAAACCTGGAGTAGCCGACTTAGAAAGTACGACCCTAGCCGGCATAGTGGCGCCGTAAATACAGACCAGACCATTCATGCTTTCATTTCATTCCCGTTCAAATTAATAGACAGCCAATGAAGAAGAAAAAATATACCAAAATAAAATAATTAAATGAACTTAATAAAAAAAAAAACTAGCAAAATGACTCAAATAGAAGAAAAAATTGACAAGGCAGAGAGAAAAAACAAGCTTTGACGAAATTCCGCATCATTCATAAATCATAACCTAACTCGCAGTCATATGTAAATAAATAAAAATAAAGAAGAAGTTTTTTAATGGGTGTCATATTGAAATTGTAACATTAAATCATTTAATCAAGAGTATAATGCAGTAGGAACACGTCTCGAAAATTTCACTTCTAGAAATGCAATTGAAAAGCAGACAAAATAAAAAATTCAAATAAAAGATACGAACAAAATTTTTACTTAGGCATGCAGTTTTGTAATAATATAACAAAGCAATTAATTTAATTTTATAATATAAGCAACTTATTTAACTATCTTTTTCTACAAATTATAAGTATTTCAGTTAAAAAACGTTATTTCAGTAACTTTTAGTTTTTATCTTCAAAATAAACACAAAGAGAATAACTTATAATTTATAAATTCTGCTATGTAAAAAGCTTCACTGTTAAATGATACAATATACTTATTTAATGTTAATAAGAATTTAATACTCAAAAATATTCAACTTAAAAGCAAAATAAAAGTATCAAGTTATTACTATAAGATGTAATAAATAATATAGTACAATGTTACACTATCAAGTAAGATAATATAATGAGATTTAACTATTCCTAATGAATGAAAATCTTATAATTACAAAGGCACTACAGGTATAGTCGCTAATATAAATTAGTGCATATTATATGTATGATAGATACACTAAAAAGAGGAATATCATGTAACGATATTCACTGTAAGAAGTGCCTGAGTATTGGGATAATTAAGTGATTAAGGAGTGTTATGACTCAGAAATTAAGGATTTAAAATACATTTAACTCAACAGAAAATAATACATCTAAATTGGATAAGAAAATGAATAACAGAATTATAATTACAATCACCAGATTTCAAATGGAATTGTCTGATATAGTATTCCATATGATGAATTTTTAACAATGTGGGAAAGGCCAATATCACTCTTAGGAATAAATTACTATATTTTAAATAAAAAATAATTTAACCACTTACGTTTTTAAAAGCTTAAAGGGATCCTAGGGGGAGAGATATCCTTGAGCAGAATGCGATGATGACGTAGCTAGGTCAAGTGGAACGCTCAGAGAGAACAACGCAAAAAGAACCACACTGTCGGAAGGCCGGGCCGAGACTGCTCTCATTCATGAGGGGCCGCCGGTCCATTCATCCCCACTCTACTCGCTTACTACGGGAAGGTGGTGGGGGGGAAGTGACTGTCACCTGCCCCCTTATCACACGGGGGCCTTCTTATCAGACCGGCTAGCTTCTCGACACCTCCTCGCAGCCACAGAGCTGTCACCGACCTCCAAGAGGAGTTCACAGACAGGGCCGAATAGGAGGTCTCTATAGGGTGGGGAATAAGGATGCGGGCTAATATAACACACATTTAATGATTGCAATGCAATGGGGGGAGGGGGATCACAAACTAAATAAAACGAAAAAAAAAACAGACGTAAAATATATTGAATTCATGTCCCTTCAGGAAATTCAGTTTCATTATCAAAGCACGATTTTTTACATATGTCTTCTGTTATCTTCACAGCATAATTATAGATTCTAAAAATATTATCCAATTTTTCTATATGACCTATTCAATGTAACATTTTATATTTAAAAAAAAAAATTAAAATTCCACATAAATAACTGCCATACATTCATAATTTAGTGTTGAAATAATTTACACCAATAAATATCATGAAATATTAAATGATAAAATAACGTTACGGATATAACAATATAATTATTAAATTGCTTTCATAAAAGAAAATAAATTACCGTAGTTTAGGTCGTTATTTATTACAAGAAATTCAGTGGCTATATATATATATANATTTGTTTTCAATTAACTTCATTTCTGTTCAAATTTGATTATTTTTATTTTCTTAAGGTAAAATATAATGAGGCTTATTTAAAACAATAAGACCACTTATTTTTTTTTATTTATTAATGTCTCAGTAAAGCAGATGTTCCCATACTTATGTATATAAATGAAATAATATACATTATAATATTATATCAAAGATTTTATTCTATACTATGTCCAGTATATTATGTTATTAAATAATATACATTATAATATAGAGGAAATAGTGTAGATTTTAGGTCTTGAAGTATTCATAAGTTAAATATAGTGCTAAATTTTGGAATAGTAAAGATATGATTTTATTTTTAAAGAGTAAAAAGGTATAATTTGAGTCAGATTCCTAATGAGCTCCTGCTTTTTGAAATCACCTATAAAATGCAGTTATTGATTATTTCTGCTGTCCACTAAGTTTTGGTTTGATAGAAAATACTGAAGGAGCTTAAAAACACTTCATGAACTCATGAAATGAAACAAAACAATAATCATTTACCATTAGCTAATTTACAAGCAAATACTAACCCTTGCTTACTCTGAGGAATTGAAGAAATAAATTGAAAATAATGAATGCATCAAACCAAATTCAGCCTGGTCTATCGAGTACTAAAAGTATTGGATTGAAAAGGGTTCTTGGTAGTATAGTGAAGAATTACATGCTTTTGAAGACCTTATATTAAACACTATACACTTGGATTAGTAATAATTGTGTTTAATTTTAACCCAATTTATTTTTATTAATTGATATTATAGGCACGGTGATTAAAATTTAGTTTAACGGGTTTTTGAACTGAACTAAACTGAATACAGTCATATATATAATTAAGTAAGCATTTTTCAACAAAAAAAAAAAAAAAAAAAAAAAATTTGCATAAGAAATTTGTCGTATTCATTGGCAGTAGCCGTCTGTCGTGTCCTGGATATGACTGAAAACCCACTGTGGACGCGTTCCTACAGATCATACGAATGCGAATCTCAGAGCAGAACTCATTAGACCATCTAGATCTCTTATAATCATATTTAAGAGAGAGTAGCAGCATTGGACATGTTCCTATACTTCATTTTAGTCTCTTAGCAGAGCATCAAAGTCTTTCGTCACTTCCATGAATATTTAAGTATCATCTTTTAGAAATAGTTTACCAGCTGTTAATTCTCTTCGCGAGGGGATCTCTATGCACACGAGCCCAGGGGATATATCTCCTCTATTAACGCTGTCTAGATCATCCCTGTCTTTCGAAACGAACACCAGTGCACCAATACACAAGTGTTTACCGTCGAATGCCTATCTGTATGGATTACAGAGGCAAGGACTGTTACATATTCATCATTAGACATTCCTAGACATCGTTAGAAAGTTTTCTCATTGCTTCATAGATCTTCCTCTCAGGAAGTTATGTCATTGTTGCGAGAGGAAGGATCAGAGTGGATAAGGGAACATTAAAACTAATACTTTTATAATGAGTGTTTTACTCATCACTAGAAATAACGAAACAGGCAATATATTTTTCATTTCTTAGGAATTATTAGCTATTGGTACCAGTGTAACTATTAATTCAGTCAATAAAAACAGGAATTTACCCCGACATTCTTTGTCTTTACACAGTCTAAACGTCCAAAAAAAAAGAGTCCGGTTCAAGGTCTGCAATATACAAAAATGTAGATTCATCACATTTGGGGGGGGGGGGGGGAACCCGAGCACAATAGATCTAACCCTCTCAAAATTAAAGTTTCTTTAAGGGTTTAAATCTTGATTAAGCCCATTTTAGAGTCATTTGATCGAATCACGTATTGTATACTCAGTAGAGACAGGTACAACCAATATTCCAGTAAAGAGAGAGAGAGAGGAATTTTCCTTTAACAATTTTTAGAAATAAATATTAAAGACATATTGATTACTACCCTTGCTAACCTTAGTTACTGGACATCGCAGCCACGAAGAAACTGTCATAACAAGTTATGTCAATCTTAACAATAGGACGACAGATGTGACAGTTGGAGAAATTTTCAATAACAATCCTTGAGTTGCTCAAATTATTAATTAAATGAAATTACATTTTCTGAAGGGAAAGTTAGTAAAATTCGGCCGAGAAGATTAATATTAAAAGAAATGGCATGTGACGTTTTGCAGACGACCATTTTTACTCTCTTTAATTTCATTTCCTAATTATACGTCATAAAGCACGAAAATTTAACTTTTGCGGAAAAATTTTGATATTTGAGGATGATGGCAATAGTCTTGCAATAATTTTCAATGTTTCAAGTATTATGAAACTTATATAAATATTTATATTTTATAT
>KZ807325.1:373909-391132 GCA_000696205.2 Oncopeltus fasciatus | reverse complement strand
TTAAAATATTTTTTACATACGGTAGATAAAGTGAGAGAAATCCATTAAAAAATCCATAACGATTATTTATTATTTTACACTCTGTTATCTAAGAATAATACTATAAGTTGGTATTAATTTAGCAAGACTATAGACAGGCAAAGAAACCAATTGTCACAGATGATATGAAGTTTCCATAGGATATTTAAAAAAATATTGAAATAAAATACCTCCTTTATGAAAACTTTTGAACAGATGCGATTTTATGTGAAATCGGAAGAAGGTTGAGAAGGGAAGATTTAAAATAATTCAAAATAAAATTTAAAGATTCTTCAACAAATTTGATAAAAAATTACTTTTGTGAAAAATAAACAAAACACTAAATTAAATATTNTTTTTAGAAATAATTCAGAACAAGGAAAATATTTAAGAATGAATTTGGAGAGTTGATCGCCTCCTTTCATCTCTCCTCTCCAGGACGCCCTAAAGTGAACCTCAGCGACATCACCATTCTTCTTCAAAGCCCTTCCCAGTATTGTGATTTACAAAAGGATACGTACATCTTCTAAATAAATCTATGGAAATCTGCTGGTTTTCACTACAGGAATATGCCGCACTGTGTTTCATAACAATCTGATTAATTGTTAATAATAAAGATTATGTGAGTACTTGAAACCTATTGTTTTCCAAGATTATTTACTATCCTCTATTTACGGATAAAAAAAGTTAATGATCATAATTAGAAAGGAACTCAAATAAATTTTATATAGGGCATATAAATGGACTAAGATAGCAGGGTATCCAATTAATAAAGAGAAATAAATATTGATAGCGTTATCATATTGGGGCAATCACAGTGTTCCTGCTTCCTTATCTTACTACACAGAAAACAAGCTGATTGAACAATCCTCTTATCTGTCATTCAGCAAATCAGAATGGCTGGGAACTCTTCTTTCATTCATAAAGTACACAGTCTCTCGAGTTCGACCGAACTCAGATATATATATGTGTGTGTGTGTGTACGTCAGAGGAAAACACGTCCTCATGTCACATGAAATATGTGGGTTTGCACTGAACAATGTCCCCCGGGCAAATATTTATTCGGTAGAGCGGGGGGAGGGGGGGGAGGGGATTTGCGAAACGAATATTTCAATAACACTGAATGAGTTACATAAATGTAAATATTTATTGACTTATTTTCCTGCTTGCGATACGCAGCAATTTCATGAAAAAAAAAAAAATAAAACACGTAAATATCTTTATTAAATAATGATTTTAGTTGTAGTAATTAGTCGCACTTTAAATTTCACACAAGAAATGCAAGGGAGTTAGGATAATAGAATAGAATATATAAATCTTGTGGGAAAGATTTTAAATTTTCGTGAACAGAAACAAAAGATATTTAAACAAAAAATGTAAAGGGAGTTAAAATAAAAACATTTTACTACCTCAGCTGAGACTCGAACCCGGGTCTCCTGCTTTCCAGGCAAGTATGCTGCCCACTACACCACCGTAGTAGCTTGGATAATCTCTCAAACTCTCCGCAGTTTACTCCGTGTCTAAACCCCCAAGGAAGAGGAATACGTCATATTTCTTGTATAAAATTCAACCTTGGATTAAATACTGCAAATAAATCATTATATAAAAAAGAACTGTAGAGGAAAAAAACGTGATTGTCATTGAATGTTGAAGTTTAAAAGTTGCAGACGCAAAATAAATTAAAGAAAAAAAACCTACGTGAGTGTTTGTGAGTGCGTGGGTGGGTACGTGCGTGCGCGCTAGTGTGTGTGAGAGAATTTGTTTTCTAGTTAGATCAATGATGTTATGAAGATTTTTTTTTTTTTTTTTTTTTTTTCACTTCGTATTATAAGAACGACCAATGGCGATCAATCTGCTAACATGAGTAAATGAGAGAGCCATTAATTATACGTACGGTCTGACTAAACTAATAACAACAAATACTAATTGTAAAACAGAACTAAGTAGAATCCTGTAGAAAGAAATAAGTTTTTTATACTTTTTTAAAGTTTGATTTTGTATACTATTTGTACTAAAGAAAATAAAAGTGACCAGTCACACACACACACACAAAAAATTAAATTCTTAATCCTTGATTCCCAGAATTCTAAAATGTAATTTCGGAAATTGGATTGGTTTTAAAGTATATATAATGATAATCAATATTTTTGGCTCACGATACATTAATAATGTACAGCAAAACGGATCAACCAAAACACTTTCTTCATTTTTTATTACGTATAACATTTCTAATACAGAAGAATAAATTGAAATTTTGCTATGAAATGAAAACCTCTCATTAAATAGATAATTATTTTTATTCACATAGAAATTGCACATAAGAAGGTAAAAAAAAAATCTAATACAACTTTATGTGGATTAACATGTTCAGAATTGAGACGACATTTGTTGGTCTGACATAGAGAGCCAGCCTCTATAGAGAGTAGTACGACGACTCGTGCCTCGTTAAGCAGCACTCGAAGTGGGGTCAGGCCTTAGGGGGAGTATGCGAACTACTTGTGGAAGAAGGGAAGGGATGAGTGGTCGTACCCAGAATTAGCTCTCCACAAAACGGCAGATTCCGCGAGATATCCTCCCCCTTTCTCTCTGATCAATAGAGACGTCTTCTCGGAAGAGGACGAGTGAGTGGAGATGTAGGCTTAGGAGGAACACAAGGGATCGAGGATCGGCACAAGCCAGCCACATTCTTAGGAGGGAACAGTCTGCTTCTGGATTAGCTTGGTTAAACTTACAGAAGGTAACTCTTATCTATGACGGCGCGATAAGCCAGAAAGTAGGACTGAATACAGGAGTGAATATACAGAGAAGGGGGGAGTAGGGGCGGTGAACTTTAGTATGTGTTACATGAAAGCGTTATGGTTTTTCTGAATCATAATAATGACCTTTTCGGTGCATATGTACGTGATTAGTTCTTCAAAACAAATCCAATGAAAGTTGAATGTGTAATACTACAAACATCTGTCGGCAATGTAATGTGTAAGCGCAGGACAGCAGCAATATTTCACAATTATAACCTGATGCTGCAGTACCCCATTACTGCAGAGGGATTTTGCCAGGCGAGAGGGACACACCCTTTGACCTCTTACTTGGAAAGCATATTTCATGGGTTCTTTGTGCTCCAACTATTAGCACACTAACCCATCTGTTCAATTCGTGTGCCTCGAGTGCAAGAGGGCCAAAAAATGTAATCTACGCCCATAAATTAAAAAATAGAAATAATATATATANGTTGATTCAGGTTTTATTTTTACGTTAAATACTATGTTAGAGAAAAGTGTGAGTGGTTATAGATTTTGTGGGTGTGTCTAGTATATAGTACTAGACACACCCACAAATCTTAAGAGATTATTTTTTAGCAACAGTAAATTTTAAAAAAAATTGTTGAAAACAAATTTCAAACATTCTACAAAGTATTACCTCAATAGCCAACTGCTTGCATTGTTTCTTATTTAGGTGGTTCCGGAATAGAATAGATTTAAGGTGATAATGCCCTTCAGAAAATCATAGAGGGTTGTTGAAATTAGATCTTTCATAAGTATGTGTTAGAATGGTATAATATGTATTAGAATATAGAATGGAGGGCGAATTAACGGTTTAATATAGGCTTGGAAAAACGGCGCACTTTAAGGGTAACTTCTGTTGCGTCACTTTCGGCCTCCAAAGAGTATGCTTCATTCTTGGCCATGTGTATCTGACATTCGTATGGAGGGTGTGACGCAAAGTTATTGGGAAACGCAAGGAGTGGAGTCGCCAAGGTTCCCAGTGGGAAAACTGAGCAGGGAAATCTTTCCCCTCTCGTCGCCGTACAAAAGGTTTGCGACACATTAAACTGCGGCGATCTCTGGTGGGTGCAACCTCAAAGTCCCCTAATGTCACAACCACACTTGCTAGCGGATCCAGCTTAAACCTTGTCCTGGCTGGACTACATAATATAAATCAGATAAATGAATTCATTGGGAAAAATATAAATGTAAAAAATGTATGTACCATATGTATCATTCTGACTCACTGTCACAGTTGTGTGGATTTTGGAATGATATGCCAACATCAGTTCCGATCATGAAATCAGAGGTATAGTGCAAAGCCTCATATGAGCGATGACTTACTTGAAAGCTGAATTATCCTTCCGTATATTTAAACGTCCATGCGCGTGAAGTTGTAACCTTCATATCTAGTAGATTTGCGAGAATTTTAGATCGGCATCAGGCAGGGAAATTAAAGACTTAAATCGTTGATACACTTAGACTTCGATTCAAAATTACGACCATCCACATTTCGAACGAATAATTCATGCCCGATCCATATTAAAATTCATGTCATTTATACAGGCGGAGGAGTGATTCAAGTCTAAATGCCCTTTTCGTCCATGTGCTCTGGTAACGTCAGTAGGGCTTGTGCACACCTCTGACTCTTTGGTTAGTTGAAAGGCGTTCTGTTAGTTCAGTTTGTGATTCAAGGTCTTCATCATAGAGGTGGTATATATATATATATATATATATATATATATATATATATACATAGACACATACATACAATGCATACATAATATAATACATTATGATTGCAAAGTATTAAATTCCCCACCAAGCAGAATATGCAGAGTAGTCCATCAAGTAGTTACAGTGCAAATCACAACATTCTAATTATTGATACCTTATAGATCCAAGCATCCAAAATAAGAAATTATCATCAAATTGTCTGTCACACTCGCTCCAATTAAATAATTTGATTTTTTTTAGAAAAAAAAAAATTACTGGATGCCTACTGGTAAAAAAATTGTTAACATATCTATTTCATCTAAAACATATGACTATTGGTGAACAGCCCATGTACCTCTTTCATAACTATAATTATGCGTTTAAAAAGAGGATTCTACACAATTAAATGGCTGAAATTCGGATAGAAATAATTTAGAAAAAAGTCATACATGAAAAACAATAATATGAATATATTCTTCATGTAGATTCAAGGATCAATTATGTTATTGGTATAAATTACTAAAAACATGGGGGCGGAATTATTTAAAAAAAAAAATGCCAAGAGAGTTTCATGTATCACATAATACAATGAGTTTGGTTCTACGTTAAATTGTACAAATATATAATTATACATATGCATAAATCATGTATTAAAAACATATAGGAGTACATAAAAATCCCAAATGTTTATTGACAGGGAAAATGTGTCTAATCAGGCCATTTATGTCAAACAATCGAATTTCTTGGATCTTTTCTGAGCTAACCTGGACCAATGGTGTATACACACACATCCGGTCAATTATCTACTTCCTGTCTATAATTAAACCAGCTTACACACAACACAACTACCCTTAAACTCGCTGGATAAATAAATGAAACCATTTCCTAATAATAAAACATCATTGAGTTGACAATATTTATAATATTAAACATTTAGTTATTATTATTGTTATTATTAGCATTATTATTATAGTCTAATGCAGGAAAGCTGGCCTTAAAACTGGTTTGAACGGTTACCTTTAAAAGCACTAATGACAGTCATGGAAATGTGAACTTAGGGACTGGACGTCCCCTCTCGCCTTCATGATAGCCCTGAAGAGGGCTTACAGTGTAAGCCGAAACGTTGGCAGATATTTTTAAGAAAATACAAATTTTTTAAATTTGTATTTTATTGGATCTACCTTGCCGGGGGCCCCCAAAAACATACATATAGTCATTTGTTTGACTATGGATTTCAGACAAGGTTAATTTAAATTTAATAAAACATATCCTTAAAAATCAAAGCCTGTGTGAATCTTCATTATTCTTTAAATGTTTTCCATGATGTTTATCTGATATAATGTAATATTCATATTTTTCCATTTTTTTAAAACAGGTTAATGTGACATAAATCGGTTTGTCGTAAGTCTGATCATTTAATTTAATTCTTAATAGTTGAAGCTCATTTTCAGTCTTTTCTTGAATTCTATTCTCATAAATACAATGCGTTTGATTTGTTTTCACTCAATGCTGTCTCGTCGTATCACTGCGCTGTTCTTGTTATTGCTCCATGATACACTTTTTTTCTCTCACTGAAATTATTGTATCTCTTACACTTTAGACAAAACATTATATATGTATTTATACATATATAACATCTATATGTATATAGGTTTGATTGACAAAACGCGAGGAAATTTCCCTGGTTCTCCTCCTGAAATAAATTTTGCGTGTGGGAGATTAGATCACTGGGGATAAGTAGATCATCTACTTGACAGATCTGACGCCATCTTGCCCGCTCATGTATCGTCACATCAAGCCAGCAGTTTTATTCGTGAAAGAGAGACATAATTTAACTATGCAAATTTGATATCAATAAATAAATACAAAACTAAACACTCTCATTTAAATTTTTCCAAAACTGCGTTGAAAGCTCATAAAAAATATAAAATTATTTCGAATTGTTCAATTATATATGAAAAAAAAATATATTTATTTAAACATAGTTCATTAATTAAAATTAAGAGTATGACCAAAAAAAGTATATATAAAATTATATTAATAATNCTTATGTCTATCATTAATACAACATGGGAAATCTGCTTCGTTAAGCAACTCCTGCGTGAGTAAATGTAAATAGATTAACTAACAACTATTTATTAAATCATGGCTGCTTGATTTTTCAAGTAGGAATTACAAGGTGTCAGGGAGTTATATAATGGTGTTCGTATAATATGATTTTACCCAATCGCGGGACAAGGAAGGATGTGCCATACACCAGTGGCGAGGAAAGGAAACTAATTAAGGAGTTAATTGAGAAATTTCAGAAATAATTCATGATTGTATGGAGAAAGGTGGTTGCTGTATCTCGCCTCGCAAGAGGATATTGTGACGACGAGAGTCTGACACTCTGACTGCAACACATCCCTTGAGCAACGTGCCGTGAGTAGGGCTCTCAGGCCGAACAATCGGCGGACTTGCAACGCCAACTTGACTTAACTCAATGAAGAAAACGCCTACCTATATGTACTCATGAGTAGTAATTACGTCAGAAAATGATTAATTAATTATTTTATTTCATTATCGAAAGTAGAAAAACATATTTTAAAAAAACTATACATGTAACAACCTACTAGTATACATGCACATTCTCGAGACAAAAAAAAATTTAATTTCTACGTCTGTAAATAATTATTAATATTTAATTTACAGAAATAAATATCTAAGCCTGAAGCTGTAAAGCTTCTATCGAGGAGTAAAAGCGTGGCCAGGGGTGTTTAAAATACGGTGGATACGTAAAGGTTGATATTTTCCTGTGACCCTAAGTGACAAATTACTCACCCAATGACAAATCCTATCAAAATATGAGAAAATAACAACATAACTATTAAATTGTAAAATAAGCGGATATAATCTGATATAAAAAATAATTTAGAAAAAAAAAATACCTCAGATTTCTTTAATATATGTACCTAAGCCATAATATATAGCTTCAAATTATTATCGAATCACCAAATAAATAAAATTCAATTATTGTTATAATGTTACGGAATAAAAATGTTACATATTTATAAATATGTTACATACTTGTTGTTACATACATGAATAAAAATATTACATATCATAAATGTTACATATTTATATTTTGTAACTAATTTGTTATGCCATTTTTTTCATTATTGAAATAAAGATTACAGTTGGGATACGTGATGCATTAATTATTTAAATACGTTTCTTTACGAGGCCATTCTGTAAACTATGTCTGGTTTCTAAGATTCCAGCAAATAACGGTCTAACTCGAAGGATTCCAGAAGACATGGAATTTCGATTCTATATTTCAAACAATTAAGGCCCCTAAACAAGTACATAAATAATTCACATACACAAATATATAAATTTATAATGGAGTACATTTTGAGAATTGAAGAAAAAAAATAACTGAACCATAATTGCCACATACCGATGTGAATAGCTTGATTTTTCTGGAGAAATACCATCTTGGAGCAATGGGAATAAGGAGAGGAATGACGGAAACACAAGGTGGGCCTCACCTCACACAAGTGCTGATCACCGTGAAATGAGAAAGTGTTAAAACTGCTCTTTTTCTGGAGGATATTGGGAGAGCGGAAACCAACTGGATTGGCTGGTCACGTTAACAATTCTAACGTTAGAGAATCAATAAGGATTAAAGGATCTACTTAAATTTTTATTGCTAAAAGTAATTTTAGTTTAAAGAGATAAACAAATAGGTATTAGTTGTTAACAAACTTCCTTAGAATAACTTAAAAATTTGTCCAAAAGGAATATTGTACCTTCCATGCTGTAAAAGCTCTTATGCATCGTTAAAGACTCACTTAAATAAAAAGAAATAACTAATATGGAATTGAAAACGGAAAGAACAATAGCGGATAGTCAATATTAACAGAATTATAACATTTAAACACAATATATAAATATTATTTTTTTGTGGGGTATATAATCCCACGTAAATTTTAACAATTTTTAGAGCAAGGGAATGGAATACATTTTTTTATTATGTTCCCTTGCACTAAAAATTGTTAAAATTTACGTGAGATTATATACCACAAAATAATAATATTTATAAAATTAAAATTTAAAATAAATAACGAGAGTCATTTAAACAGTTTGACAATGTCAGCTCCTCAGAGCAAAAAACGATATATTCGTCGGCCTCAAATGTTAGACTCTCGACACTAGTGCAGGAATTTAATAACTTATCAGACTTGTTTCCATAGCATAAATGGAAAATGCACCGGCCCAGATAGCAGGAGATCCAGGTTCAAGTCCTGGCTGGGACAGTTAGATTTCTATTCTGTTCCTTTGCACTAAAAATTGTTAATATATAAAGGCTTAAAATCTTCCACATAATTAATGAATGTAATAATTAAACTCTAAACACCTTGTCGTCGACACTATTGAATAGGGTTTCTGAGTTCCCTCAATACAATAAATAAATTGTAGTAAATAGTATTAATTCTGATACACTTGCTTATCACTTAATCTTTTTTTAACCCCCCTATTGAGTATGCTGAAAGTGAACAGGCAGAGAAATTTAAGCATTTCCTAGATGGGTCCCCCTGATTCGCATTCCCTCCAGCGGGGTAATATGGCGGTCCCACTGATTTCGTCGGCATCAGTGGTGGGAAGTAAGCCCTCAGTAAAGGCCCTGTAAAGTAGCCTATGATTTTTTTAATTTAATTTTATATTTATTTTAATTATTTTTCACCAACTAATATACTTTTCTTCATGTAATACGTTATTCAACCCCCAGGGTCTAATTTTCGGAGGTTGTCTATAGTGTCTTCCCAGTTTCACAGGTGTTTTCCTCAGTTTTGGGCATAGTGATGACCTAAAGCAGTTGATTGTTGATTAAAATAACAACAACAATAAATCCCATATAATTAGTGGTATGATACAGAAAATTAAATTTGTAACATTAATGTTGTATTACATCATTACGAAAAGAGCTTATTTAGGCAGATATTTGAGAATTTAAGTAAGGTTGAGCACTTCCCCCACTCTTCTCTTACAATCATTTCAAAATCCTAATTTGTGATCTCATCTTTTACACTCATTGCTTTTTCCGGCTTTACACTTGTGTCTATCTTTAATACAACATGGGAAATCTGCTTCGTTAAGCAACTCCTGCGTGACTAAATGTAAATAGATTAACTAACAACTATTTATTAAATCATGGTTACTTGATTTTTCAAGCAGGAATTACAAGGTGTCAGGGAGTTATATAATGGTGTTCGTATAATATGATTTTACCCAATCGCGGGACAAGGAAGGATGTGCCATACACCAGTGGCGAGGAAAGGAAACTAATTAAGGAGTTAATTGAGAAATTTCAGAAATAATTCATGATTGTATGGAGAAAGGTGGTTGCTGTATCTCGCCTCGCAAGAGGATATTGTGACGACGAGAGTCTGACACTCTGACTGCAACACATCCCTTGAGCAACGTGCCGTGAGTAGGGCTCTCAGGCCGAACAATCGGCGGACTTGCAACGCCAACTTGACTTAACTCAATGAAGAAAACGCCTACCTATATGTACTCATGAGTAGTAATTACGTCAGAAATACCCGCCTCGCATGATGACACCATAGCTCTCGTGGAATATACCAAAAAGTATCATATCGATCATACGAGTATTTTTGCACGTATTATAATAAAACTAAGATTCGAGACTTCTAATTCACATTCAGTGGCTTTCAGTCCCGCCCTGGAGGAAATTTTCAATTCAGAAAGAAAGCTTGCCCAGTCCATGGATGTTTAGAATTTCGCAGTCGCTAACTAAAGTTATGTATTCAGTAGAAGACCGTTAAATACGTATTCTTAGATGATTTTAGTTGGGGTTCGGTCAAGGTAGATCCAAAAAACACAAATTTAAAAAAAAGGGATTTTTTTAAAAAGATTATCTGCCAACGTTACAGCTTACATTGTAAGCCATCTTCAGGGCTATCATGAAGGCGAGAGGGGACGTTGTGTCTCTAAGATCACATTTTCATTTATCTTGAAAATATTTTTTTTTTTTTTTNAATTGCAATAATATAATGTGATATCAAGAGTATGAATGTAGAAAGCTATGTAAGAGAATTTAAAAAGATTTTGAAAAACAATTTGAAAAAATTACATAGCTTTCTACATTCATACTCTTGATATCACATTATATTATTGAAATTCTCTAATATATTAATTTTAATTAATATTGTATTCTCATGACATTGTATTTTCTACAGTCCTGAAGATGGCTTACAATGTAAGCCGAAACATTGGCAGATAATCCTTTATTAAAAAATACATTTTTTAAATTAGTGTTTTTTGGATCTACCTCGACCGAACCCCAACTAAAATAATCTAAGAATAATATCTACGGTCAAAAAAACTCTCCTTTTGTTAAATACGTATATGACCAAAGAAATGTAAAGTTTAATAAGTTACACAAAAATTACACTAACGCTAATTCAAAAAGTGTTACTATTTAGCTATTAAGAAAATTAAAACCCTTTTAACCCCTAATATTACTTTTTTTTGTAGTAAATATATCAAGCTCTTCTTTAAAAAAAAAGGGTAATTTTCGGAGGAATTGAACCTTTATACCATTTTCGTCCAAGTTATTTCATCCATTTCCCGCAAACTTCGTGTACAGCTCACAGACGTCTTTATTCGATAACTTATGTCTTTACCTTTCACATAAATTTATTTTCCAAGAAGGTACACTTAGCACCAAGCACTACAACTAATAAACATATGTTTTCATAGTTACATTTTATATAATATTAGCAGTACGTCTGTGTTGATCACTTACAGTGAGTATCAACTATAAACGTTATTATACTTTCGTACTTCGGCTCAATGTGTAAATATAAATTCAATTTGTCAATAACTGTAAATTATTATTTTATTACAGAATTAAAGAATTACCATCAAGTATCATAGTAAGAACAGATAATCTTGATCGAACCGATAAATACATGCGTTTGTGTCCTGTGTTCTAGCTTTTGTCGTATATCTATTGTACCATAAATGTATAATTTTCAAACAAATATCCTTCAAATAACTGTTTTAAACGCTTTATAATTTTTATATTATAGAAGAATACTTATTAAATTAGATTAAGAGGAGAGAAACATTCGTGGAATAATTGTCAGCATTATTCCAAACTCTTTCACCTGATATTTAAGTTTTGGTTATTAAGTTTAATTAAAATTGGTTACTTTATTTTAATTTTTTAAATAATCCTTATGAACCAAAAGTAAATGTAATTCATGCACAGCCTATAAAAATAAATTTATTTACCAGCCCAGGCACAATGAAGTCATCAAAGTAAGTGACAGGTGAAGGATATGATAAATAACATGTGTGATCACATCTTCAGCAGTAAAATTCTGAAAGATTTTATGACCGTTTCCGCCGCCTCGTTCCAAGGCTCGGAAAAGCAGATCGTAAAGAGCCAGTCCATTGGTTTTCTGCGAGAAATGGGAATTTCACGCTCTGAGGAGGAAGTGTCAGCGTAAAAAATATTGTCATGAATGGCCGACAGAGCAGTTATCCGACAGCCTCCTCCCTTCTCTTACTCCACCTTCTCTTCCTCCAAGTTCTCTTTCTTATCACCACTCTCTACCTCTCCAACCTTCTCTTACTCCGAGTTCTCTCTCCCTCTTGTCACTACTCTCTATACGTCACAGTCTTTCGTTAATCTGCGTTCTCTCATGACCCGTTCCTTCCTTCTCTCCTCTCGTTGTTTTGTTATCCTCCACCCTTCTACACGAATTCCTATCTTCAATACTCATTATCCCTCTCTTAAAATTAACTACATTAACCTACTGTTTAATTTCCAAAATTGCTCCTACACACTCATATCTTACTACTCGTTAACCAACTACTCATCTCTCAAATTCTTCTTCCTTTCGTACGGTCCCTTTGTACCTCCACTTCTCATTTAACTACACCTATCTATTCTCAAATTGCCCCCTTACACTCTTTTCTTACTACTCCTTAACAATCCACCTTCTTCTCATATCTGACCAATTCTCCTACCTTCCATAACTTCCTTCATATCTGACCAATTCTCCCCTTTACCATATCCTATATGTGTGACAGAACTAGGGGAGGCGGGGGAGTTCTGTATAATAATAAAATAAAATCGAAAAACGATAGACAATTTTCTCATATCAAAGTCGTTAATTGTTACATGTAAAAAATATTAATACTGATCCCAGTAAACAAGACAAAACATTATCAAGCATATGCGCCTTATTATGAAATAATTGTTAAGAAAAATATATTGTGTAATATCAGTAGCCTTAAACCTCAGCTTATCCGCCAACTAGAAAGCGTTTAGCAGTGGAGCCTCCGTTGAGGTACATTGTTAAATCACGACAAATTTCGCCATTTCATTCCGCTAGATTTGGTCAGTGACCCCAATGTGCATCTCCCACCTCTCCTATACTCTCGCCGTAACGCAATTTTCTGTGTTTCTCACTCTCTGCCCCCGAAATATTATTTACTAGGAAGGAAATAACTGCAAATGAAAAGCGACTATACCGTTAGCGTGAATACCGTAAAGTGTTCTTCGATTCGCTTTTCACCCCTCTTCACCCACTTATTAGTCAACTTCCACTTCTCCCACACAAACCCTTAATCTCCATAATCCCCTATTCTTATCTTTATCTCTCTCACCCTCTTATACACTATTTCATAACTCCTCACCCTCTCTTTTTCAAATAAAACATAGTAAATGAAAAAAATAACCATTCCTCTCCAATTGGATATAGACGTCAATCAAAAAAGAAAAAAATAATCAACAATTGAAATGAAATTAATTAATATATTTGAGAAGACTGTTCGATACCTAACTCCTCTGAAGAGTTAGGGATCGAATCTAATATTGAGATCTAAGAGAAGTAACAACCAAGAGGTACACACGGTCATTCCAATGAGTTTAGATCGAGAACAACGTAGATTTCTTGAAGCTAATCCAATATGAAAAAGACCATGAGAAAGGCCAAGTGTGTTGTGGATGAATCATAAGAGTAAGATACAAAAAAAAAAAAAAAAAAAAAAACTGCAATGGAGAGCTGCAGTAATCCATGAAGAAGTAGGCAAATAACTTTGATACGGTTGGCTAAACAAAAATAAATAAATTTAAAAAGAAAGCATGTGCTAAGCTATATGCGAAAGATGATAACCGGAATATATATTATTTAAAAAAAAGTAATTTTTAATGCTACAATGAAATTTAAAAAAAACAACAACTGTGTAACAGATAAATAAAATAAAATAAATATATGTATGTAAATAAATATCCATTAAAGAATGAAAGAAAAACAATCAAATGTAGAGGGAATTGAATGAGATAACTAGCTAGTCCTTGTGGTGTAATGGATTTAGCATACTGGCCCGGATAGCAGGAGGTCCAGGTTCGATTCCTGGCGAGGACAGATAGATTTATATATTCTGTTCCCTCTCATTAATTGTTTAAAATTTACGTGGGATAAAAAACCACAACCAAACAAAATATTTATAAAAAAGAAAAACAATGTTTTATATTTTAGAGGAAATATGGGCTTGTATTTCAATGCCTGAATTGAGTAATTCGCCTCAGAACGTAAAATAACAATGTCATGTATCATTAGGAAAGAACAATTTGTAACTTCAATTTAGTTTTCCACAAATAACCATCTGCATCCTTTGTGGATTTCAGCTTAAATGAATTCCTCAAACTGACTCAAAAACGAGGAACGAATACGAAATTTTGTTTCTCTTTTCAAAAAGCAAAGCTGGCCGTAACATTAAAATCTCTTTTTTAATAAAAGTTTTTCGTAGTTATTCAACAAACGCAAATATACGAATTTAGGCTATTTAGGTTTTCATATAAAGGCTTGTGTCAAGCAGCGAAAAAAAAAAAGAAAAAAAAAGGGGAATAAATAGTACTCCAATTTTATCCCAATCCATTTGCCCAATCCCTGTCGTCGGACTCCAATCCTCACAATCCTCCCCGGCGACTAAAACGAAGATAGCTTCGCGACCTCCTGGTCCATAATGCCTGAACTTATTGGGAGTGGGGTTGACGGGCCCTTCTCCCTACACAAAAGTTCAGGGTGGAAATGTTTGAAACAAAGAGTTTATATGTTTCCACTTCAACGTCCATAATAGCAGAAGAAGTACACTAAGGCAAGTTTTATAAAGGACATTTATAATTAAGAAATAAAATGTGGGAAGGAAGATTGGTAGCAGCTCTCAGCAACTTAACAAGCATTTTACGTTAAAAATTCATAAAAATAAAATTGTTAGAAAAATGAAATTCACAATTATTATATTCTATAAAAATGTTTATAACTCAAGAAACAAGAAAGATATTACGATTATAAATTTTGGCCTACCTCTAGTTTACTTATAATGACAGGTCTAAATATAAATTTAGTTTCTATATAGAATTATATAGAAATATTTAATACTATTTTAATATTAAAAAAAAGAGAAACAATCAAAATTACATTCCTAAATAGTATTCTCCATATGCTTTTTTCTTTTTTTTTTTCTACAAATGCTATTGATCATAAATGTTATAAAATTTCATTTTACACCTACTTCGTTTTGTTCATTTTTTCATAGTGTAAATAATATCTATGAAGTTAAGATTTTTAATAGGAGAGTATTTTTTTTGGCCGTAGATATTCTTATTAGATGATTTTAGTTGGGGTTCGGTGTATTTTTTTAAAAAGATTATCTGCCAACGTTACAGCTTACATTGTAAGCCATCTTCAGGGCTATCATGAAGACGAGAGAGGACGTCCTGTCCCTAAGTTCACATTTCCATCTGACGTCCTCTCTCGTCTTCATGATAGCCCTGAAGATGGCTTACAATGTAAGCCGAAACGGTGGCAGATAATCTTTAAAAAATACACTTTTTTTAAGTTTGCATTTTTTGGATCTACCTTGACCGAACCCCAACAAAAAACCATCTAATATTAAGATTTTATATTTTGATATTCCCTTAAAATGACAAACCTCCTACCATCCCTGCCCCCAATCGATTTCAGCCATTTCCAATCCCATCTCGTGATACACACACATTTTAAGGGACCACATTTTCCCAAACGAAGGATAAGTGAAGATCTGTTGGGTATTTTCAAAATTCGAATTACCACGGAGAATCTACTAAAAAAAAAAAAACATTAATCAATGTCAGCGTCCACAGACACTTTCACAAATTAAATCAGCTGTGAGTGTATTGAATATAGAATGGTTTATTAAATAAGAGAAGAATAATGGTTAGTCAAGTTGTTATATAATTTGATTGTGAGGAATTGTGAGAGGCTGAGTTAATTCAAACTTTGCCGGGAGTAATGTTTTCATTATAATATTCCATTAGGACTTTCTCTTTGAGTGCCTTCCTTTCATTGCTATGTTCCTCCTATTGCCGTAGTCAAATCCTTTTTCCTTGTCACTCAAGGTTACGTGTTGTTCCCTTGTTGTACAAGCAATAGGCACTCCGGCATTGTTCTAGTCGGCTCTCCTACCTAGTCATGGTCACAGGTTCGGATTGCTACAGGCGATGCAGGCACTACTACTGTCTCCGTGACAGCCAGCTGGTACTAAAAGTCCCCTCATCCCTTGAAATATTATGCCCCGGACCTAGGTGGAAGACTTTATTACGAGCGGAAGTGAGGCGTTAGGCAGCTCAAAGAAAGCCAATAAAACCACTTCGGAAGCCTAGGGAAGGTGCGAACAAGCTTTACGACTAGGAGGGCAGTAAAACGAGAAGAGGCCTCTTCGGGAGCCCTTACACAGTAGGATGGCCGGCCAGGAGCAACTCCTCTTCTTGCTTCTTTGAGGGAGGAGAAAATATGAAATCTCTGAGAAACATAATAGAAGATTCCCACACCTTAGTCATGGAGGAATACCTCAAGACTGAGTAAACCGCAACAAGTAATAGCAATTTACAATCCTTAGAGTGGTCTGATGAAGTTCTTACTAAATGTGGTCCTTCCTTTAAGAACAGAATCAAACAAAATTTTAAATATGATTAAAATCAGTTCAGCAGTTTTCAGTTGGCATTTTTCGGTATTTTACTACTATAGGTCAGCCATGAATAAAATATAAAAAGCATACATGTTTGTATGCATCTTGAAAACAATCTTTTTAAAGCATAGTCTTTGAAGATATAGCAACATCAGATGATTAGGAAATTCTAAAAGTCACAAACCTCAGTCGAAGGTTTTAACTGTTTGGCTAAATCTTTTACCAATCATTATTATAAGAAAAAAAAATAAAACAAGTAATTCATGAGAGGGAACAGAATAAAAAAATCTATCTGTCCTCGCCAGGAATCGAACCTGGATCTCCTGCTATCCGGGCCTGGTATGCTGACCGTTGCACCACAAGGACAGCCAGATATCTCAATCAATTCCCTCTTCACTAGCGAGAGCCTAACTTAACTTTAATAATGATTTTTTGATTGAAATATTTATTTATTTTAGAAATTACATACTGCACAGCGTGCATCTTGCAATGTGCTCTCATAGTACTTTAATAATAAATTATATTTATAATTTACGTGGGATAAAAAACCACAACAAAAATAAAATATTTAAAAATTAAAATTTATTAAAGTAAATGACGAGAGCTGACAAAATGTATGACAATGTCAGCTACTTCGAGTTTAAGACGAAGTTCTCGTCTTTCTCGTAAGTTAGGCTCTCGCTAGTGAAGAGGGAAT
>KZ807325.1:333587-354900 GCA_000696205.2 Oncopeltus fasciatus | reverse complement strand
TTTTTTTAATTAATTTATACTGTGATTATTAACCAGAACACTACTAGATACAAAACATATAGAAAGTAATTAATAATAAAGTTTAAAAAAAAAAAAATGTAAACTAAATTTTACACATTTTTTTTTCTATAAACATTTTCTCAACTAAAATAACAACAAAGTCATAAAAATTATAAATTTTTGCATTCCTCTGAAACCCCCCATATTCCTCAAACGGATTTCAGCCACTAAAACTAATTGAACAGAACATATATCAAGCTAGACCAGTACAATTTCTATCTACTAACGACACGAATCATATTGAACTACATACCTTATTCTGAACGGAGAGTTTTTTTTTAATTCCATCTCTAAGTAGATTGTGAAAAGTTGAAGGATTTTATTTATTTATTAATTAAGAGATGAATCGTATTATATAGTACATCAACGTTGATTATTATACAGTTCTATAAGACCTAAGGGCTTCAAATGCCAAATGTCAAAATATTTTAAATTGGAGCGAAAAACGATTTCTCGGGGACAAAATGGCAATTACAAAACCAAATTTTAATTTTGAGTTTTTCATAACAGAAGGAAATTTTACTATTATTGTAAGTTAAGTTTCACAAATTGACGTTATATACTTCATTATTTAAATAATTAATGCTTTTGCAAAGGATAGTCACTGGGAGTCATTTATGTTAACACAAACGCACACACATACTCACACACGAAAAATATTTTTCTATGTTTATAATTGATTAATTAAACACAGAAGGAAAGGCTGAACCGTTAATGGTTGACATTGTTCAATAGAGAGTAGAGGTTTAGAGAAAGAAAAAAAAAAATTAAAATTTTCATATATTCGTTATTAGAAGCACTACGGGAAAAAAATGTGCAATACTAAATGTAAAACAGAACAAATGTAAAATATAATTCTGTCTTAGAAAATTAAGATGTAAAGAAGTTAAAGACTTTTAAAATAAGCAGCACAAGCTGATAAATTTTGGCTTCGTTTTGAAATTGTTAAATGGATTTATTTCGAAAATTGAATGAAGAAAAGGGAAGAAAATTTCTCAGTAAGACGGTTACATTATTATTTAGGTTATTAAATGTTATGATTTATTATTTAGCCTTCCCATTGTAAAACCACTTGGGGTCATGAAGGGAGGGGCTATCTATAGGTTGCCACCCCATTCTAGACATCCATGGCTCACGACAAGCTTTCATTTATAGATAAAAGCTTGCCCAGGGTGGTTTGAACCCGCAGTGCCAGGATTGTAAGACCCGAACGGATCCCATCCTCTAGGGTACCCTGGCGCCCCTATTCCGCTTAGTTTACGCAGCTCCAGAGTAGCTCATTTGTGTCAATGATCGTAAATAATTATCTATAATAGGTCTACATGCCTTGTCAATTGGTAAGAATAATTAAATATATGAGTTAAAAAGAGAATTGTCCAGGAAAAATACAATTGACATGAACTAGACAGTTAGCCAGCTAGTCGGTTTAAGTACATTTGCAATATCTTCAATTGAAAAATACAACTGTCATCAAAGATAATCTGAAACAACGGACATCTCATTAATTTTCAATATGAAGATAGTCATTGGTATATCTTCAATTATTAAACATTTCAAACAAAAACATTATTTAAACTTGGACGATTTTCATCCTGAGCGAATTCCCTGGACAGAGCTCTAGAAAACATTTGGCTAATTCCTAAAGAAGGTCCAGTGATTCCCTGTGTCAGAACTAACGACAAGAGATAACCTTACTTATCAGCCCCGGCATCATGATACTCACACTTCTACCGGGGGTAGGAATCGTGGAGCAAGCGAAGGGAGGAAGTATGTGCTCAAGTATATTCCTGACCCCCCCCCCCCTCGCCATCTCCAAGAATGGTTTGGACGGAGGGGTGAGGGCATTTACCCCGGGGGTTATCAACCAGCCTGGCAGTCCCGTTGCCATGGAGAATCCCATTAGGTTTTACAGGCCTATAAACAATCGCTTTGGAGTATCAGTTCCCGATGACCCTTCATGCTCAATCACCGACAGGTACTTGAGGCAACGCTTGCACTTCTTACTTCTTCTAAAGCGCCCCCCCCTCCCCCCCACTGCCTGCAATAAAGAGTAAGACGTGATACACAATGAGCAAAACGTATTTAACACGTCATTCATTGTATTAACCACTCAACATTCTATGTATCAAAACATCTTATTTTAATATACTTCAACTTGTCTCGAATTGGCTTTATGTATAAGATAAGAATCCATTAGTAATAATTATATACTATTACTGATACTATATATATAAAGTATATATATATATGTAGAAAATGAAATACTCGCGCTGCGATATATAGTAATCAAGAACAGGTGGGATAGAGAGTGCAGTACACAAACAAAAAAAAAAAATCACAAAGAGCAAAATTTTCGGGGATCTCTCTTCACTCTTAACCGACGAAGGGCGAGAGATCCCCGAAAATTTTACTCCTTGTGATTTTTTATTTTTGTGTGTGCACTATCCCACCTGTTTTTGATTACTATATATACATATATACTCATAAACATACACATAAATCTAAATGAACAATAAAATAAATATGAATGAAAATATAATGCTAAATTTTCAGGTAAACAAGTCGCTCTTTTTAGAGAGAAATATAATTTAACTCTAGGTGTAGAGGTGGGGGAAGTTGGATTTTTAAATTTGTGGTAGTTCATGCAAGGGGTGTGTTGGCTTTGAGAATATGGATATATGTGCACTATGTCGTCTGAAGTTGTATTTTATATTCCTGACATATATCTCGCAGTATGAATATATAAAAAGAAAAATGTTAAAACTTTTGCTTAATATACATTAAGAATAATCTTAATGCATGTTTTCACTAAATTTTTTTTAATCAATCAGAAGACGTTTGCGAAGGAATGTGTCTTTTGAAAAGTATTTACATTTAAATTTTACAAAAATCCTGCCAGAACACACAATAAGCATGTCAATACATTGTATTTTCAAATACGAAAAACTAAATAGTACAGTATATTCTAATGTTAATAACCGTAATTATGATGTAATTATGATGATAAACAATGAAATGAGACAATCTAAACTGGTAATTATTAACTTTTACAATAAAAAATAAAGTTTTTTCGTGTAAGGATGTACATCCTAGTGATTGATAAACAAATTAAAAATAGTTTGTACCAAGATATTAAATACCTTATAAGAATTTATTTAGTTGTGGTATTTTATCCCACATAAATTTTAAATAATTAATGAAAGGGAATAGAATAAAAAAATCTATCTGTCCCAGCCGGGACTCGAACCAGGATATCCTGCTTGCCATGCCGGTATGCTATCCATTGCACCGTGGGTTAGGCTCGAAATAATACCATATTTAGTTCACCAATTTATTTTTAATTAAAAATAAACCTTTAAACGAGCCCCTGCTATCTCCTCCTCATGTGTATGATTTATTATCTGCCGACGTTACGGCTTACATGTTAAGCCCTGTTGAGAGCTATCATGAAGGCGAGACTCCATGACTGAACCTTTGATCTAAGAGGCAACATGTCCTCTCGCCTTCATTATAGCACTAAAGATGGCTTACATTGTAAGTCGAAGCGTAGGCAGTTAGTAAAAAACAAAATTGTAACTCTTTAAAGTTGTATTTTTTTTTTTTTTTTTTGATCAATCTTGACCGAACCCCAACAAAAATTCACTAGTAATAATCTCTACGATCAGAAACTCTCCAATTGTAAAAACGTTTATTTTTTTTTAAAGTATACGTATATTACAGGTATTTTGCAGGAGCGCCCTAACTGGTTTCTGCAATGGACATGGCATTCTGACTGGTTCCTTCCTCGATGGACCAATGTGCGGTCCAGAGAAGACCTCACAGTCCGCTAAGGCTAGTAGCTGATAGGCTTTGCAAGCCGCCGCCTCTGCACCATAGTCGATTAAATAATGAGCAGTATAAGCGGTTAACTCTTGCCGCACATCTGAAGTACTTAATCTCCAATGGAAAGGGGGCGGGGGGAGGGATGAGAGCCCCAATTTAAGGGTGCCGTGACCGCAAGACTGGCCTGCAGACGGACAGAGGGATACCGTAACGGAGAGAGATATTGTTTCCGGTACAGAGAGAGAGGCGGTAGACCGTTAAGGGGCAAAGCACACACACAACAACGCCGTGGTCCTGTTAGAAAACAGCTGCTCACGGCGGATAACAACAAGGACGGGGGGAGAGCGAACGAAATGGCATGATGCACCTCGGCGGAGTCCTCCGAAGTAGTGGACTGCTTCCGGTAAGGTATCCTGTGGCACGAAATGTCCTTCCTTCTCAAGAAGTCAAAGAAAAGAAAAAGGATATAGGTTCCATTAAGTTAAACAAGAGGTTTGACAAATAAATGACTAATTTCAGATTTAAGCAGTTTCAGAGAGTATTATTAATTTATCACTATCCAGACTACAAAATCTAATAAAAAATCTAACTGTCCCAGCCATGGCTCGAACCTGGATCTCCTGCTATACCAGCCCGGAAAGCAGGAGATTCAGGTTCGAGCCCTGGCTGGGAGAGACAGATTTTTTTATTCTATTCCCTCGCATTAATTGTTTAAAGTTTATTTACGTGAAATAATATACCATAACAAGATTATTACTTATAAATGAAAATAGAAAGTAAATAACGAAAGGCGATAAATAGCTTGAAAATGTCAGCTCCTTCGAACATAAGACAATGTAATTGTCTTTCTCGGAGGTTTAGACTCTCGCTAGTATATTGGGAATTTAATAAGTTATCTGTCTAGTCCCGGTGGTGCAACGGTAGCATACCGGCCCGGAAAGCAGGAGATCCAGGTTCGAGCCCTGGCTGGTACAGTTAGATTTTTTAAATTCTATTCCCTCGCATTAATTGCTTATTATTATTGTACATGTTTAACTTAACAAGTACACTATATCACTTATTCTCCCAAAGATACATTTTCCCTTTACACTGTCTCCTCCATTTTTCAAGATCAAATACATAATACAAATACACAATTTACTCTGCCATAAGTTCATTAGGGAAATCTGCTTGATTAGCGGTCTATTACACTCGGGGAAATTCTTAAGATACGGCTATGTCGAGCTCATTTCCTGCAAAGCCTACGTAAAACCGAAAAGGTGAGCAATATTTCGCCCACCCCAAGTCACACGTTAAGCCACCCGTTTAATGAGAGTATACGCCCTCAAATTAACCCCCGTCGACTTAATTAAGCCCTGGTTTTAATTTATTTAACTTAGACCAGCCTGTCTCGTTAGATAGGATCGCCTTACTCCGCCTGCCATTTTTAATATCCTAATATCCGCCAGCTTCCAACACAATCCCTCCACCACCTCACAAACATTGGCCGTTAATTGCCCTCACTCGTGACTGTGTTTCGTGTCCAAGGGCAGAAGAGATGTTATCCCCAAGTTTTCCGTTCGGTTATTCTCTAGTTCTGACTCGTTAGCCTTCCGGATCTCGCTAACAACTTAATGATTACCTCTTTTAGGGAAGCTCAGGGGTAAGTCAATCATGCTTCAGCTAAATGTAGACATGAAATAATATACGATATTTGGAATGCCAGATAAACAGTTCCACATTTAGAAATAGGGGGAAGCTTTAAAAATTTTCATAAAATAGAGGAAATATTAAAAATTTGGGGATACAGGTACAACCCCAATTTCCATGGTTAAATTCCAATCAATAATTCTTTAATATTATTCTTATTATCACAGTTACTTTGAGATTAGTTTAATAATCCCGTTTCTATTACTTTTTAGAGGCTAACCTGAACCTACAGAAAATGGCTTCTTTTTTTCTCCACCTCACTTAAATGAGATTTAATAGTTTCCGTAACGAAGGACAATAAATTCTGACTCCTGCAGCGTTATTTTAAAATATAAAATTTTCAAGGACTCAGGTAAACCATGTCTCGTTAAGGTTAAATTTTACTAAATAAATACTAAAACCTTTAAGATTAAGATAAAATATTAGTAAATAATGAAAATATAAATATTTAGACCGATATTGCGGAAAAACTTGAATACAATCGAAATTGGGATAGCTAGCCAAAAATAAATTAGATTAGTCCGTTTATTTTTTTTGTAACTTTCTATTTCTTTTAAAAATTAAATGTCATATTAAATTTGAAATGAGAAGAAATTTTGGCTTCCAGTGCTTTTTTCAAAACTTATGAGACACCACCTCACCCTACGATACGCTATCTAACTTCAGAAAAAAATAAATTATCATTTCATTTAGCTGCCTGAAATTTCATTGCGTTATACTTGGGATTGGAATTAAAGTGCCTTTTGGAGTTCTATTGGCTTCAATTCCAATCCAAAATATAACGCAATGAAATTCCAGGCCGCTAAATAAAGCCAATAGAACTCTAAAAGGCACTGCATGTTAAACTTCTCAATTCGAACGACCTTGATCAGTAAGTATACAATATACAAAAAAAAAGTAAAAAAAAAAAAAAATTGTGTGAAAAATATTAAGGAATGTGCCAAAAAAACAACTCCATTCAAGACAACGAAGAACAATACATATGAGAACTGAAGCAACTAGGGTAAGAGCGTGCTTAGTAGATACTTGGGCGCACTAAGGAGGAATGGTGGGAGACAAGGAGGATGAATGGACTTATGTATGAATGGAGGGGAACCCACTCAAGGGGGAGGTCTCACCAGCTCGCGAAGGGCTTCTAGAAGGGAGGGTCTACGAAGCCCTTAGATGTATGACGTAGGGGGTGGAAATTGAAAACACATTCAGCATCACTTACCACCACAGAGGTATGGAGTATATCGGAAAGCGGTAAATCTCTTTTCCTCCCGTTCTCTCTCTCCCCTTCAAACTCACATTCCTCATTCCCCCACTTATCCCCTCTATTCCCCCTACTCACAGCTTTTCATACTTCACATTATACCGGAGATAAAGAAAGAATGGCTAGCAGCAACAACAACAAAAATCATTTTTCAAAAACATATTTTCATATTTTTTTAGAAGAATAAGAAGAAGACAAAATTCATATTCGGCGATATGAGTACATGTCACAAACTAAGAAGTGATTGCCGACTCGCTTAAAATAAAATTATCTGCTTCGTAATAACCGAGAAAGATTTGTCAGAAAATATACAATTAGGAAGGGAATGAGGATTTGGTACTATTGAGCAGACGAAGAAAATTTTGGCAAAGGTAGCACAGAATGCTCACAAGATCGTATGACCTCTTCATAATAACTAAATGATGTTTGAATATATCAGACTTAATTATTCACAGAAACTATACAACTTAAACGGCTCTAATGATTTTGATAACGCTTATCATAAAAGGTTCACCTAGAGGACATGTCTGTATCAGCAATACATTACACAGTTTCTAATAAACTGGCTAAACACTGTGTCCTACAATACACTGGCAAAAAAAAGTTATTAACTGAAGGTTATAAGTACTAATTTTAGGACATTCAATAAATACATGAAGGAATGTGTGTATCTAAATTGCAGCATGAGACAAAAAAAAAAAAAACTTATTAATTAGACTAATTTTTTAGTGCTAGGGTACAGAACAAAAAATCTTACTGTCCCAGCCAGGAATCGAACCTGGATCTCCTGCTATCCGGGCCGGTGCATTTACCCAGTTTTGAGTCTTGGCTGGGACAGTTAGATTTTTTATTCTGTTCCATTGCACTGAAAATTTAAAAAAAATTACGTGGAATTAAATACCACAAAAAATAATATTTATAAAAATAAAAACTTAATTATTGGATGTTTTTGTTGGTGTTCGGTCAAGGTAGATCCAAAAAAATACTATTGAAAAAAAAGTGTATTTTTTTAATTATCTGCCAACGTTTCAGCTTACAATGTAAGTCATCTTCAGGGCTATCATGAAGGCGAGTGTCTCCAGGATCCCATTATCATGACTGCAGGTAGATGTTTCTGCTGAAGGTAGATGGTTTCTTTCGTTATTTTAAAACCAAATTACCCTTTACTCAGCAAACCCCTTATTAAACACATCTCATTACATAAGACGAGTCATGAATATGGGATCCTGGTAACGCCAGATTCCGTCAAAGCCTTCATGATAGCCCTGAAGATGGTTTACAATGTTAACAGAAACGTTGGCAAATAAATTAAAAAATAGACATTTTTTTAAATAGTATTTTTTTGGATCGACCTTAATCTAACCCCAACAAAGAACACCTAATAATAATATCCACGGTAAAAAAAATAAAAAAAACTTTCCATTAAAACTTATTTATGTTTTAAGTGAACCACTAATTAACAAAAAAAGAAACTACTCCAAAATATCAAAAATAGACAGTTCTCAGCCATAAGAATTCGAAAATCAAATATTGAAACTTTTTCTACGAGTGTTCATACAGTCTACTAATGAATGATTAGCATCACTGATTTTTTTCCAACATAAAACAAATTTCTAGAATATTCAAGAAACTTTAAAATATTCTTATTTGGATATCATTTATGTATTAGCATATTTTCGTTAAGAAACAAGCTTTTCACTATGACAGTATGAATGGACTATAGTCAACCTGAAAGTGGGTAGATGACTAACCTGTAAAATCAACTTATAAACTTAACGGATTTTCAACTTAAGTGCATCAGTAAAATGTTATTACTCATTAAATTATTATGTGTATTTCATGGATCGTCAGAATTACAATTGAGCTGTAGTTACACAACGACTCAAGTAATGTGACATTCAGCTTTATGCTCTGAAACACACACACACACACACACACAGATCAAACTCTTGAAGCCGTGCATAGCCGAGTGTCTTCAATATGAAAAGTGCGACTAAGCGGATTAGCCATGTTTCATTAAATTTTCTATTTATACAAGAATAAATTATAAAATATAATTTACAAGGCAGAGTGAACAATGGGCGTAAAAGGTATGCCAACTATGCTTTCCTCTAAACTGACGAGGAGGATGTTATGAGGTCGAGAGATCGGAAAGGAATTTACGAATGTAGCTAAGATGTATAAGATCTTAGCTACATTCATAAATTCCTTCCTTAAACAATCATTTTTCGAACAAATACTACAGATAATAAACTTTAAAAAAGTGTGTAAAATGTAAACTAACTCCTTACTCCACAATGACCTTAAAATCCCTTTAGTTAAGGACATCAATTCAACCCGTTTTAATAAATTCCACTCTGGCCTTTCCATGCATCCCAATCCCTTAACCCAAACTCTATCCAGCATTACCCATCCTGATAATCCACCACGTCGCCTGAATAGGAAATGGCCCCGTGACCTTCTCATTGCCAACACTTCATGAAAAAGAAATAATATGAAGAGAAAAAAAACAACAAAAAAACAACCTGTGTATTGTAAATGGAGATTAAGGAGTTCTGCCATTGGGCAGCTTCTCCATCAAGTACACGCTAAGTTCTTTCTTATTTATATGTATTTTTAGATAAGACATTACTAATATGTTCCAAAATTCTGTTCAGGTATATTTTATATTCCACAAAAATAGCTTTATGTTTTGAAATTTTCTATCCTGAAGNCATGGGTGTTTAAAATAGGGTGGCAACCTGTAGATAGCCCCTCCCTCCAATGACCCTAAGTGGTTGCAAGGGAGGCTAACAAAGGAAAAAAAAAATGTAAACTAAATTTTACACATTTTTTTTTCTATAAACATTTTCTCAACTAAAATAACAACAAAGTCATAAAAATTATAAATTTTTGCATTCCTCTGAAACCCCCCATATTCCTCAAACGGATTTCAGCCACTAAAACTAATTGAACAGAACATATATCAAGCTAGACCAGTACAATTTCTATCTACTAACGACACGAATCATATTGAACTACATACCTTATTCTGAACGGAGAGTTTTTTTTTAATTCCATCTCTAAGTAGATTGTGAAAAGTTGAAGGATTTTATTTATTTATTATTTCTTAAGTCATATAAGTTATCATTCCCAAGTGAAAAGATGGTTTCTTGACGACAATATGCTTATACATAATAAACAATCTCCAAATTCGTGTAATTTGAAGTCTTTTGAATGCTCTAGAACGAACGGAACGTATTTTAATTCCACACCCCCTTAAGTAGATCGAAGGAGGATTGAAGTTGTTTTTTTCTTTTTAAGTCAAAGTTATGATTCCAACGTGAAACGCTGCTTTATATATAAACACACATATTTCTTCTTTCTCGTTTCCTTGAAAGCTCTTGTTCACCCTGTCATACAAGATGCAATTCGTGATTTTCTCTCATTCATATCCCCCCTCAATGAAACATAGGAAATATGCATAGTTCAAGCAGTTACTGCTTGACGCGCTCTTCAAGTTCTACTCAGAAATTAATAAATTTTGAAATGATTTGACTTAGAAAAACTCAAAATCATTATTACAAAGGCAATAAAGGATTATTATGTCTATTATGTCGTGTTTAATACCTGACATGGTAATGCAGGTTAGTGATTAGCGGTGATTAGTGACCGCCTACCACCTCTCTGGAGCTTGTTACGTCATCCTATTAGACTCCCTGGAAACAATTGCCTCTCTGTCTCATTAACTATACAAACACACACACACACACATATATAGAAGTATATTAATCTACAGATGAGTAGACTGAAGGAGTACCCCCCCTTTAAAGGTAATTTCAATTCTGGCCCCGGTCCACATATAGCACCATTGACTGAAATCTTCCAACGCTTCCTACTGGATGTGCCAGGCTAGGCCTAGCATCTGTCCCTTATCAGATGATTGAGGATTGTCCTGCAGTGCAGAGAACCCCGACCGATTCCCAGCTAGATTGATGAGTGTATGTCGGACGTGTATCATCGCTCACACTGACATGAGGACGATCGCTAGACAGCAAGGTGAGACCCGTCAACTAGATCATCCTAGATACCATCAGAGGCCACTAACAGGAATATTAATCGGTCATTCAACTACCTTCAAATAACACACTTCATTTTATAATAATAAGAAAACTACTTAATGTTCATTCAATAAATGCAAGAGAATATAATAAAAAATTTTAACTACCTCACAAAGGAGAGCCACTAACAGACGAAAGTCTAACAAATGACAATGTTAGCTCCTTCCAGCATAAAACGATATATTCGTCTTTCTCGGGGGTTCAGACTCGGAGTAAAGTACGAGGAGTAGAAGGAATTATCTCGCTAGCCTCGGTGGTGTAGTGGCCAGCATACTTGTCCGGAAAGCAGGGGATTCGGGTTCGAGTCCCGGCTGAGGTAGTAAGATTTTTTTTATTCTATTCCCTTGCATTTCTTGTATAAAATTAACGTGGGATTAAATAATACGACTAATATCAGTATTTTTTAAAAATGCAATACAAATTGTAAGATAAGTATTTTTAAAATTCAGTAAATAATAAAACGACCTAAATACAATGGGATCGATACTACTTAGAATAATAAAAGACCTTACGAGGAAGTCAAACTATTTACGTTAGTTTCAGTAGACCCAAATTTTGGGGGGCTATAAATACGGTCCCTTCAAAATGTATATCTCATCTAATATTGACAAGAAATATAGATTTTAGTTCGAAAAGAGTTAATTATGCTTTTTGCAGAGTAATTACAATTATCGGAATAATGGTGATTTGTTGTTAATCAATGTTCAAAAAACATGTCTGAGAGTAAGCGTTCATAATCTTTTTGAATTTTTTAAGAGTTTTTTACGGTATACTAAGCGGAGTTATCATTAAAAATATAACTATGTCGATTTTCATCAAATCCTTATGTTTGAATGCCGCCACACGCTTCTAAGTTTGCAACGGACCAAAAAAGGAAAAAAACAAAACAAAAAAAAAACAGCATTTGCATTACACAATTATATGTATTTTTTTAAAAGTGAATTAGCTTATTTAATTTTTTTTTAAATTGACATTGTTTAATAGAAATAATTCATTATTACTGATAGGTTGAATGACATTAACCTTTTATTTTGAGTTAGTGGTGTCATTGGTCACCTTCTCTCCTCATGTGATTGACATTGAATTTAATTTTCATTGTAATTAAATTACACAATGATTCTATTTAACATAATGTAATTAAAAAAAAAAAAACCTTCTATTGCTGTCTTGATAATGAATTAAATATAATTTGAAACGTAGTGTGTTAATTACCTTATTTTGTTTACCTTTTGACCAATAGCCATATCACAGAACATATTAAACATAGCGGTCATTCAGAGCGGATAATAAAGGTTATATTTTTCATTTTTGAGACTCCTACAATAATGATACCCATCTATATACATCAGTAAATATGTACTTAATATATCCACGTGTCACTGGGAAAATCGACTGTTGGTAGGCTCTATAATTAATTCTATACACTCTACAATAAATGAAATATATACACAATTTATACAAATATATATATATATATANAAGAGCATATATATATATTAAACATTTCTGTTTAATAAGGAGTTAAGGCAAATTTGAGAGACTGACTCTTAAGAAAAATACTTGAAAAATAATACTTTCTCTATGGAGTAAAGCAACGAAGTCTGCCATTTTATATGAAAAGAAACATATAATCTAATTTTTAGAGTGAAAAAGATTTAGATTTATTTATTAAAAGGAAATAAAAACATTAAATAACTCCTTTAAATTTAAATTGGAAGCTCCTTCCTGGACGAATCCCCAGAATACCTTTGTTACACTTTCCACTGAAACATTATTCTCATTTAACTTTGTTTGAAAATTGCGGATTGCGGAAACATGACCACAAAAACTTAAAAAGCTTTTAAGATAAGATATTCAATGCCTAAATGTTAAACGTATAAAAATAAACAGGTTGGGATCTGAAAGATCCGGTTTAAAGATGACAACTAATCACTAACATGTTTAAAATATTAGAAATTCCTGAACTAATTGCGGCACCAGTAACTTGAAATGAGTATAATTTTAAAATTATCATTTTTTTACACGAACTGCTGGAAAATATGAACAGCTTATTAACCATTCTAAGTCTAATCGCATGTAATAAGTTAACATGTATGGCAGTTATTGTCGTAAATTAACATTGCTTAAACTGAACTAAACGCAATAAGAAAATTTATAGTAAAAAGAGGACTAGTGATGTTATTATTTTTAAATTTAAATCTTTATTTTATAAATATATGTACACAATTTAAGAATAAGGGACATTAATTTCAATAAAATACTTAAAATGAACATTTCTAAAAACAAATTTTCTTTTACTTATATTTGGATATGCACTCATAAATGTATGTTATTTATATAAGAAGTGTTAAGTCATATATAGGTGACTATGGTGGTAATTAGTAATGGTATTCTCGGGATTCGTCTTTCCATTGAATCCAATTTGGATGTGTTTACTGAAGACTGAAATCGTTCGAGGGAATGAGGGGAGGGGGGTTAATTAAACATCGTGGAAAAAATCCATAATGTCGTAAACTTTTCATTGTCGTAGGAGAAAAAAAAATGTAAAAAATAAATAAATAAAAAGTAATAGTTGTGAAATTTATACTCACATTTATAATTATTATTTATAGTAACATTTATGTGTCTATAAGATGTGATAGATGAACATATCCCTCAAGAAAAAAGAGTCCCGGAGGGAAGCTCAGCAGTCTTAACAATGAATCTCATTATATTCTCTGGCTTGTAAGATAAATTTCGTCAATAATTCTAATTCACAGTCATTGTTAATGAAATATGAGAAATCAGAAATTAAATTATTCAGCTCATGTAATCCCCACACTTAGAGAATATATTTTTTGTTAATAAACTAAGATCTCTGTTTATAATTTGATTTATAAATCAATTAATGCAATGGAATAGAATAAAAAAATCTAGGACTCCCGGTAGCGGAATATTTCAAGCAAGCGCTTGCCCGGTTAGCAGGATCTTCAGGTTCGAGCCCTGGCTGAAACAGTTAGATTTCTTATTCTGTTCCATTGCATTAATTGATTTAAGATCTGTGTTGATTTTTATTGTACCAAATTGAATATTAGGCCCGCTGTTATGTTATAAGGTTTTTTTTAAAAATTAATATTCGCATCTAAATTCCAGACAGATAGTCACCCTCTCATTTCATCAATAACAAACTTAACCTTCCTGATTTATTTTAGCACTACAACCTCCCTCCCCCCCCAAAAAAAAATTACAATCTATTTGTAGTTTATAGACTGTAAAATTCAAATTAAAGGTACAGGTAAATCCCTTACATTTCTTTATTATATTATATATTCATTTGGTCAAAAACAAATTTGGCATTCACCCTTATTTATGTCCATCTTTAATGAAAATGAGGATTATAAGGTTATATAGTTGTTGTTTTGTTTTGTTTATTTTTAATGTAATGTTTTAAAGGCGACTGCCATTACAAAGAAACAAGCAAAAAAAAAAAAAAAAAGAACCCTGAGCGATATTAGCCTACAATGAACCGAACTAAAAGACCATTCAGACAAATTTCAATTCAAATGACTGTCAGCGACATCTATAAATAAATATGGAGCGAACGCCTACGTCATAGATCACTCCAAAAACGTCCACCGACCGCCTGTCACGTTCTTCCCACTCCCGAGAGACACTTTTCCATTCCCTTTCATGTGTGGGGGGGGGGGGCCGCCATGTCGCTCAGCCAATAAAAGTTTTTGTAGGACATGCCTTCTGTATCCATCATTCCACACTCGGACTTAATCCCTTGAAAGGAGGGAATATCCTATGTGGAGAGATGGCCAACCATTCTAATGGCCATTCTTCTAAATCGATAGCAATGTCAATTATATGTCATTGTAGAATCAACCTAACCAGGTAGACATTTATTTCACTTTTTATATATTTCATAATACAAACTCTTAATGGGAAAGTGACATGGTTCATTATATTCTACTGCACAGATCCACGAAGAATGGACATACATATATTAAAATCAAATATCAGATGTGTATTTAAAACAGGTAAGGGGAACGAGATCATTTCAGAACTTTTTTTATTGTAAAACCATCCCTTATGCGGGGTTGAACAATAAGAGCAGATTGCATATTGCTATTTGTAATTAATAAGAATAACATTGATAAGAATTGACATTAATAAGAATAAATGAAATGGAGCTACCGGTTTAGCCGAAGGTATCTGTTTCATGTAACTACCAGGTATGCAAGTTTAAAATGTCGTTTTAATTCCAATAGAATGCGCTCTTAGCCCATTGAAGGATTTGCTTATCTCTAAACGCTATTTTGTTTGTTAGTCATTTGTTTACAAAAGTCAGTTGTTTTTAAGTCGTTTACGTGGACGTATCATACCTTTCTTTGGTGTTAAAAATGTCTAATTTTAAGCCAAATAAAGAGCATTTGCGGCATGTCATGATTTTCTTTCTTATTTAATCAAAAGAAAAAGGCATCTGAATGTCGTCGAATTTTTGTTGAGACTTATGGCGATCTTGCTCCAACCGTCAAGACATGTGAACGTTGGTTTCAACGTTTCAAACGTGGTGATTTTGATGTTACTGATCAAAAACGAGAAAATCGACCAAATCGACTACGAGCTTCTCAAGCCCGGCGAAACAGTCAATACCGAGCGCTACCGACAACAAATGATCAATTTGAGTCACGCATTGATCGAAAAACGCCCAGAATGGGCTCACAGGCACGCCAAAGTCATTCTTAAGCATGATAACGCTCCTGCACATTCAGCCAGATTGACTAAGGAAACGATTTCTTCGCTTGGTTGGGAACTCCTACCCCACCCGCCGTATTCACCTGACCTGGCGCCTTCTGATTATCACCTCTTCTCATTGATGGGACACTCATTGGCGGAGCAACACTTCAACAATTTCGAAAACGTACGAAAATGGCTCGATGAATGGATTTCAAATAAAGATGAAGCATTCTTTTGGAATGGTATCCATATATTGCCCGAGAGATGGACAAAATGTGTAGAAAGCGAGGGCCAGCACTTTGAATAAAATATATTATACTTTTTTTTAAATTACTGTGTATATATTTTAAGAAAAAAACTACATTTTAAACTTGCATACCTGGTAAATCCAACGCAACTAGATAAAGTCTTGCCAGTGGCAGCCATTTGACGAGAAATAAAAAGCTCCCGAGAGGGGTTTAGAATAGGGTAGTTACCTGTAGTTAGCCCCTCTCTCCAAAACCTTTAGCAGGATAATGGGAAGTGCATAAAAAAAAATGAGGATAATGTAGAAAATAAAAGCAAGAACGCTAAAGCGAGTCTATAACGACTGGGACAGAGTAGAAGTGGAACAATTAAAGATGGATTATTTAATATCTCCTTCTATATAAGTTTTTTCTTAAAATATTATAAGCCGTTATTATTAAAAATTAGATTTTACATGTAACAGGTTCAATTAAACTTCACGTAACTTAAATTTAACGAGCGGTTATTTAATAACAAATCTATAAAGGACTTAATCTTCAAATGGAATTATACATAAGAATTAATCTTCAAATGGAATTTTTGACTCAGAATATACAAATGCAAGTTTCAATTATTATTATTCGCATCAAAACTTGTATTATTTAAGAATTATTATAATAATAATNCTTATTATATTATTAAAATAATAATCAAAACATGTATTATTTTATAATACAAGTTTTAATTTTTATTTGCTCAGGAATAATAATCGGTGTAGCCCAATTACAATTTTTTTAAAGGCAAAAATGAAATAGAAATTTCACAAATAAAAATGTTAGAGATCCTTAAGATCTCAAATGGAGTTAGTCCTGCAGGGACACTAAATACAAGCCAAGCTGTCTATGTACAGATAATAAATAGTAAGTGGAATGCACATACAATTAAAGATGAATAAATAATTTGAATTTAATTTAAAATAGTAAAAGTGTGGTTTATGGGGGCTCCAGGCTAGCTCAGGGGATCCGTACGGGTCTCGCAATCCTGACGCCGCGGGTTCAAATCCCGCCCAGGCCAATCTTTTATTTATAAATAGAAGCTTGACCTGAGCCGAGGGTGTTTAAAATGGGGTGGCAACCTGTAGATAGCCCCTCCCTCCAATGACCCTAAGTGGTTGCAAGGGAGGCTAACAAAGGAAAAAAAAAATGTGTTTTTTTTTTTTTTAAATTAATAAATCTTTATTTATTACATTCTATTATTAACCTCTTATAATTTGATGACAGAGAAATTAGAATAGGGAAAAAATTAAAAGTAACAATAAAATAAATAAGTTAACATCACTGTGCAGGGAGAAGGGGCCCATCGACCCCACTCCTAAAGGTAAGCTCTAAAGGAAACAATTGGAATCAGCCGATAACGGAAGGCCCCTTTTGCCGAGTCAGCTCTCAAGCGTAGAGAAAGAGGATGGCGTTTCCTGTTTTCGACAAGATAAGTCAGGTCTAGGGGGCAGGATTTCGGGGGTAGGGGGTGGCTAGATAAACCTAGGAAAACAGTGGACACAGCGAACGTCGGTGGTGGACAGGTGGTGCGGTCCTCACTCCCTGGTCCAAGTACGTGAGGGGCTGTCGTTTCCTAGGCTCAACCTCTGCCCCTTTCTGCCTACACAAATATTGATCGTCTGTCAGGGCGAGATTTGTCTTTGTGTGAGTGTGGCTGCCTGTGTGCCTCGCCCAGTCTGTGTCGTATCTGGACAGGGCGACCTCTCTTGTCTTACCACCTCGCCTATCTCACACCAGTCTCTAACCACCAGTACCATATGCCTACATGAGAGTGAGTGTATGTGTACACACAGACAAAGCGAATGAATGACTTAAGTATAAGTCTTAGGGGTTTTTATCTATCAGAGCACATCAATTATAAACAAGAAAAAAAACGTAAACTCGAATCAGAGTGACACGGCGCGCCATTCGTCAAAAAGCTGGTAGCTAGCAACTCCGAAAACACGTCCGAAACGAATGGGAGAACATTAGGTAAATAATCTAAAACCTTCTATTATCCGTCTTCATTGGTTTCCGCAAACCATCTTCTGTTGGCGAGCGCTTTCGGTGCGAAGATGGTTTGCAGAAACCAATGAAGACGAATAATAGAAGGTATGATAGTGAGAACATTGCTCATTTGATACAATAAATGCAAGGTAATATAATTTAAAAAAAATCTTACTACCCCAGCCGAAACACGAACCCGGATCTCCTTGCTTACCAGGATAGCATGTATACCAATTACACAATCAAGACTAGCCAGATGATTCATTATATTCCCTGCACTCTATTGGGAGTCTAAACCCCCGAGCAAGACGAATATGTCGTCTTATACTCGAAGGAACATTTTCAGCTAATTATCAGACTCTCGTTTTGATTATGTTTTTTCCTTGCTTTTATTTCTTTTTTAAATATTGTAATTTGTTGTGGTATTTAATCCCATTATTTTATAAATAAATGCAAGGAAATAGAATATAAAAATCTTACTCGAGTCCCGGCTGAGGTAGTAAGATTTTTTTTTATTAGATGATTTTAGTTGGGGTTCGTCCAGGTAGATCCAAAAGAAAAAAATACAAATTTAAAATAAGTGTATTTTTTAAAAAGATTATCTACCAACGTTTCGGCTTACTTTGTAAACCATCTTCTGGGCACACCTGCCTATCATGAAGATGGATTACAAAGTAAGCCAAAACGTTGGCAGATAATCTTTTTAAAAAAAATACACTTCTTTTTAAATTTGTATTTTTTTTTTTTTTTTTGGGTCTACCTTGACCGAACCCCAGCTAAAATCATCTAATAATAATATCTATGGCCAAAAGATATACTATATTTCAAGGTCAAAAAATATACTCTCCTTTTAAGATTTTTTAAAATTGTATTCTCTGGCATTTATTCTATAAATTTAATGAGGATTTAAATACCACAACAAACTACAATTGTTTATTAGAGATTACTCAGGTGACAAAGTTCTATTACCCAAGAAAGCAATCGGATACTGAAGCCAACGCAAGAAAGAGGCACTAAAGATGAAAGGAGGGATTTGTAAAGGGAAGTGTGAGAGCAACCTCTTCTGTACAAACTACGAACCGCCCTTTTCTCAAGCAAGCAAGCATTTACATAGGTTAGGTCGATTGCATTTAGCTAAGAGCGTTTGTGATTGGTTATTTCAGGCGACAAAAGATTACCACTACATCCCCTCCGAAGAATGTCATTCAATACTCTTTCCTTACGCACCAGGTATCACATCAAATGCAAAAAAAACAAAAAAAAACATTAAGTAGAGAAATTAGTCAGGGTTTCGGCAAAAATTGTTGGGTAATTTTTTTATTATTTCCGACGTTTCGACTCTTGACTTGTAAGTTATCATCAGAGATCAGAGATCTCCGAGGAAGGAGTGCAGAGCCCAATTCTACAAAACTTTAATATTTGAATCAAGGGGGAAAAATTTAGAGGATATAATTAAAATTGCGCAATAATAGGGAACTCGAAGATTTAAAAGTTTAGTAGAGAATAATTTAAATAATTTTACTATTTTTTATACAAAATATACTATTTATTAGGCCAAGTTACCACAGATACAAATAAAATCTCGGAACATAACATAAAATCTCTGATCTCTGATGGTGACTTACAAGTCAAGAGTCGAAACGTCAAAAATAAATTAAAAAAACCCAATTAATTATTAATTAATTTATTATTACCCAATAATTTGGGCCGAAACCCTGACTATTTCTCCAGTTAATTTTTTATTTTTATTTTTTTGCATCTGATGTGATACCTGGTACGTAATGAAAAATTATTCAATGACATTCTTTGGAATGGAATTAGTGTTAATATTTTGTCGCCATAAATTTTAATTTTACGACCTAGAAGGTGTCGTTTTAGATTTTTTTTTAATTTTAGCTTCTAAGCTGTAATTAGTTGTTTCTAAATATAATTTAGAATGCGGTTTTTCTTTTTTGTATTTTTAAACAAAGCAAAAGGTTAAGTTTATTACTGACTAAATTAGAGGGTGATTACGTGAACAGTAAGGTACGAGTAAAAAAAATTATTTACTATAGTAAATGTAGTCAGTGAATAAAATGCAACAAATTGTAGAGTCTTTCATTTACTGATAACATATTATTATATTAATTACCATTTTGTAAAATCATGCTTCTTTTAAAATACAGTTATCCCTCTAAAGATTTAATTATTAACATTATATTTAAACATTACATTCGAAAAATGCATTTATATTATTATTCAGGCTAAACTTAAAGGTTGAATTTATAGGATGTCTGTAAATTTCATGCATACCCATTCTTTAATAAATTATTCTGATTTTAAAGTAATTTGTCACATGAGTAATGAAATAATTTCTATTCTTAAAAAAAAACCAACAAAATTATATAACAGATATGTAAATATAAGCTTAAATTATATAAAAAGAAATGTAATAAAAGAGTAAACCTAAAAATTTAAGTAAAAAGCCACATAGGTTAAAATATATAGAATAAATCGGCATTTTATCGGCAATTTAAGAAAAATACCCCTGAAGAAAGAAAAGAAAAGAAGGAAGAGCTTATACCCTCCCCCGTGTCAGCAAATCCCAAAACCCCCAAGGAAAGAGGGATGAAGTGGAGGGGGGGAGTTAAGTCGAGGGAGATAATATGACGGAACACGAGACCGAGGGGAAGCCCCAAAGCGGTTCCGGGGGCTCAAGCTCTAGTCTTCACCTTCTTTCCGGCTCCTGCGTCAGGACTTAGCGTCAGGAATCGCGGGAGGAGTTGTTAGGGGAGAGTCCTGATGACTCAGCCTTGGATGGAACGCGTTCCAAAAAGAAGGAAAAGGCCTTTGGGTGACAGGTCAAGTTTGGAGGGGGTGCATATTGTGTAAGGGGGAGGGGGGGGGGGCGTCATCGCAGACAAAGGAGGCTGGCACTGAAGGTTCTATATACCCCAATTGGATAGTAGAGGAATAAATGCCCGCCCAGTGCCACGGGGGTTTAGAATAGTACGAGTGCGCACAAGTGTGTATATGAGTGTGTGTGTGTATGGTATCTCTCCCTCCACTTCCTCACTCTCTCCCTACCTCCCTCTCTCTCTCTCTCTCTCTCTTTATTTTTTAATGTTATTAATAGGGTAATATGTCTTTGGTATTGTTATATATAAATTTTATTAGTAATTATTGAACGTTATAATTTATTTAAATTATTATAAAGATTTTTTTTTGTGGCGATTAATACAACTTCAAGCAAATAAATATTCAATGTGTATTGTCTGTAGGTGAGGACTCATCGCCATAAGAAAATAAATTCTCTCTCTCTCTCTCTCTCTCTCTCTCTCTCTCTCTCTCTCTCTCTCTCTCTCTCCCCCCCTCTCTCTCTCTCTCTCTCTCTCTCTCTCTCTCTCTCCCTCTCTCTC
>KZ807325.1:321715-333428 GCA_000696205.2 Oncopeltus fasciatus | reverse complement strand
TATAGAGAATATATATATACACACACACAAAAATATAGGACCTACAAAGAAACATAACTATATATTTAAATTTCTCAGACTACAAGGATTGAGCATTTACATTTAATTACTATTGTGTGTGAGTGTGAGTGTGTGTGTGCGCGCGCACGGAAATAACTGAACATGCTTTTATCTCCTTCATCGAATGAGGAAAGAAATTCTTTAAAAGTCAACTAATAGTATTAATCTTAATAGCTGGATTTCTACACAGTGGATTTGCTTAAAATTTCACATTTATTTACAGTTGTATTTATAAATCTCATGTCTAATAAAACTAGTTTATAGCGGACTGTTAAATTGTCCCAGCATGACCCATTTTCCCGAAATCGACACAGTGTTTATTGCTCCCAACTAAATTCTATGATATATAGGTACAGCAGATACTCCCCAAAAGAATACACTTGATGAAGTAATTATTTCTCGGTGGCTGTATTGAATAACGCCCTACTTAATATTGGCTTCGGAAATGTTGGGTTGCTGACGAAATGACTCCGTAATAAGAGGCGCGAATTAGTCGAACACTAATGACTCAAAGCGAAGGGCCATTAACTTCCAAGTGGTCTCTGCACCAAAGTTATACGCGACGACGTACGCCGGCTCCTAATGACGGGCGAACGGGACGCAGAAACGTATTCGCTAACTGCGTGTTCGTGTCAAGAGCGACTCTACAACTACACTACACAGACTGACGAGTGCGTGAAGGCGGTTTAATTATGACGCATGCGCTGGGCACAAACAGGCCGACAGGAAGTGGCGGTCCTCTCCTACCAGAGTCATCACGACGGCTCCCGGAGGCTCATCAGGGAAGTAACATTACTTAAGGCGTACTCTCTTCCATAAGAGGTTGGAGGCAACGAACTACACAGATTTAGGGAAATCCGAAAATAGTGACGACATTGCTAATATAAATTCATCACCTCTGCTTAAACCATATTACACAAGAGAACTCAAGTAGGAACCACATCAAATAAGAAAATTTTCTTTGTTTCATTAAAGATGAACGCAAATAACTCGAAATAATTACTTTTACCTAAAAAGCCTAAGAAGATAATGAAAATAAAACATCAAATCGCTTAGGCTAGCTCTAGAACGACCGGGAAGGGCCATTAAAAACAAAGGGTACTTCACCTCCAAGTTTATTTTTAATTATCTCCCTCAGAACCTCCTTTCCGATTTAATAAAATATATACTTCAGATAATTAAATCAAAAATATCTCTAAATTTATACATCGGAGTTGCGGCACTGGCCGTTCTCTCCCTCATGTCATTGTAGCTCAAAGTCATAGAGCAATATATAGAAAATTACAAGATGCATGTATTGTCTTACAGAATGTAATAAATAAATAAATAATTATTTAATTAATGTACCCAGATTGTTTCAGGTTGTTTTGATCAAAACTGCTAAATTGTTCAAATATTTCTAATTGAATATCAGAAATTAGTTTTTATTATCAGGTTTCTATTGTACAGCCAAATGTATATTTAACTTGTCGAGTAATTATATATATATATATATATATATATATATATATATATATATATATATATATATATATATATATATATATATATATATATATATATATATATATATATATATATATATATATATATATATATATATATATATATATATATATATATATATATATATNGGATAGGTCACACGAACCTTACTCATATACACCTAATTAACAAAGATCTGCCGCCTAAGTGTAATACCTGCCAAGTTCACCTAACAATCCAGCACATCATAGAGGTTTGCCCAGTTTATCAGAATTACTTCACTAGGGAAGGCATTGGAAGAAATATGGCAGAGTGCCTTGGGAACAACCCCTCTACAGTGGATGGGCTGTTAAACTTTCTTAAAAAAGCAGGTATAGCCCGGAAAATCTAAATTAAAGAATGAGATATTATTTATTATTTTAGTTAATAATAATTTATTTATTATAATTTATTAAATATATAATAATATTTAAATAATAAAAAAATCCATTAATTTAGGTTGTTATAGTGGTCGAAATAATCCTAATTCCTGTCTTTTATTAACTAATTTATAGTAAACATATTAAGGGGTATTTATAGGGCTTAATAACCTAGAAGTTGATTGCCCTTCAATGATCTACTACTACTACTACTACTACAGACGTAGATAAAGATTATAAATGATAAAATTTATTTTAGTCTTTATAAACTCTCATTATCTCATAAGATTTCTACAAAAACGAATATACCCAATGCGGTATGAAAAAAAAAAGAATTTGGTTTCTTTAATTTAAAAAATTGGTCTTTCTAAACCCAAATTCTCATAAACTTAATATTTTAAATGTTTTTTTGTACATGTTTTAAAACATAAAATATAGAAAATTATGCTCACTTCCGATTATATTCAATGATGTTTGTTTCTTACAAAAATAATAACAAATACAAAAATGAAGTTAAACCTTTATCGTCTTCTAAGTCCCATCGTCCTTCATTAATAAACGCTCTACAGATAGCAGAAAGAATATTAAATAAATTTTTTTTTAAATGGATTTTAACGCGCAAACAGAAAAATAAAATAATACAAACAATTCCGAACAGTTCATAATTTCAGCATAAGTTTTTTTTTTTTTTTTAATTTAATTTAATGGAGGGAAGTCTGATAAAAGCTACAGCAGGAATTTCAGTTATTATTTAACAAGATACGATGAGATGAATACAAATATATTCGTCAGAAAAATTTACAACTCGAATCCCCATAAATTCAATAGGTTTTAATGAGATACTGGCCACAATATTTCAGTAATTTTGAAATGGTACATGGAGATGTACATTCATTTTTTTTTTTTTTTTAAATACTGGTCATTTCATGCTATTAGAAAATTATATTTATTAACAATTCATTTTTTATTTAACCTTCCTAAACAAATATCACTAAAGAATTGCATTGTTTTTTTGTTTTTTTCTTATTCGTTGTAGCAACATCTACAACATAATTTACCAAAGGAATATCTAAAAGGACAAGATGGAATTACAAAGAGAATAAATAAGTGTTGGGCCTTTGTGTTCTCCTTCTACTGTGTCTCCCAAAGGAAATTTATACTTGGGGGTAAGTAAGAGGAAAATGGGGGGGTGATAGGAACACATGAAAGCTCTCAATGCAACCATTATCCCCCTCCCCCATTCTAGAGAGGCAATACATCTCCTCAAGATATGTCTTCAATGCTCAACTATATTCTTCTCAGATAAAAAGAGTGTGAAAAGTGCAACGAAATCATACATTTTAGTAGAAAACTTGTTGGAGTTCGGTCCAGGTTCAAAAAANAATATGTAAATGTATAAAATGTAAACAGGAGGTACAAGGAGCCGAAGATAGGCCAACATGGAGGTAGTTCTAGCGAGTTTGCATTTGCTTTTAATGTCCTTTAAGGTTTGCTGCATAACATTTGTGATTTTCATTAGCCATACAAAAAGATTAGTCCGCGAAGGACATGTGGGGAGGTATTTATTTTCATGCCCATTCAGCCTTAAATCCAGTTTTCCACTGAGACTAATATATTGAGTTGAATGTTAAAAATTTATTGTTTTGTGATTATATTATTCCTTTACAGGTGTCGTAAACCAGACCGATTTCCCATGTTTCATTTAGGACAGACATAAATAAAAGTAAATGGTTTCGGGAATGAATGGTGGGCAAATTGCTATATCTACGTAGCTATACTTTTTTATGTATGTATCACCTTAATAAGAGCCTCATTACAAATCATTATAAAATGTAAAATTTTGTAACATTAAATTTTACACCTTTGATGAATACCGAACTTATTTCATGACAATGAAACTAATATATTACAATTAAAAATTTAAATGTATATTTTGTAATTGTAAAAAGTAAAAACATATTTTTTATCATCTGCGAACGTGTGCATACATGGTAACTTTCATGATAGCCCTGGCATAATAATATAATAAAGCAGATAATTTCCAAATAAATAAAACATTATTTATTACAGTCTGTCAGTTAACATCTTACACTTTGATGAGAGATATATACAATAAAAAAAATATAAATAGAAATAAAATAAATATATGATCCCTGTGCAGTGTAAAGGGGCCCATCGACCTCACTCTTAATAAAGCAGATAATATAAATGTTTTTTTTTTTTTTTTTTTTTTTTTTTGTTCAACCAAAATATATAATCATATTTAAATCGTTTTCTAATAGTAGCCAAAATGTTTGAAGTAACAAAATAAAAAATTTCATCTAAAATAACTATACGTAAAATATTTGAGCAGTTATTAAAAAAATCATGACACTGATAGGAGGGTTTATTTGAAATAGGACGGTATTATCGCCTCGAAATGAAATTCAAAAGTTAATATTGAAAAAAAAAAAAACATAATAAACGACGGTTATCAGTAAAATCTGTTATCAGGAGAGGTCAAACCCTTGAAAACTTTTTTGGGTCTTCAAAGCTCCTAATTTACATTATTACAAAAAAATATAAATATTATTTAAATGTGTTTTCAACAAGAAATAAATGATTAAATAAGGGTGGACATTTACATCAAGTATTGAATTAAAATTTGACTAGAAAGGAATTAACGCTACATCGGACGTCATTTTTAATTTAAAAGACGAAATGGAAATTACGGAAAATGAGATATTCTCTCGGCATAAAACATTCAAATTGTGATTCAAAAAGTTTTCCTTTAATCAGGAAAATTGCGTCATTAAGAGGAAAGTTCACCTGAAAGCGGACTCTTGATTAAAAAACTTTCAAAAGATCAAATAGCCATAATTATAATTTAATCACGACTAATCAGGGCCTAACAAGAATGATTAATANATCTCACTTTCCAGGCAGGTAATCACCCACTCATTTGTTCAATGACAAACTTAACCTTACGTTTTGAATTTGAACATGCTTGAATTTTATTTGATACATAGTAACCGTTGAAACACACACACATATAAGACTGACGTATATACATAAATATATATATAAAATATAGAACAAACAACGCACTCACAAAGACATAAGTATCATGTAGTCATTTTGTTGACCACATTGACCTCTTCGATATCCCAATGAGCGTAAAGTAAGCGAATTCCTCAGCACCTTTGTTAATGACGATCTATAAATGAACTTTCTACAACATGTTATTCCCCACGCATATAATGAAATATATCTATTATATACATTTACTAATCCGTGCTTAGTTTTTAATTTAGCTCTGAAAAAGCAGAGAAAGGACTTTATGTATTCGCACTTGATATTTCTTCGATTTCACACAATATAGAACTTAGCCTTTTATTTTATATAAAAGTTTATTTTATAAAAACAATATGCCAAATTTTATAAAGAAAAACAACTCTTCTTGGCTTCTAGAACGTAAAATTTAAATAAATTGTGTTTCAGGTAAACTTCCATTTCAAATTGAACAATTTTGCTCTGTAAATAATAAAATATTTGTTTTATTAATAAAGTAATATCTCAGTTGAGTTTTATTGTAACAAATTAAATATTAGGCCCGCTATTACGTCTTAAGGTTTTTATTATTATTATTATTATCGCATCTCACTTTCCAGGCAGGTAATCACCCACTCATTTGTTCAATGACAAACTTAACCTTACGTTTTGAATTTGAACATGCTTGAATTTTATTTGATACATAGTAACCGTTGAAACACACACACATATAAGACTGACGTATATACATAAATATATATATAATACTTTAGCGCTTAAAAAGTTCAATATATGTTTTAAATATATAAGATAAAGCTGATTATTTAATTTAGTCTCTCTCTAAACTCCCTTCCCCCTCCGCCAATTTTATCCGTTAACGAACTCATCCAATAGCCTGTAAGAAGACTCGTAAGTATTTAATTGAGATTCTTCTTTTCATAAATGTGTTCGTTAGAGCGTGTGCAGGCGTTCCAGTGTGAGTAATTTACACTACAGTTGTTGTTTTTCCTAAGGGGTAAGATAAGCGGAGATTGATATTCTTATGGGAAACATTATAATAAACTGGAAGTTATGAAGATATTGATTAAGACAGGATGGTTTGATAATCTGAATATGAAGGCCTCAATAACATCTGACAAAATTGTCAATTTAGAGGTAACTTTATGAGAAGAGGTCAGTCAAGGACTGAAGAATTAAAACTGATTCGTAAACAAAAGAGTTTTCCTTAAAATATTATATTTGTTGTGGTATTTAATCTTACATTAATTTGATAAAATAAAATTTTATACGCTTCCATTAGAGTGCGGGGAATTTTATGAGTTATCTGGCTTGTCTCGGTGGTGTAATTAGCTAGCACGCCAGCCTGGAAAGCAGGAGATCTAAGGTTCGAGTCCTGGCTGAGACTATTCCCTTGCATTTTTTGTATAAAAGAGTTTTTTTTTTTCCGCCAAATTTCAGGCCTTCATCAGGGCGAATGGAGTGATAGGGTGAGAGAGACTCCTGCTCTACGGAAACTAAATGATAACTGAGAGTAAGTTTATCATTCATGATTTAGTTACTGTATGGCGAAACGTTGGCGGAAAAACAATAAACTTTTTTTTGTTTAGAAATCAGTTCCTAATTCTTCAGCTTCCAAGACTAACCTCTGACGTCATCTAGATGAAGAAGGACTGGTGTCTCATCATGCCCTGTCGTACCTAGCAGCCTGCCCGGCCTACTACACACAACATCCCTTATCGCGATCTGCTAGAGTGATCGGCCCTCCTTCTCCCTCCACCACTGAAGGACCTGCCCTCAGTCCCTGGGATTGGCTGTCAGGGGCAGACTAACGGATACCATTTATCCAGGGAGGGGCCACATTGATTCCATGCTCAGGGCAACGCAAGTACGCCCTCCCTCAAAGTAAAGAATATTACTAGAAACAGCAGCACAGACAACAATAAAAAGGTATTATGTTCTACTTAATTAAATTTGTTGCATATTAAAAACTAGGTAATATTAATAACAGTCGTTTTGGGGTTATAGACGATAAAAGAAAATTTCAAAATTTTCAGAAATCTTAGACGAAATATTTTAAAAGCTGCAATTCACCAGAATTCACTAAAATAGTAAATAAATATGAAATATGTAATATTGTCAAAATAACAATCTGTTTTCAATTAATAATGCAAACTTTACTTAAACAAAAAAATAAAAATCCTATCCACCAAACAATGATCCTGGAACCAAGCAGGATTTAATATAAAATTCACACACAATTACTCAGAATAAGAGAATTATTATTAAAATATTAGACATGCAAAACTTACTCTTTCAAGTATGAAGGCAGATAACCACAATAGTATGAGAAAACTTACCTAAAAAAAAAAAAAATTACTATGGTGAATTACAAAATTAATTAAAACATCTAATGACGATATCATACTTCAGATATCTATTAAATTTAGAAATGCATAAATCAATATATCCAAAATACAAGCTTATAAAAAATAAATAAATAATATATTAATATTTATTGTTTCTCACTTATAAGTTTTTTAAGTTGAGTAACAAGTGATAAATCTTCCAGCTCTCTCTGGAATGATTTAAGCATAGCTAAATTAAATATAAAGATTTAGAGTGAAAAGATTTTAATGAAATTAATAAATTTTAAAATTATTAGATGATTTTATTTGGAGTTCGGTCAAGCTAGATCCAAAAATAAAAAAATACAAATTTAAAAAAATGAATTTTTTAAAAAGATTATCTACCAACGTTTTGGGTTACATTGTAAGCCATCTTCAGGGCTGCCTATCATGAAGACGAGAGAGGACGTCCTGTCCCTAAGCTCACATTTGGATCTACCTTGACTGAACCACAACTAAAATCATCTAATAATAATACCTAAGGTAAAAAAAAACTCTCCTTTTGAATAAATTTGAAAGTATTGCCAATTTTTTTGAAGGATATAATGACAATTTTTTATTTGGTTTTGTTTATTAACTTTTACAAAGATTGGAAATGAATGTTATAGTGTTGAATCACATAAATGTCACAATGTACTTTTTTAAACTTTGCTCTGTTTCTGATGAAAACACGTCTTTTAGGGAAAATTAATAAAAACGCATGTTAAGCCATATTTATCTCCTTGACAATCTTTAGCATATGTACACAGCATCAACCTCCTGCGACATCTATGTCTCTAGATTCACTGGATTTGTTTCCAGGCTGGAGAGTGAGCTGCCGTCGCGAGATAAGGACTCCAGGACAGGCTGGAGATACTGGAAATGGGAGTCGCTATTAAGACAGCCGCGAGCCCACCATTTGTCATGAGTCCGGCCGAGGAGAGATCCCAGCCAACGAAACCACCCCGCGTTTTTTGGTCAGCTGCAGCAGCCTTGGGTCCGGGCAGGTAGCACAGCCACACGCACTTTACAATTACCCATCTTGTGTTTTTTCCGCCGTATCTTGTTTTTTTTTTCCACCTCATCTCCTTCTATTCCACCCCTATCTCTCATCCCCCCAGCACTGGGGTCTTAACAGTTTTTATTTGAAGGGAGTCCTTTTGTTCTTCAACGGTCTGTTGACTCAGGTTTCGGATACAAGGGGTTCTAATCTATCTGTCTTCTCTCTCTATGCAGAGAATCTAACCATTGTCATTTAAAACTGAAAATAAATACCCTTTTTGTCCTTATAGACCAATTCAATAATTATTAACCAACATAATGATTGCTCCTTAAAAGAACTTAACAACTCTCATACCTTCTATTGTCCGTCTTCATTGGTTTCTGCAAACCATCTCCCGTTGGCGAGCGCTTTCGGACATTCTCCATCTTCTGGCCGAATACATACGTTCACTGTCACGGTCCGTATTCAACTCCTCCTCAAAAGTTGAATACGGACCGTGACAGTGAAGGTATGTATTCGGCCAGAAGATGGAGAATGTCCGAAAGCGCTCGCCAACGGGAGATGGTGTACAGAAACCAATGAAGACGGAGAATATAAGGTATGAGAGTTCTATATTCATTGGTGGTAGAAATAATAACCCTTTAGATTATTTACCTGACAGAACTTAACAATATTAAATTTCCGTAACAAAATAACAAATAAATCTCTAAGCTAAAATAACCATTCCCAGAAGAAAATCGAGGAAAGCCTTTTAAAGTGGAACCAAGGACAAAAAAAAAAAAAAAAAAATCTAAATACTGATTTTAGTTGTGTTATTTAATCCCACGTTAATTTTATACAATAAATGCAAGGGAATATAATAAAAATGATAGCATAGCTGCCGGGAAAGCAGGAGACCCGTGTTCGAGTCCCGGCTTAGGTGGTAAGATTTTTTTATTCTATTCCCTTGCGTTTCTTGTATAAAACTCTAGACTTCTATAAAAATTAAAATGGTTGGGAATTTACTTTTTCTTAGAATCATAATAACGAAAAATCCCAAATGTCCTTTCAGAAAATAACTCTGAGAGAGACGTCCTGACTCCCCTGAATTAATAATTTCATTCCTCGTCCGAAGGATTCAGTTTCGCATGTAGTCATTTCGAATACGCTAGAATATACCTTCAGGATAAACAGCTTGAGAAGAAATAAAAATTTAAAAAGAAAAAGTTATTGCCAACTTAAGAAGACTTTTTTTTTAAAATTAATACATTACTAATATATTTGACTTTTTTCAAAAATTCAAATCAGACCAATACCAAAAGTATTTTAAAAACTATTTAAATAACAATTCATTTCAATCCAAATATCAATACAGTAATTAGAAATGGAAAAGTCTAAATAAAAAAAAAGTTGTCGAACGAAAATTCATACGATTAAAGAGGTAATTGGGGTTCGGTCCAAAATTCGATTAAAAAAACAAATAAAAAACACACCATTATCTATGAAATTGAGCATTTTCATATCAGCTAACAATGTAAGCTATCTTCAGGATTGCCATGAGGGCAGAGTGAAAGAGGAGCTGTTTTCAAAATGAAGAAATCTGCACAACTGAGATATGGGGAAAAAAATGTTGTAAAAGAAAGTAGGTAATTGGAGTTAGATATAAAAATAGGTTTTAAAAAAAATAACACAATTAACTATCAAAATGGATATTTTACAAAATATTCTCCTACATGTCAGCATACTTTGCAAGCCAATTTATGAGGACAAGATTCATCAGATAAATAAATTTACAAATGAAACTTTTCATTGATGAGGTTTGCTCTTCCCCGAATCTATCTTTCTCGCTTGTCTGGAGCAAATTACGGTGAAATATACCTTTTACCCAAGTTGTTATCTGCGGCTTTCAAATTAAATTTAGAAATTTATCCCTGCTTATGATTGCTTTTATTGAAACAAGAGAAATTTGCTTAGACTACGCAAATTCTGCTGCATAGACTTAACATTTAGACCAAACCCCAATAACATCTTATGCTAGAAAATAGTAACTTAAAGTATATTTAATATATTTCTCAGAAGAGCGAAATGATACAATAGTCTATTACAAAGTAGAAAATCAACCATGTTAATTACATTTAAAAAAAAAAAGGAGTATTTTAAATACATAAAAAAACTCCCTCTCCACATTTTATTTTATACTTCACGTTAACTTAGAATCCGAGAAAGTGTAAAAAGAAAAAAGGAGTGTCACTAAATGAGTAATTTTGCTACTCTAGAAAAACAGAAATACCAAAAAAAATTTTTTTTAAGGGATGATATTCTTCATACGTCTGGTATAAAGTACGTGAGTAATGTAAACGAGAAAGTTGTAATTTTAAAGTTATCTGAAGCAAAAACCGAACGTGCAAAATTTCAAACATTTTTCTTCAACCCCTATTGATGTTTGCTCAGAGCGATTCCATTTACAATTTATATCAACTCTTCTGTTTTCGTGTATCATATGAGGTAAATACTGACATGATTAAGGGTGATTTATAGCGACAAAAAAAAATTAAGCAAGATACAATTTTAAAATTTACATACGAAGAAGTAGTTGATCGTGGATATATACAATTAAAAAGGAAATTAGGATTCAGACAAAATGTTCGCCTCATAAATTAATGTACAAACTTAAATAAGATATTATTTAATTTCATAACTGGAATCAAGGGAATAGAAATCAACAAAAAATACCAGTTCTTGCCTTTTCTTACAGAATCTTCTCAAATGTCATTAACTTAACAGATTTCTATTAGCGAAATGAATCAGTTCACATCACAAACTATATTTTTTTAAAAATATTGTTAGATCTATCAGTTGGTTATTGAGAATTTTTGTCAAATAAATTAGTCTACGAAAATACTTCCTGATTATATTTGCTCTTCATCAGGGCTGAAAATACCCGAAATCAACTGTCAATTTTGAATGATTACTATTTTAAAAATTAATACTGAAAATATTTAACATTTACTATTTGTTATGTATAAGAAATTACACACTTTTTATTTATTTATTGTTATTATACTGAAATTTCAGTTAAGTTATCAAAACTATTAAGATAGAACTTAAAACCTAAGTCTCGTACAACTGCACACAAGTATAACCAACTAACATGTAACCTACTCTTTATATCAGTATGACTACAGTTAGTATAATTATCCTTTTACCAGTTAATACAGATATATTCACATTCCATATACTAATTATAATACATAAATAAATTTATTCACTAAAATTCAAACAAATAACAAAATATTAACTGTTCTAAATTAATAATTGAAGTGATACAATATTGCCTATAATATATATATATA
>KZ807325.1:300635-315525 GCA_000696205.2 Oncopeltus fasciatus | reverse complement strand
ATGATATTTTCATTAAGTGACTTGATTTTTAAATATAATTTAGATTAAAAAAATAAATGAATAAAAGGCACATTTCTAATGCGAGAGTTCCCTGCAGTATATATATATATATATATATATATATGATACATAATGGTTACGAGGTGTAATAGAGCTATAGGTGGAAAGCACCAGAGAAGGTTACGTGGGAAATGCTGGTTATACAAGAGCGACTCCCAATCCAAAGAGAAAGAGTCATGTAACATTACAAAATCAATTACTTAGAGATAGGTAGTTGAGAAATCAGAACGAAAGAGATTAGGGAAAGTGTATAGGTACTTTCTAGTATACGTCACGGGGAATCACTGGTTGTATTGGCGAGGAAGGGGTAAATGTATTACGCCCTACTTGGTAAGTAGACAATCCCCCCCACCATCTAACAAATCAAATTGAAATAAATAATCATTTCTTCTTAAATTCTCATCTGGCTCGATGAAGTATAGCACTAAACACGAACTTTCAACCTTCATAATAAATAAATATTATTATCCATGAAGTTCATTTTACCATTCCTCCCTCCAGAACGTTTAATTTTCCAACACAGACAAAATAATAAGGTCTATTTCGAATAACAATTCAAATAATATAACATTGTTGTTTAGGAATACATTTTAAATATGAAATTTATCTTATCTATAACTGCAGATTACAATAATATAGTGATGCGTATGTAATTTATTTATTTTTATGTACACACGAAAAATTTACAGACTACGAAAAAGATTTACGACAAATTTATATACAGTTATAAGAAATTTATCGGCAAGAAGAAATCTCTTCACGTACAAGACTCCCGGTCTTCAAGACACGCGAATCGCGTGCACTTGATTTGACAAGTTTTGATGATATTAGCTCGCGCAGACCTTCACATGTTATAAGCCCAGAAAACATGTTTCCATTTTCTCCTCAACCGAATGGGCCATCAGAAAGTCTCCAAACAAGTATCGGTAGCATAATCATGTTACGAAGAAGGAAGAGTCAAATTTGGAGAGCCTTCAATGTCCAATTTGACATTTATTAAACGAAAAATGTATTCTAAAAATTAATAAAGTCTGTCAAGAAGGAGTTAACTTAGCAGATTTTTTTTTTTTTTTTTTTTTTTTTTAAACGATTGGACTCCGATTATAAATGAAAGTAAATGAAGAAATTTAATTTTCAAGCTGAAGAAAGAAATGAGCCTGAATAGTTGGAACAATCAAGTTTCAACAATCCGTAGTAGTAATATTCGCAAATTTATTCCTCAATAAGCATTTTTCTTACAAGAACAATAGAATATAAAGATTAGAAAATTTCACTCCTATAATATTCAACAAACATTTTGTAAGTGAAATAACGAAGATATTAAAAATATAAATTTGAATCGCATTTCAAGCCCACATTCCGTCTTACTTCAAACAAAACTGAATTCACACAAAGGTTTGCAATTTAAAGCATAATTTTTATTAGATGTTCACGTAGGCTTCGACGGTCGTCAGAAGATTTTTACAGTAAAATCTCTCTTTTACAACTCTCATTCTCTTTTCAGCCCTGAAGAAGCCATCACATGATGTGCGAAAGCTCGGCAAATAACACCAATTTGACTCGNCCTAGCTATCAAGCAACAAATTATACCTAGCAGCATTATATCTAGCAACATAGCAAAATACGCCTAGCCTCTTTATTATTGTATTTACTTTTTTATAAAATTGTATTTATTTATTACATTCTTTTAAATAAAAACATTTAGTAATTTGATTACTATGAAATTAAAAATGACATTCAATGTCAATCACACGAGGAGAGAGGGTAACCAATGATACCACTCTCAAATTATTTACAGGCTATGTCCCCTGGATAAAGCATAATTAACGAATTTGGTTTCAATATTTTAAAATGACCACCCAACACTAAATTTTTAAATATCTAAATTTATTTGAAAAATGTTATAGAACATAAATATTAAATTACATTTTACACCGATTTTCTTCTATATATATATTTCGTACTACTAAAATTAACAAAATAATTGAGATTTTAAATTTTGGTTTCCCTCCCAACTTCTCCTCCCCTAAGACAGATTTGAGCCACTAATGAATTTGTCCAACAGTTTACAAACCGATGCTTAAATTCCTCATTTATTTACATTGTTTTTAAAATTGCGAATGCTTGAGAGCATTAAGACAAATATATATTTGTCTTTACATATAAATATTTAATATGTAGATTTGAATGGATCAAACTGTAGCATGTAGGATAGCAGCGCGAATAGCTTGATTTCCCCTCGGCCAGTACGTTGAGTGGGGCCACAAACGAATTCCCCTCATGCGTTTCCCTTCTAGGAAGGTTACACTGCGTGTAGGGGGGCACGTAACCCTGGCGGATCTGGATGCGGAGTACGTACGGCGCGGCACATATCGGGCACACATTCCACACACTGCTGGCAGTCAGCAACACTCCTCCAAAGAGGTAGATGTAGAGGATGTCCCGCGTTTCAGCATATGACGTAGGCGATTCACTGCTCTAGTGTTTACGGGCCGATAGCTCGTTTTCAATACACAAAGAGGATACGCTTTCCGACATCACACATATCACACCTGGAGTACAGCTAGAATCAAAACTCCCTCCTCATTCTTTCTGATAAATCCAAGCCCATCTGAAAACTAGCCCTCATCTCAGCCAAATATATATACATATATATCAAGAACTGGTAAGATACTCTCTATCTTGCAGTGCGCACACAAAAATAAAAAATCACAAAGGGTAAAATTCTCGGGGATCTCTCGCCCTCGTCGGTGAGGAGTGAAAATAGGCTCCTTCACCCCTCACCGACGAAGGGCGAGCGTTCCCCGAAGATGTTGCTCCTAATGATTTTTTCTTTTTGTGTGAGCACTGCACTCTCTATCCCACCTGTTCATGATTACTATTTGTAAATGTTTCATTTTATGTATATATGTAGATAATAAAAGGCTATTTAAAGAGATTTATACGTAAAACAAAAAAATAAGAGATAAACAAACAGACAAAGATAAACTAAGCTCAATTTTTGTAATTTAATAAATAACACTTAATATAGTACATCCTTGTATTAATATCTTCATTATATAAATAATTATATNTAATAAATAGATTTATTTATGTATTATAATTAGTCTATAAAATATGAATATATCTGTTTGTATATGATGTGCAATTGTACAAGACTTCACACTATAACTACTAACTTATTATATTAGTCTTGGTAAATTCACTGAAATTTTAAAATAATAGCAATAAATAAAATCAAATTAGTTATATATGAAAATTAGAAAATGTACTTAACAGTTTTATTAGTTTTATAAATAGTAATCATTCAAAATTGTAATTTTTTGTGACTCTTTTTAGCCCTGAAAATAGAAAATATATTCTTGATATATTGTCCTAGACTTATATTTTAAGTCATCAAATTACAAGATGTTATATAACAGAATGTAATAAATAAAGATTTATTAAAAAAAAAAGAAAAAAAAAAAGACTCAGCCATGACCCTGGTGGTTGAATGCCTTAAAAAAAAAAAAAAAAAAAAAAAAAAAAAAAAAAAAAAAAAAAAAANAATATATATCGATATAATCAATTAGTTATAAGACTAAATTGTATACAATATATATCGATATAATCAATTAGTTATAAGACTAAATTGTATACAATATATATCGATATAATCAATTAGTTATAAGACTAAATTGTATACAATATATATCGATATAATCAATTAGTTATAAGACTAAATTGTATACAATATATATTCATAGAATATACAATATATATAATATAAAGAGATTCTATTTTTATTTTCTCCTAAGGTGAATAACTGGATTGTCTATAAAGAAGAAATGCATCAGAGCTATGGAGAGGACAAGGAGATGCATACTCCATGACCCAGACAACTGTGGGGCCGAGGGCGGAAGGGACGGAGGTGATTTGCCGGGTAGGTTTTGCCTCATAAGAAGGTGTCCAGGTGTCCTGAGGGAAGGCGTGCGGAACACGGGGCGATATGGACCAGTGGAGCATCCAGCAACCGGGATAATGGGGGGACTCTCTCTCGGAGCCTGGGAATCCAAAGGGACAGACCATAGACACGGGAAGAGGAAATTCCCTTTCTTCACTCACTCAATCGGCATCCGTTCACTCGGTCCATTCTACTTAGGAGAATATGCACAATATCAGGGCATAGAACTTAATTCACTGATTTCAGCATTATCGGAAGGCAGCTACATGAAACATTGAAGGAATGAAAACTATTAATAAGTATATATATNATGCATGACCTTTCATTTTTATTATATAGAAACCAAATTTGGTATGTAGCCTTTGATTAATTTTTCGTTGAAATCAAATGAAGGAAAAAGGGAGGGGGGAAGAAATAACTATTATCCCAATATCTTCGTTATTTTTTGAGTTACGAAAATATATATATATATATACTTATTAATAGTTTTCATATAAAGTCGAGAGAATATATATAATGAAACACTCGATATGTTATAATCATGAACAGGTGGGATAGAGAGTGCAGTGCACACACAAAAAATAAAAAATTTTCGGGGAGACTTCTTGCTCTTCCTCAGTGAGGAGTGAAAAGAGACAGTCTCTCTGCCCTGTAAATAATAAATCTTTACTTACTACATTCTGCTAATATAAATCTTGTAATTTGGAGGCTTGATATAATATACATATATACAATAATAAATAAATAAAATGAAAATAAATTAAATGTCACTTTACAAGGAGAAGGGGCTTATTAACCCGACCAAAAATCTAGGCGTCAAGGCCCAGGAGGTCTCGGAGCCATTTTCGTTTTAGTCATCGGAGAGGGTTGTAGGAATTGTAGTCCGACAATAGGGATATGACATATAGATTAGGGTGAAACGGAAGCTTACTGTGGAAGAGTGTGAAGCGGGTGGAGATAAGGTCTTTGACAAAAGGAATATTAAAGTCGTGATGAAGGGTAGAGTTGGATACATAAACTGGAGCGTTAGCAATTATTCTCATGACTTTGGACTGAAAGGATTGTATTCGCTGGATGTGGGAAGGTTTAGCGGCACCCCTGAGTTCTGCACCGTATGTCCAGATCGGTCGTGTTAATGCCTTTTATAGTGTCAGTGTGTTTTCTATTGTGAACTGTAAATGCCTGCTTAAAAGTCTGTATAAGAGTCCGTGGCGTCTATTGAGTTCTTGTCACTTAATTTTTAATATGTTCGCTCCAGTTAAATCAAGAGTCAAGATGGAACCCAAGGTAATGGGTTGAATCAGATTGAGGTATAAGGATGTTAAGAATCTTTTCTTGGATGAATATGTCAGTATATAAAAAGAAAATGAAAACTAAGGCGATTTTCCAAGTTTCGTAAAAGGTAGAGATAAATAACAGTATATGACTGATTAGTTCTTGTGAAGATGACAACTGAGTGTGTTTGTGTGATACTGAACTGAAGTGAAGGGATCTTCCGAAAGTTTTGAGACGAACACGAATAACTTGATTCTCTTAGAGGCCGCATCCTGTAATAACTCTGTTAACGTTAGTCAGGAGAAGCGCTAAGACAAAGGACAGTTGAGGGAGCTAGCCCTACGCAGAGAATTGGAAGCGATCCGATCGCACGGAGAGAGATAAAAGAGTGATATTTAGAGAGTCAGAAGAAAGGGTACGCCGAGAGGGGCCTTAATGGGCTGAGCAGATCTTCGAGTCCCCTTTCATCAGTCGTCCTTAGATCGCATGCCAAAGTTCGTCTTCCCTCGGCTCTTAGAGAAATTCACGAGATGAAACGGCACACGAGAGTGGATACCCGCCACAGAGATTAAAAGAATAAATAATGTTTCCGTTCTCCTGAGACACACATTTTCATTTCAGTAAATGTTCCTAAAAACCCGCTTCCATGAAAACATTTACTTAAAGATCACAAACGAAATATATAGTTCTTTTCTTTTTTATTCTTTCTTTTTTTTAAATTTGAAACTGTCTTTAATAAATATTAAGCAGACAGAAATTGTCATTCAGAAACTGGAAAAGAAGATATATGATTTAATTTTCAGAGCAAGAAATCATGTGTACCTTCGTGATTTATCAAATAATTATTAATGGCTTATCGATTTGATATTCCTCTCACGCCCCCTTGCCGCTACCCCACGCATTTCTTGGCCGGTTTTCATCAGTTTTTTGACCTGCTGAGATTATCAAACATTTGGGTTGTTGACTTATTACCGAGTCAGGACATTTGATCCAGGTGTCAATTAGTCCCTACTCGCCTTCATGGTAGCCCTGAAGATGTAAAGTCGACAGATAATAAAAAAACTATTATTTTTTTTTTATTGTACTTTTTTTTTAACCAAACCCCAATAAATTCTCTATTATTATATCGCTTATTTATATAGACAAAGGCATACGTACATATACACTTAGGCAGCGTTAAAAACCCTTTCATACTGTTGTAATAAAATATCATTATCGTTAATAATGAGTATTAAAAAATGAAAATAAGAACAGTCAGAGGGATACTTCACAATGGGGCTAAATGATTAAAAAATAAATTGCTTGGACAGCCATATTCTTTCCAGATTTATAACTGCAAAATTTTAATACAATAGCAACAAGAAGTTAATATTTTAATTTCAATAAAGGCAGAGAATTTTTTCATAAGGGTTCAAACGAAAAATATAAATTTGTCTATCTGAATTATGAAATTGGTTAGGGATTCGATTTTAATATTGCTATTGTCAGGACTCATTAACAATTCAAAATTAAATTAAATTAAACTAGTGAGGGTTACTACAGTATAAAATACTTATGTATTTTTCCCTCACAACACATCAGGTTCTTTTTATAATTTATTATCTTCAGTACATCAAACTTTCAAACTAAATTTCTTCCACATTTGAAAAGTGCCATCATATTACATAGTGTACAATGGTTTACTATAAATAATAAAAATAGATAACCGGAATCAGTTGGAAAAGGAAATCCATCAAGCATTAGCTATAATATATGCAGATTTAGAATTTCCGATAAATAAGAATACATGATGAATTACATTTTACGAGCCCGAGAAGAAGGTCTCTAAGACAGGGAGGGGGAGCGCTCAGCCGTCGTACTTACATTTCTAAATATCTTTCTTAAAAATCGCTCTTAATAAAAAAGTTATCATAAAGGGATGAAACTTAGAAAAATTACACTTTACACTTACTATGTTTTATAAACTTTTCCATAAATAGAACAACAAAAATATTTCAATTATAAATTTTCGGTCTCTCTCTACTCTCTCACACTCCGATTTTAACCAAAAAAGAATTCACTAAAGGGTTTGTAGTGAAAAATCTAAATATCAAATATGATCGTTATAATTTAAACCAAAAAAAAACCAGTTAAAATTCTAAATTATATTCTTAAATATACTTCTGAATATCCATTTTGTAATAGTCTTATAGAAGAAAAAATATATTTTATACATATTGTGTACAATAATTTTTCTGCCTTAATCCATAGAGGTTCAAGGGTCTTCTTAAACAAAGGGTTTTGAATCATTAAGGAGTCTAGAATAAAAGAGGATAGCCGGTGTTAGAAAGGTCCTGTACAAGAGAGACATTTAGATTTTTTTTTTCTTTTTTTATGGAGAGTGTGAAGAAAAAACTTCAAAGAGAGCACTTTATATGGTAGAAGGATTTTGGATTAGAAATATATTTTAAGAATTCATAACTTGATTAATGTTAAATTAAAATCTGTATGGCCTATACAGTAACTCTTAAAAAATACTTACTCAAACAGGAAATTATTTTCGAATGGAGAGTTTTTTTGACCGCAAATATTAATAATAGATTTTTTTCTTGTTGGGGTTCGTTCAATATAGACCAAAAAAAATACAAATTTTAAAATAATGCTTATTTCTTAAATTATCCGCCAACCTTTCGGCTTAAATTGTTGTCCCTTGGATACAATTGTATTGTACGTATTGTATTTTTTTTGGAAAAGCCCTGCTGAACTCCAACAAATTCTCTATTAATGTATTTATTTACTTTAGCCTTTTGAAAGGTGATCAAGGAATCCCTAGTCGTTAATCAAATACTATAAGGGCTAAGGTGGTGAGACTCTCCTTCTCTACACACATTTTTTTTTTTTTAAATTAGGTGTTAGCCTTCCATTCAACCACTTAGGGTCATGGAGGAAGGGGCTATCTACAGGTTGCCATCCCATTCTAAACGACCATGGCTCAGGCCAAGCTTTTACTTATAAATAAAAGATTGCCCAGGGCGGGATTCGAACCCGCAGCGCCATAATTGTTAGACCCGAACGGATCCCATGAGCTATCCCGGCGCCCCTACACACATTTTTAAAATTTGTATTTTTGTTTGGAATCTACCTTGACTGAACCCCCCTAAAAAAAAAATAAAAAAAAAAAAAAAATCTAAAGAAATATTTTTCGGTTCGCTTAAAGTTCCAAGAGATCAATAGCCGCCTCATGTATTTGTTAACATGCCCTTGGCCGGACCTCAGAGGCCCACATTGGGGCCGGACCCACACATCTATAAACACATTTTTATACGCGATCTGGTCGTATTTCTAAAAAGCAGAGTAAGGTTCTACTTCATTGACCTTTACACACAAGGAGCATAGCCAAGTGGCAGACATTTTTGTTGTTCCTGTTTATTATAATGTTTTTTTTACATTTGTTAACATAAATTCAGAGTATGATTGGTGTTAAGAGACTCTCCTTGGCTCGGTCTAGACCGAGAAAGAAAGAATTATCCTCACCAATGTGGAAATGTTTGGCAACAATGATCAATGATCTAGACGAAGAAGACCTAACCTCAAAAGCTAACAACACACACACACACACACCCACACACCCACGCACGCACGCACGCGCGCGCGCGCGCACACACACACACACACACACCCACGCACACACACACACACACACACACACACACACACACACACACACACACACACACACACACACGCACACGCGTAGGCATATATGAAGTTCCAAACGCAATATGGTAAGCAGTGGGCACCTGACAGGCCTACTGGCATTTAATAATTAAAGTAATAGGATCCAAGAAGGGACCAGCGGGATACCATAGGAAGGATGATTTATACCCCCTCCACCTCACCCCTACAGCCATTAATTAAAAACTATGACTCGGCTACTTTAGCTCAAGTAACTGCATCCGGCTTCGCAGTGAGCTCTCTCTCTCTCTCTTTCTCCCTGCTCACTTCTTACAGTGTGACTTTCCCCTCCACTCCTGGAGGGCGGAGGAAAAAAATAGGAGACCATTCTATTGTTTACTCAATTGTGGCGTTCTCTGAGCAATATGTTTGTCGCCTGATCCTCGTGGAGACGGAGGCGGAGGGTGAGGGAGTAATTGCTGGTAAAGATGTCTTTGACGTAGGATCCATTGAACAAACAAAATATATGAAGTACTAAACCTGGACATATATAAGAGTTAGTGGTAAATCTCACTTTGAAAAACTAAAGAAAAAGGTACTCTGAGATAACGACAGGCCGAGAGGAGGGGATGGAGGGTGGAGTACTCAAATTGTATAGACATATTTCTATTAATTGAATTTGAATGTTAATTGAAGTAATTTTATAGAGTACTAATGTTAATAAAAAACAAATTGATGATATTTAAATTTGCCACGTCTCTAAACTCTTCCACTACAAAATTCCTCATATAAGTATTCACGCCCCACTAAACGAGCCACCTAGATTAAAGAGTGTGAATGTTTATTGAAATATAAAACCGAATTTATTTGCGATACAGTACAATACTTTTTTCACTTCGTATAGCAAGATAGAGTTTTCTATGTTAGCGGTGAATTTACTTATTATATATTTTACTACAATATAGATCAAAATTGTTGGCAAATCAATGTCAAATAAGCATTAATAAAACCGACAAGCAAACAAGACATCAACAAGCAAATTCTATATAGAGATATTTGTACGACAGAAAATTAATTCGGAAAATTTTAATTTTCCGTATAGGGACCTCGTGGAAGACAAAAATTTTGAAACTTAATATCTTCATTATTATAAGCATTAGAGGAAAAATGAATAGAATAAAAAAGGCCTGGAATGTAATTTATACGTATATATATATATATATAGTCTCTCTCNTATATATATATATATTCCAATAAAACGCAATTTAAAAAATACATTTCAGGCTGTAATGTGCACTTTTAAGGCCTTTTTATCTTTTTAAATGGAAACCAAATAGGTTATTATGGATTTTATTGCATGTTGTTAAAGAAAAATAAAAAAAATCTTCTGTTATAATCAGATGAGTTAGAGAGGGGAGGGGAAGGTGTTTGAAGAAGACCAACATTTATAACATTGACATAATTTCGTTTATTGACGTAAAAAAAAAAAAAAAAAAGAAATATATTTACGAATATAACGATTATAAATGTGTCCCTTCTTTACTCTTCCTTCCCAGCCAGCATAGTAAGGTTTAATGGTCTTTCTTCTTACCTCAATGTTTTCCTACTTATATACATATAATACATAATTCATTATTCACTATTATTTACACCCATCATATAGAAACTTTGGAAGTCTGCTTAGTTTACGTAGCTCGTGCGTTGAGGACATTTTCTTCAACAACATTCACGGTATAGACCCATTCAAAGTTTTGAAACTGAGATTTTGAAGGCAATTAGATGTTGTAAACGAATAGAGTGCACCCATTGGTACTGTCGAGTACATCGTTAGTATGTAGTACTGAGGGACATCACCCTCAATCGCTTGGGTCAACTGGATCGACGCATTTGACTTCTAAGGACCTGACTTGAAATGAAACGCTTTCAAAAAAAGCTTGACTCGAATGTCTAAAAAATGTCTGACCAAATAATTTGTTCAGAAATTATTGAACGTCTTATTCTTACTTGAAGTCCTTATTTCTTATTAATCAGAAGACTACTTGCACATAAAACACGATCTATCATACCGCTTGAAAGTATTAGACGTCTGTGTTTCGAAAGCTGACAAACAATCCAACACTATCAACAAATAACATACGTACCACACAAGAGTGATACATGACAAGAACCATTTGTCTGAAGCTCCTATTACTTTCCAGTGTAGAAACGACTTGAGGGAGAGAGGGGGAATCTCACCTCAGCCCTTAACGACTAGGGATTCCTTGATCACTTTTCGAAAGGCTAAAGTAAATAAATACATTAATAGAGAATTTGTTGGAGTTCAGCAGGGTTAATAAAAAAAATAAAAAATACTATACACTTTGTTCCAACTACGTCCTCTCTCGCCTTCATAATAGCCCTAAAGATGGCTTACAAAGTAAACGTCGGAAGATAATTTATTTTTATTTCGATTTTTAATCTTTTATTAAATTTAACAAGATGTTATCTTTTAATATGATAACATTTTGTAATTTTATTACAATGAACTAAACAAAATATGACAAAATTACAATGGCAAGAGGAGATTAGGTGACCAATGACACCACTCTCATGTTAAATACAAATTTTAATTCCCAGGAGGTCACAAGGCCACCTTTGTTTGAGTCGACGGGGAGGGTTGTAGGGGTTGGAGTTGGAAGACATGGTCTGTGCTAGTGGATTAGGGTGGAATGGCAGTTTACACTGGAAAAAAGGTGACGCGGAAAGAAATTAGATCCTGAACAAAAGGAATAGTAAGATCGTGGTGAAGGGAAGAATTGGATATGTGGGAGCAATTATTCTGAGGGTTTTGGATTGAAAGAATTGTATTTTTTTTTTATTTATTATCTTCCTACTCCGTAAGTTCAGATTGGAATTCCTATTCATGAGTAGGAAGATAATAAATTTAAAAAAATACAATTCTTTACAAATTATTTCACCGGTCAAAATACTCTCCATTCTGAAATGAATACAGTAACACGTAATTTCAAACATTAGATAAAAATTCATACAACACAGCAAATATTTTTTAAAAACACAGCTATAAAATGTGTATTTATCTAAAGTTAAGTTATGATTCCCATGGCGTCCCGTAGTTCAAGGTGATTAGCTGTAGTTGAATGAGAGTGAATGTTTCTGAATCACGTCAAGTTAATCAAAGCATCCCAAGCTTTCGCTCGCTCCTAAAGCTATGACCATCTCCATTAGGAATGTTATTAAATAATACGATACGCCTCGAAATGAGGGGGTCATAAATGTAGTTCTTTCTGTAACTAAGCGATTATAGTTATAAAGCAATTTCTCAGAACAGTAACGATTCATGGTTGCAAAATAAAATATTCATTGAATGCTTTTAAAAAAAAAAAAAAAAAAAAATAATATAAATGTCTGAATACCAATGCTTCTTCACATTGTGTTCACCGTTAAGGATTATAATTCCCACAATATTTTCAGCCTTACCGCAATACTTACTCTATGTGGGATTTCTATCATTTTTGGATATTACCAATAATAGAATAATAATTTTACACTGGGCATTAAAATCGAATTTTCGTAGTCCTTTTAAAAAAAAAAAAAAAAAAAAAAAAAAAGTCTCACAAAATACTACATTTCCTGAGATGCACAAAACTAAATTAGAAAAAAAATTAAGATTTACAATTTTTTATGAGAAAATATCTTTAAAAATGAATTTTTTTGGTGACTAATCCAGTTACAAACGTTTATTTTTTATTATATTTTTCAAAAACTATCAGACGATTAGTCAAGACTGATGGAGATATCACCCGCGGTTATATCAATCAAAGACTCTCATCCAAACATATATTAGCATTGAATTGAAAGGAAAACACATGTTATGGATTTCCGTGATTATTTCATGACCGATTCTCATAAAACTTGGGACATCTCATGATTATGTCATGGCATAGTGACGTTACAATATAAAGAATTTTTTAAAACCAAAGTATTTTGGAAAGAGAGGATATAAGTTATCAGTTCCAAAACAATATCCTCTTTTTCAAGGAAGACTAATAATATACAGTTCAGGCTGCATTGACAAACTTGCTACCGTGACACGACATATGAAAATTTTCAACGGATCTTCATCGATCCTACATTGGAGATTATAAAAATACGGACCAATAAAAATTATATACGTAAACACNTATATATACATTTGTTCTGTAGCTTATATATACATTTTTAGCTACTCCCTTCTAGATTTGACCCATAGAAATGTTTTGAATGTCGCGTCTTAGAGCCAAAGTTATATTTCCTATGAGAAATCTGCTTTTTCCTCTCCGCAAACAGAGCATTTCATTAGAGGCAGAAATCCTATGATGGGTAGAGAGAAGGGGAAGGAAATTTAATTAAAAATTCTTCTCCATTATTATTTTCGGCCAAATATTAAGAAAAAGATCTACTAGAAAATTGTTAGCTACTATTTAAAATCATTTTCAGGTAAATATTAGTTATGTGAAAAAGATATTTTATTTTTTTCTTAAGTTCTTACAGCATTAGTTCTTCTTGTATTTCTGACCATTTGGGTTCTAAATTTATAGAAATCAGATAACCAGTCAAGCATTGGTTAGAATTAAAAAATATTGCCAGAGCTTTTATGTTAAATTTTATCCTAGGTGAAGAGTTTAAGGCTACATATAATGAAAATTTTTTATAAGATATCTCCACAACCCTCTATTTAAACAACCCTTTATTTAAAAGTACTAAATGTCTGTGGATTTGATGAAGCCATCCCTTCTTGTTGTCTCGTAAAACCCATACTGCACCGCTCATTACTCCGACGTCCGTAGCCTTCTCCAATAGCGTGAAGCCATTTCGTGGGAAAGCAAATGCATTAAGATATCCGGCCGAAACAGCGGCTCCTGATTGGCTGGCGATAAGGTACAGTACACATCCTTATCAGGGGGGAGGAGGTCGTCTAGAGGAAGTGCAGATTTCGTAAAGTTTCCACGAAAAACAGGAGCATTTCCAAGGCCAGCCACCACGTTCCCTACAATTCCTGTGCGAATCCTCAGAACGCTCAGTTAGAATGATGGTTCAGAGAGTTCTCTCCAGTACATTGATGATTTGGGATACAATTATCACAAACAGAAGTTTATTAATTAAAGTAACTTTAATAAAAATAAAAATAACAGTTAGTAAACTCTGGACATTATTTGTTTAGGACCCACTAATTTTTTAAATTATATCATAAGGTGTCATAAGTTAATAGGTATTCTTCAGGCCAATAGGGGTGGCGAAGAAAGATAGAGAGCCACATTCATTGTTTTCCAGTCAGGATGTAGTCGAAACTGTGTAGACTCTCTCTCTTCATCATCACTATTGGCCTTCATCAGGGTAAATGGCGTGATTGGGTGAGAGAGTCTCCTGCTCTAGTTTGGAGTTTCAGGCGTAGAACTGGAAGGCAAACTAACGGCTTGTTAGACAGTTCTAATAGCGCGGAGTCAGTCTGTCCGAAAACAGTCACCTCCTGAAGGACAACGTATCCGTGTCATCCATACTCCGGAAAGAGAGGAAGAACAGCTCCTGACATACATTCTTCATACATGTTCAGAGTCAATACAAATACATACGACATCTCCATATCACAAGAGTTGCACCGTCCCTGCCAAGACATCACCTTGTGCTTATTATCTTATTTGCAATTTCATTAATAAATTTGTGAAAAATAGAAAATTTTTTTCCCAAAAAAATAAAATAAAAAAAACAAATATCGGAAAATAATATTAAATTATTCAGTATTATTAATAATATTATAGAATTTATTTTTCCTAATTTTGTTCTTTATACACTATATCCTAACAACAAACTTTAAACTTTTACAAAAAAAAAAAAAAAAAAAAAAAAAAAAAAAAAAAAAAAAAAAAAAAAAAAAAAAAAAAAAAAAAAAAAAAAAAAAAAAAAAAAAAAAAAAAAAAAAAA
>KZ807325.1:283432-293930 GCA_000696205.2 Oncopeltus fasciatus | reverse complement strand
GCTGTTAAACTTTCTTAAAAAAGCAGGTATAGCCTGGAAAATCTAAATTAAAGAATGAGATATTATTTATTAATATATATAATAAAATTTAAAAAAAATCCATTAAGTTAGGTTGTTATAGTGGTCGAAATAATCCTGATTCCTGTCTTTTACTAACTAATTTATAGTAAATATATTAAAGGGTATTTATAGGGCAAAATAACCTAGAAGTTGATTGCCCTCCATTATGATCTACTATTACTACTAGATTCCAGAGGACATATTTACAGGTCATTCAGATATTCCATGTATTTGTAAAATTAAATTTAATGAACATCAAGAAATAATTGATTTAGGATTATTAAATAAAACATCATTTAATGGTAAAATACCTTTTAATATCACGAACTAAATAAAAGAACATAATGAATGTAATGTAGGTAGTGCGAAACTACCTTTAAGGAAATATTTACAGCACAGCCATTCAAAAATGGCCCGAATTCAGGTAAAATTAACTAGCCACAATGCCTTAAAAGAAAAATAAATTGGTCAACCTTAAAGGAGATACGCTAACCATGTATAGACCAAAGATTGTGATGTGAAATGCGATTTTCGAAATCCTTTATTATTTGCCAAAAATAAAAATAAAAATACTTCAACGAATAAGTTTTCGCTTATACAAATGGCACAGACTGCAGAAAATTATTGAGAAGTCATGTTGATAAAAGGATAGTCCTTCTTTCAGGGAAACCTGCCGAAGGAATCATTGTCTTGGACTTGTAGATCCTAAGTACTCAAATTAAAGTCGACTGAGTGTAGTTGTATTACCTACCCTTATCAGTGCACAAACGAGCACACACACTGATAAGGGCGGGCACTTAACAACCACAGCTGAGTTGTACAAATCCAGCCGGCCGTGGTTGCTGTCCTCAAGGGAATAAATCCGGTCCCACGGCGGGTGAAGCGAAGGGTGTCTCCAGGATGTCGTCTTCCTTTCACAACCCCGCCTTCCCAATCTCTGCTCTGAAGAGCTCCTCCCAGTACACTAGGATCAGAGCCACTATCGGTGACAGAGCTCAAACAACTGTCAGGGAGGTGATTGGTGATTACCAATTCAACAATAACGCTTACAGACAATAAGTTCAAAAATAACCATACATTGAAGTGTAAGATATATTTTATTCTTCAAACATGGATAGAAAGTAGAAATAGTAGAGCCAATCCAGAAACGGCGTATAACTGAGGAATATGCAAAGACTTTAGATCCGAAGACAAATATTTTAAATTATGATGATAATTGTGGTAAATTAATCCCACATTTTATTATTAACTTAAATCGTGCAGAGAGCCAGAAAAAAAACCTTACTACCTCAGCCAAGAATCGAAACCGGGTCTCCCACTTGCCGGGCTGGTATGCCCTAAAGCAGTAAGGTTGAAGTAGAAAGATTTTTTTTCTGGCTCCCTTTATGATTCAAGTAAACAAATATTTTAATTTTCATTATTAGATGATTTTGGTTCGGTCAAGGTAGATCCACAATAAAAAATAGAAATTTAAAAAAAAGGTGTATTTTAAAAAAAAAGATTATCTGCCGTATCGGCTTACATTGTAAGCCATCTTCAGGGCTGTCTATCATGAAGACGAGAGAGGACGTCCTGTCCTTAAGTTCACATTTCCAGGACTATGATAATTTTTTTTTAAAAACACACTTTTTTTTTAATTTGTTTTTTTTTTTTAATCTACCTTGACCGAACCCCAACTAAAATCATCTTATAATAATAACTACGGTAAAAAAAACTCCTTTTGAATATTTTAATTTCCAGTTTATATTTAACTGATCGCCTTCAATATTTGTCCAAGTTAAGAGAAACTCTGTCAACTCCTGTTTTTTTACAAAAAGATAATGACTTTTTTAGCCAAATGCAGTTCAAAAAGGGAGCTGATATCATAAGTGAGTCCACTAATTATTTTCAAAGCAAGTTAACTAAAAGAGGCTTGTTTCCTTTTCGAGTCATATAATATATATATATTAAGAGAGAGAAAGAGAGAGAGAGAGAGCAACAAAACAAATTCAGTTTTTAACAGTTCAAAAAGAACATCTGTGCTTAGAAACGCAGAGAAAATTTTCTCAATTATATTTATAGATAACGCAGTAAATATTAATCAACTAAAAAAAATTAATAAAAAATCCTTAACATTTTTTTGCATTACTAAGATCCAGATGCATGAATAAAAATAATGTAGAGTTATAGTAATATGATGTAACTGAATTTATTTAAACCAAACTGAAGAAGTGAAATAAAATGGAAAATAGAAACTGAAAATCTCACACAATGGCCATAATGAAATAACTAAAGCAATATGACACACAACACACTCAATCAGTAATGGATAATTGGGTTATTAATTTCCACAAAATGTGGAAATTCCAGATCGAATTCCTTTAATTGGTTATATTCCGAGATTTAATTAAAAAAATAGGACTGAAGGGGAAGATCAGGTCTGCCTCAGAGTGTTGCGAGCCAGCAAATTGTGGAAATTAAATTCTTCAAACCATTCATAAATATTCAGAGGCAATTTCGATTCAGATTAGCAGCTGGAAATGATATCGGAAGTTAATACCATAATAGAAAATAAAAATGAAAGAATAAGTGAAAAGAAAAAAAAATTCCATGACGCATGAACTCACAAGAACTAAGGTAATTTCACCAGCGTAGTTGATAAATATATGTATTTAAACTATCTGAACTGTGCGAACCCCCACTCCAATTTCGTTTTAAAAAGAATTTCCCCTTACGTTATTCACTTTTGCAAGAAAGATTTGATAAAAAAAAAAATAAATAAATAAAACTTAAAACTGAAGCCTATAGAGAGTTGAAAGACATACTATTTTAATACATGATAGGAGAATATATTAAAGCATATAGCATATAGATTCCAGAGGTATACTGATATATAGAAGAGGTAATACTGACCCGTATGCGGATAGGTCACACGAACCTTACTCATATACACCTAATTAACAAAGATCTGCCGTCTAAGTGTAATACCTGCCAAGTTTACCTAACAATCCAGCACATCATAGAGGTTAGCCCAGTTTATCAAAATTATTTCACAAGGGAAGGCATTGGAAGAAATATGGCGGAGTGCCTTGGGAACAACCCCTCTACAGAGGATGGGCTGTTAAAATTTCTTAAAAAATCAGGTATAGCCTGGAAAATCTAAATTAAAGAATGAGATATTATTTATTANTACCATATTTAAATACCATATTTGATATGATATAATTATGAGTTCAAAATTATCTTACTAATTACATAATTGCTGCTGTTGATTCGGCTATTTTCATCCTCAAAAAGTTGCAATTGTTTACCTGAGGTTTGAGGGAAAGATAAAATATTTGATGTGAATTTCTTTTTCGTTTTAGTTCGACAAGTATTTCGTGTATGTTCGAGAGCTTATTAAAAATTATCCTAAATTATGTAAAAATTATTTCTCCTATAGGCAGGGTGGCTGTGTATAAATGTCATGCAATATTGTATTATTACAATATCAATAAAATATAATATTCTTGTAGAAATATATAGTAATGTAGCAGAGCAATGGGCAATGGGTTGAGTGCCACCAAGACTATACGTCGTTTGTGACAATGTCGTCCATGGATGGAAGCGGTCCAGAAGACAGAAGGGCAAAGGTAGCCGGCGGAGAAAGAAGAAAGAGTGAAGAGACACACACACACACGAGAAGAGTGGGGGAAATTGGCCACCTAAAAGCCCAGAGCAACTAGACCTGTCATTGATCCGTGTCGGGGTATTGTCAGCGGCCTGCAGACACGGCCCTTTGACACAGCACCGACATGGGGCTCTCGAAGGAGCCGATTGTAAGAGATCTCCCAAAGACATTCCCGCCAAATCCGCTATTCTTCCTCGGATGTCCACCGCAAGAAAGCGGATTACCGGCTCAACATCACAGGCGACGCCGACAGAATAGCGACGCTGGATATGTACACTCCAAGGCATTACTGAACAATGGATCTTTTCTCTGGCTCTGGAAGTCTAGGTGACAACGAGACGACGACAGAATGGCCTTTTGAAGAAGGAGTGACGTAGTCTAATTTTGATCAATTAACTCATAAAACTTTAATAAAAGCCATTAAATAATGTGAAGATTTTCAAAATGTCAAAAGTGATAAGGCGGTAAACGACGATGTATTAAATTTGATATTAAGTATTTGATAACGTACACATCAAGTTACAAAGCACGCTACAAGGGTAGAGGTTAAAATTCGCGTTTTAAGGGACTCTAAGTGCCACTTGTCATGAAGATTTAAGTAAGAGCTTTCTAGAATAAACGGTTGCTTTATATATTTATATATATAAAAGCAACGTGTAATATACACAAACACTTTATAAACACACTCACATATATATATAATGTATCTATGTCTTTTCGCTTACGCATATTTCAAAATTATGAAACCAATTGGTATTTAAGTATATTTTTGCATACCATTGGATGGAGTTCATTAACGACCCAAATAGAAGAAAGGTTCAGAAAGTACATAAATTTAAAATATATATGACTCCAATATTATTAGCTTTGCGGAAAAAATTATATGGAACAATATACATAGTAGGTGTAAAAAGTATTTTTAAAACATTCATATCTTATTTTTTTTAAACAAATATTAAGAAAAATATTTAAGAATGTAAAATAAAATGTTGGGTGGGGCGCCAGGCTAGCTCAGGGGATCCGTACGGGTCTCGCAATCCTGACGCTGCGGGTTCAAATCCCGCCCAGGTCAATCTTTTATTTATAATATAGAAGCTTGTCCTGAGCCATGGGTGTTTAGAATGGGGTGGCAACCTGTAGATAGCCCCTCCCTCCAATGACCCTTAGTGGTTGCAAGGGAGGCTAACCCAGCAAAAAAAAAATTCTTTCTAACAAATCTATAATCACTTTTAAAACGAATTATTGGAAAATATCATNAAAAAAAAAAAAAAAAAAAAAAAAAAAAAAAAAAAAAAAAAAAAAAAAAAAAAAAAATGTCGGGTGGGCCCTCTATTAATTTTATTATAGGAAAAAAAATTCTATAGTTAGGCTTTTTATTATTAACGGAATTAAATTTTGGTTGAAATTGAATAAAGGAAAGCTGAGGAAGATCAAAATTTATAATTGTAATATCTTTGTTTTTAAATGACTAATGCAAAATTTTATAGTAAATATTAAGTGAAGTATGTAATTTTTTAACGCTTATGAATTTTTTATTTATTTATAAAAGTAAGAAATTTATAAATGCGCTAACGATAAATGAGAGCTTTTTGCAACATCTACCTCCTGGCCAGAAGATCAAGTAAGTGTTCGTACCCTTTTCCCTTTAGGCCTATTACTAGATGATTTTAGTTAGGGTTCGGTCAAGATAGATAAAAAAAAAAAAAAATACAAATTTAAAAAAAGTGTAATAAAAAAAAAATTATCTGCCAACTTATATAAGCCATCTTCAGGGCTGCCTATCATGAACATGAGAGAGGAAGTTCAGTCATGGAAATGTGAACTTAGGGACAGGAGGTCCTCTCTCATCTTCATGATAGTCAGCCCTGATGATGGCTTACAATGAAAGCCGAAACAACGTTGGCAGATAATCTTTTTAAAAAAATACACTTTTTTTTTTAAATTTGTATTTTTTTTTTTTAATCTACCTAAAATCATCTAATAACATTATCTACGATCAATAAAACTCTCCTTTAGGCCTATTGTTCTCTTTCTCAGCTTTTAAGATTAAATATGCCAATAAAACTTATATCTGTTATTTTTTAATAAAGCACGGGGGATCTGCTTAAATTGTATACTGCATAGATTCTATAATAACTACACGAGAAAAACATTTTTAAAGTAAATACATTTTCTCAGTTCTGTATATTTAAAACACAGGTAAAGTATCAAAATGTTATTTTAAAAAAATGGATGGTTGCAAAGAAGTTTCATCCAAAATTTCAACTTCAATTAAATTGACGATGAGTAATAGAGCATTTGTATCGATTTCAGGTACTTTTGCCTGACATATTTTAATCACTTTTTCGGTATAGAGCTGATTACAGGTTAAGTGGCTCTTGGTGAATTGAGTCAGCCCAAAGCCTATTGAAAAATAAAACCAAGAGTACAGAATCATAGAGAACCACAACAAAAAGAATCTGGCTAGCTGTGGTTAGCGACAGATGACATTTTGTGTAAGTCAGCTGGTCTGAAGGGCCGAGAAGTGCCATTGATCTGGAGCGAGGGCAGCCAGCCAGGCACCAGCAGCGGCAGATGGTATGAGAGACCCCCGCCTACCTAATCTACTCGAGTGCATCTCTTGCAGCGTGCACTGCAGTACCACGAGAGGGGAGAGTCGGAAGAATGAGGTACTCGGAACTGTTCAAGAGGACAAACAATGCGCCAGGGAATGTCTCCTTACGACTGCGTGTAGGGTCCTTCAAGAATAATTAATACTCCGGCTAATTATATTCAGTACTGAGATGTGAGGGAGGTAGGATATAACTTATCTGGATGTATGTCCTGTATGGATACCAAATACATCACTCCCGAAGAAACAGCCTTCTGAAATCCCTTGGTTTCGTGAAGGATTTGGACCAGAAAGAGTTGGATGGAGATCTCGATGCACAAGAATTTCATTGCCATTCCTTGCATTCTTACACAAATGAAGATTAGAACGATGGGAGAGCTCTTCAAAAATTCTCAAACCAGTACACATCTGTCATAGGGGAAGCGAATCTATATGCCTCTACCATATGTCAAATCCTGCGAAAAGCCAAAGAGAGTATGGTCTTAAATCCCTGCTGTGGCAGAGCTTGAAGTGTCTTGCACCTCATCTCTCCGACGGCATTAAACAAATCAGTTCATTAAATAATGTGGAGTAAATAGATGGAATGGACAGAGGAGTTCTTTGAACATGAATTGAAATATTTAATAATGACCATAACTAATAAATTACAACCATAATGGTCACATGATGGAAGATATTCAGGTTTCCTTAGCAGAAATCAGGCAAGTATGTCCACTAAGGTTTGTTTAAGACAGGCCGAAAAAGTTTGGGAGTGGGGGAACTATTCTCCCTCCGTAATTCAATAATAATAAATTACATTGTACATCTATTAAATTATTTAAATCTCTTCATAACTAAAATTAAAACTCATATATTACAATTATAAATTTTGGTCTCTCTTATATAAATATCTAATTTGGTTCACATATTTAAAAAAAGTGCCTGTCCAACATTCAAAATTAATTTTTTAAATATCTATTTTTTTATTTACCGTTTCTTCTTCCGGGTTGGACCGTGTCAAGTTGTTGTTAAAATACCATTCTCTACTCAGCCTTGAAGAAGCCACCACATGATGTGCGAAATTTCGGCAACTATCAACAACTTGACACGGTCCAACCCAGAAGAAGGAACGGTAAATACATCTGACGACCTCGACGGTGTTCACGACCTACGTGAACATTTATTTTTTATTATAGAATATAGATGTTTTAAAATTAATTTTAACGCAAATTTTGTTATATACATTTTTCGTAACTAATAATAACGAAGAATGTAAGTCATTATGAGGGCTGAAATACAATACACACTATTACACTTATAAAATTATAGATTAGGATGAACTGATAGAGATGTGTTATAATGTGAGACAGTAAATTATATACAAAATAAACTCAAATTTAACTATACAAATATGAAATAAATAAATCTATTTTATATGTAACGATAATGATGTATATCTCTAAAGGAAGATTTCCGGTCACATCGCAGAGTGCAGAACCCCCCAGAAGGTCTCTCCATTCATCATTATCGCCCTGATGATGACTTCCAAGTTAAGTCGAAACGTTGGCAACCATTAAATAAAATAATTACCGAATAATTTAGGGGTATTATATTTTTCTGATCCTGACAGAAACCCTGATTAATTTCTCACGCGTACTACCCTACGGCCAACCAATCACACTCAAGCATACCCTTTGAACAGCTACCCCAGTTTAGTACCGGTGATCATGTGTGTTGGGATCATGAACCCCAGGTCGCGTCACTATGCCAAGCTAAACAGCTTCTTGATTTCTTCTAGACCCCTGTTAAAATATGAGCTGGTACAAAGTTGACAGAATGACAAGAAAGAAATGCCCTGTGCAGTCTCGCTATTGATTAAGAATCGGACCAAGGACGAAGTTATATTTCGGGGCCCACACGGGTCCCAGTGTTCTTTCAGCTCTCGACCAAGAAGTTGCGGGAGTCGAGGGAATTTTGTTAAAGTCGTAGATGATTTCCTGATAGGATAGGAAAAATAAATTCTTGCGACGACATAATATTCTTTAATAACTTCTCTCAATGAAGGACTGTCTCAAATGTCAATAAAAATGAGAAGGTGTGTATTATTTATTTTTAAAATTGCTACTCAGTGGATTCCGGATTTCCCGTGAAGGGGCTAAAAAAATTTTTTAATTGTCACCAGCCAGCACCCATAAATTCCAGCCATTCTGTATGCATCTTCTTTGTATGTATTACCAATATATACTCATGTAAGTACGACAAAAACACTCCATTTGCTCATATATAACTAAATTCAAATGTAAACAAGAAATCCAACAAACTTCGTAAACATCAAAGCTTAATAAATAAAAAATTTTCTATTAAACATCTCTACAGTCAAAAACCTCTCCATTTTTTGAAGCTTAATGTTCAAATTGTGAGTTTTGTACCGAGAATATTAGGAGTAAAGAATTTGTTAAGCGCCGGTCAAGGTTGATACGAAAATATACAATTTAAAAATATGTATTTTTTTAACTTCGCCAGATAACATTTTATAAATTGTATTTTTTAGATCAACCTTTACCGGACCACAACAAAAAAAATCTACTATTATAGCCTAATGAGTATTAATCAAAATTTTCTAAATGAAAACTGAAACGTGATTTCTACTTTTTAAGAGAGAATTACATCGATGACAATGAATTTTACGTCCTATTGAAGACATAGTTGGGGTTCGGTTAAAGATATCTTTAAAAAAAAAAAAAAGAAGAAGAATCTATGTGCATTTCTGTTTACTTTGCAAGCCATCTTCAGGAATATCATGAATGCGAGAGGGGAGCAGTAAACAATATGAAGAAATCAACAAACTACAATTAGTAGGACAGCAATAAGCGTTATTTTTTTTTTAACTACTTCCATCTGGCCATCAAGATAGCTATGAAGATGATTTACAATGTAAGTAAACATTGGCCAATCCAACAAACTTTTTCTTTTTTTTTTAATTGTATTTTTAGCATATTTCCGTTCGGAAAATCAAAATATTCAAGTTGGTAACATGAAGGGATTTTTTTTAAATTTGAAAAGACTTACTAAAAGTAAGAGCCGATAATACTTATATNTATATACATACACATATATTTTTTTTTCCAGCGTCTGAAATGCAACATAATAGATAAATAAATAATAAAGATAAAGTATTCAAAGCAGTAATAGATTAATCCAAATTTAAGCAAGAAATTCTTCAAGCAACATTGAAAAAACAAATGAATTTCCTGTTGTTGTTCACGTAGGTCGTCAGATGTATTTAGTACCATCTCATTCTCTTTTCAGCCCTGAAGAAGCCATCACATGATGTGCGAAAGCTCGGCAAATAACAACTTGACATGGTCCAACCCGGAAGAAGAAACGGTAAATACAAATGTATTCCCTCACAACTTTCAGCAGGGGGGAGGGGAGGGGGGAAGGAGCTATAACCTGATGTAGAACATACTTGATCAAACACATTCACCTTTCCGAACACGCGCACATCACCAGACCTTCTTTCGGGAGAGAACTCCTGCAAGCGGAAATACACTTTTGCCTGTGACATGGGGGTGCTGGTGAGATTCTCTTTCCCCTGCAAGGCCCCCGCTGGTGCACGGGAAGCGCCTACCGATCTGAGACATTAGCCCCCATGTCTAACGAGCCGGCAATTCAACTTCACTTACCTGCAGGGACCGCTATTCTTACCCCCTCCTACAAGCCAATTTCCTTTTTTTTTTCTTCCCCCCCCCTCCATTTATAAACTAGGCAATGTCGAAATTAGATTTCAGCAAATTTCCCAGGAGCCATCGCAAATGCATTTATATAACTACCGCAAGGGTCTTGTTTAGATTAGGCCCGCCAGTTATTTTATCTAGTAACAGTTACTTATTGATAAATTAAAAAACATATGATTTACTTAATAAAAACTTTTTACACATAACCAAAAACATTATCATACTTTTAATCAGTTCCTCCACGTACCTCTGGAGGCCAAAATTCTACTATGTCCTTAAGGATTATATCAAAAACGTCTTCATTTGAGCTTCTCTGCCTCCACATATACTCACATAAATAGGAGTCTACCATAGAGCGATGTGTCCCACATTCCTTTTTGTTTCTCCTTTTGGCTTTGGCCCACATAGACTCAACTCTTTGAGTGTGAGCACCGGTCTCTTGGTCCACGAAATGTTTGGAGT
>KZ807325.1:263672-278991 GCA_000696205.2 Oncopeltus fasciatus | reverse complement strand
TATATATATATTATTTATCATATATATTTTTCTGAGGATTCGAGATTGAGGCTTTCTTCTTCACTTATGTGACAGAATTGAAGATTAAATACAATTTAAAAAATCACTTTTTTATTATCTGACGACATTTCAGCTTGCATTGTAAGCCACCTTCAGGGCTATCATGAAGGCGAGAGGGGACGTCGTGTCACCGGGAGCAAATGTTCATGACAGCCAAAACTGGAGATTAGTTCCGGACTCTGCGATGTGACCAGAAACCTCCTTCGGAGATCTCACCATACATCACTATCGCCCCGATGATGACTTACAAGTTAATAAATAATAAAGTAACTACCCAACAATTTTGGAGTATTTTATTAAATAAATAAGTACTAACATCCTTCAAACATGACATTATTTCAAGAAAACATATAGTATCGGCAAAAAATTATTTAAACTGATATTTTTTATAAATAATTTTCATTTCAGAAATACGAGAAAAAAGAAAATAACTATAGGGGATTTCATTCTCAAATTGCAGGAGAGGTTTGTGTCAACAACTGAAGCTAATTTCACCAGGATGTTAAAAACAGAAGAAAAGCCAATCAATAACCCTAGATTAGGGACACCCCTTTCACTCCCCAGCAAAAAGCGTTACCTTAAAAACACTCAATACTGTGGACAAATCCACTCAACCATCCCTCTACAAAATCCCCAATCTACAAATTCTACAGGCTATAGAAACTCCCCCCGGTAAATAAAAGGCTCTGGGCAGCAGCGACCTCCAACATTTAAAAAAATGTGTTAAGGAAAAAAAAATCAAATGCAAAAAAAAAAACAAAAAAAAAACGCCATTTCCATCGAAATTTTTTTGCCATGAAAAAATATTATCTACGAAGTGACTAGCAATATTAAATACTATGTCCTAGGGAAATCTACTGACAATTCTATATTTATACACCATTAGAAGATAAGACATATTTCTTATTGAACAAGGTTTTGTGACTCTCTTCCGGTCGAATTTATTAAATATGCAAAACTCTCATGTTCGTGGCTTGCTTATTTGAAGGCATATACAATACTAAGAGCCGAATACGTTACTAAGTAAATAGAGTACGTAAGATTTAATAATGATTCGTTAATAAATACAGTCTGCACAATATCTGAAGTAGGCGCCCTGGGGGATGTGGTCGGCTTGGTCCAACCGAGCACATCCTCTTTCACAGGGCTGTCGCCTAAACCAATGATGGACCTTATATTCTATTAAAATGATGGGCCGCGAGGCGCCGCGGGGTGGGCTCTGTCTGTCTCTGTCCGTCGGGATGGTGCCTGTGACAAGATCAACTTAGGGTTGATTTTTTTTTTTTTTTTTTTTTTTTCTAATAAAATATGGAGGGCGCTGATAACCTCTGCAGTTGAGCGCCATAAATCCCCAATAAACACACAATATCTGAAGGCCCCTCAGAGCTGTCCTAAAACACATTAACAAAGGTTAATATGCTCCAAACAGCCAGCGTTCTCAGATTTGGAACATTTTATTCACTCTATTGTTTCCGTTAAAGTGTTTCAGAACAGCTCTGAGAGGCCTACAGATTTTGGGCAAACGTTAGCTAGAGAGGATAGACTGAGGTTACTTCTCTACAGAAAATGCCAATTCTTCTAAAACAACTCAGACTTCTTGTTACAATGATAACGTATTTTAAAAAAACGCAAAAACTAAGCGAATGCTTCAGTGTTGTAGCTGATGAATTCTTGCATTTGAATTTTCCTTGTCATCTAATAAAATATATCACTTAACAATAAAAAAAAGAGGAGTATTATTGCACTTAACTACATATTATTAAGTAACAGTAAACAAAATTATTATTTGTACTCACACTTGAAATTTTAGATTATGACCATTCTTCTTATTCGTCCGATTTATAATAACGAACTCGGCCTTTATTTTCACAGTTAAAAGCAACATGCCAAACTTAATTAAGAAAAGCAAAGGCTTATAAACTGTAAAATTACAATTTAGTTTTGTTTATTTTTAATGGCGTGTCAACTTTTGGTCACTAACGCCAGAGAGATATTTTATAGAAGCGGCAAGATATTTTCAAGAAGAAGAATTACTTAGCAATAGGTCATGGTGAGGTGTAATGTATTGTTAATGCGAATAGTTATGTGGATGTACATAGTAATTTCTTTGTACTAGGAAACTATGAAATTTATAAGAAAGAAAATATCGAGAGAGAATGGAAAAGAAGCACACTGAAAATGCATCTAGATAAGATTCAATAGCCTGCTCACTTTCAAAGTTCATTACAGAGTCGATGACTTTATAGTCATCCAATAAAATGTCGTCTAGAGTCCCATTTAAGTAATATTTCTTCCTCCTCACAATTTAGTTTATAAATTAGGTAAATCCCTACTTTCAATAATTCAATTTAATTTCGTATAACTCCTAAAATATTTCTTATACAAATAAACAAATCACACATTTGAATGACTGTCATTATTTGTGTTTAATAGGAAGGATCGGGGGAAAAAAATCGAAAATATTTTTTTTAAAAATCTGTTATGAGAAGAACCTCAACGAAATGCCGAGAGAGGGCAGTAGGAGGGAGGGATGGTGGCGTTGCCAAAGGCAGATGTGTGACCAGGCCAGGGGAAGGAGGCACACTTCCTGCCACAGGCACAAAGATCCTGGTCCTAATCCCTGCGGCTTTGTAGACCTCCGGAGCGACATGTGGCAACCGCCGGCCCAATCCTCTTGGCGTATCTTCCGCCCGCCAGAGAAATACTCCAGCTCTACTTACACTTCCCAGAGATACGATGACCGGTCATTGTTCTTACGAGCAACCTAAAATGAAGCATCATTCTAATTTGTTCCCCCAATGAACTGGAGCGAAGCTATACAATTAGAAGGGATAAAAAAACTGTTAAACTTCGCTCGATAATAATGATATTTAATTAAAACAGACTCGATGTCCCATCCTCGGAGCCCAGGAACCTTTCAGACGAGGGTCTAGCAATGGAGTCTACTACAAGACTGTCGTCTGAACGTTTTGAGTCTCGAAAGCGCTGAGCTTTAATAAATAAATATCAATATCACCGAGCGAAGTTAAACAGTTTGTATTAATTTTTTTTCATTATTTTTATCCGCTGGATGCAATTCAACAGGAACTGTCAATTGGTGCATCACCAGGTGACAGTTCCTGGAGTACTCCAGTTCTCGTTGCGTTTACAGCTGAGTCTCTATAATTTCGTACAACCGGAATTTTACACTTACTCCAGTAGCATATTATGGGAGCACAGACAGTAAACTTCTATCTGAAGCGTTCCCAGGGAATATGTCGGGGAATTTACAAAAGAAAAATAAGCTGATGAAGCTGTATCAACAACAAGAATATCATCGACTCATTTTGGAAACATTACTTAAAATCTTCATCGAGAATGTGGCCGAAATCTTTCTAACCAGTGGTCGAGGCAGACTTTAGTGGACATAACCTCTACGCCCATTGTTCTCTCCGGCTTGTGAATCAAATTTCGTAATTTACTCTTATTTATGTCCATCTTTAATGAAGAAAAAAAAATCCGGAAATTTAATGACTAATTGACATTTTTGAATAACTTTATAAATTATCTTTAAGTCATTATCATCCAAATAAGGGTGCGGGCCATTCACGCATGCGCATTAACTTATACACACAACTATGCCTGCTAACAGTTAACCCTCTACATGCCTTCCATAGTCCCCTGGGGATTAGGTAGCATTATCTACCAGAAGTAACGGACGGAATTAGCACCAGAAAGATGTATTCTCTGCCTTCTATAGAGCACTGGTCTATCGGAATGCAACAACTGTGCCCAGAAGACAACTTTATACCTTCCGAGGAGGGTTCGCCAAAAGCCGGTCCGTGCCTGGGCATTTCCTGTCGCATTATCTGGCTCGGCAGTTTGCGGGATCATGGAGACACAGCCTGCCTCTCAAAAGGAGGGAGAGAGAGGACCGTTCTCTGCGCCTTTAGCCTCTAGATAACCTCTACCAAAGGACAATACCGTTTGACAGCATATCAAGCAGACCTAACTGTAAATGCAAATATCAACTATAGAGGAATTAAACTTTGACAGCATGAGCAGCCTCATGCAGAGTTAGAAACGTACAAGAGGTTTCAACATCAAATAAAATAAGCGTAATATCTTCGTAGTACATAATTTTAAAAATAAATTCGATTCGAAGCAATAGTTTAATTCTTTCTTATTCATGTTCTTTATTTATTACGAAAAACACTTTTTATAGTGGATACTGGTGAATGTAACAAATTGGTTGTGAGCCCTTGCTTCAACATCAACTTATTAGCTCGGCAACTATCAACAACTTAACACGGTCCAACCCGGAAGAAGAAACGGTAAATACATCTGACGACCGTCGAAGCCTACGTGAACATCAAAGGAATGTTTCAAATCTTTGGAAAATCAACAAAGTTTTTACAATAATTTCCCAAATTCCTTTTCCAAGCAGAGAAAGCTAAAGGGTGGTTTTCTTATCTGCGCTCTCATCTCTTACTCCAAAAGAAATATGAATAAAATTAAGAGAATATTTGAAATTTTCCATGTAAAATTCCTTTAGGCGCGGAAATTTAACCTGAACAGAAAAAAAGAGAAACACTCCCCTTTTTCCTATTGTCTAAGGTATGCCACAGAAATTTGGAGTGTAAAATTTAGGGCAGGAAAGGAAGGACAAGTTAAAGTTCAAATTAAATGCTATTTGATCCTTCCGGCAAAATGTACTTTTTTTTTACAAAACTTTAGGAGGTTTGATGATGGCCTTCAAGCAAACAGTGATGATATGTCCACAAACTAGCTAGATAATTGACAGATGTCAAAAACATCAAGTTGGTAAAAAGAGATTCTGTGAAAAGACAAATTGGCTTTTTTATTTGACACTTCATCGTAATATGACAAGCCGACAACAATGAAAATAAAAAGTTAGTAGAAAATTTGTTGGATTCATGAACATTTGATCCTGGTGACAAAACTTCTCACACCTCTCACCTTCATGATAGCCTTGAAGATGACTTACAACGTAGCCTAAATAATCTAAATATAATCTGTCGACACAGGTAATAAAAAACACTCTACAATTGCAAATGCATATAAATGCAATAAAGCTTCCCTTTTCTGGCTTCCAAAAAGATAAAACCAACTTGGTTGAATTTTTGGATTACATCTATGCCGTCAACTTTCCGGGATAGTTGGATTACAAGACAAATGTTAAAACTCGATCAGCTAAACAGTTGCACCCAAAATACTGTGGTGATTAAACACATTTGTGGACAAAGCGCTCATCCTATGAGCTGTACTGAAAGGACCATAACCCATGGTGGGGCGTATCGAGGGGGATTCAGAAGCACTGGAATCGTGGTTTGGTGCTCGAGAGTCGGTGTCCAGGCTGTCTTATCTTGGACTCTTGAGGAGGATTGGTACTAATCTTGGGATGGTAACATACCTTTAGTAGGGAATTATCTTTGAACATCTAAGGAAAATTTAATTATCATATTTATACATAGATTTGTACGTGTGTGTGTTTGGTTGGATGAAGATGTCTAATTATATTACTTTCATATTTAGCAATTATATATTAAATTGTATTAAAGATTATTTTTATTAAAATATTATTTACTTAAGTAGTTATTACTGTTGTGTACATGTACATACACACACACAACATTAATTATAGATGTAATAATATATACACCTAGATGAGAAATTCTATAAATGACTATACCAAAATAAGTTTTCCTATAACTATATCTATTGGATAAATTATTCTAATGTTGGTATCCTAAGCGTAGCTCTAACCCTCATACTACTTAAGTGCACAATGCTTATTTCTAAGTCTAACGCACCCTTGTAGGAATTCCACAAATACTTTGACGAAACTTTATTATTAATAGCACAATTAACTTCCTATACTTTTCCAGGACAGGTATTATCTAACACTCATTCACAACTAACTGAAACATATATATTTTCCCCAAAACATAACAAATAATTACACTTCTTGTAGGATTGGATTAGGTGTAAATAATGACAGGCATACAACTATCCTTATAAATCCAAGAGCCCCATTACTATTCTCTCAGTAAAATTTCTTTTAAGTTCCCCTGCAAAAATAGTGCATTTTATGTACGGTCCAAGTCAAAAACATTTTGATATAACTAAGGCAGCTCATTAAATTTAACTTTAAATTTTGGCTGCACACCATAAGGATGTTTCAGGGCTACACTCACAATTTATAAGTTGTTACTATAACTTTATTATTCATACATACTTCTTCAGGGATTGAACATTTCAATAAGTTGTTTTTCTGCCAAGATTTCTCTCATTCTGTGATGAATTCTTCAGGAAAGAATGAAAACTCTGCCTGTATTTGTTCGTTCCCCAAACGAACTTCCCCTGAAGAAGCCATCATCACATCTATGTAAGCAGTACAGCTACGTCGCAGTCTCTTTCGGGTGAGGTCGGATAATGGGTAAAAAATCGAGGGAAGGGCGAGATGTTGGATCCCATACACCATATATATATATATAGTGAACCTATTTATTTTTACAATGCTAAATTTTACATTCTAAGAAAATAGTTTTATTACACATATCAGTTAGTGTGCAAATATAAATGAAGCAGCCTGTGGAATTAGCTCATTTTCTATTGTCACTAAGATGCAGTTATAAGCTAGATTTGTGCATAAACATTTCAGTTTTACATGGCGATCTATCGACCGTGCGAGGAGAAGAGCTCGCCCTCAGGAGGGAGTTATCGTTCGTTAAGAGCGCCCCATTCGGAGAGTGGCCAAATTGGAGCATCAAATTCGAGTGTCTATTTCGTAATAAGTGACCTGAAAAAACAAGAACAAGTCAAAGAGGCACTTAGAGAGAGGGGCTAGGTTAGAGGCAGACGCCGTGCATTGTCCAGAACTGGAACAGTCTGACAGTGGAAGTGGTACAGGAATGGTTCCGATTTAGATAGAATTTAAAAAAAAACTATCGTTAAAATAAACAGAAATTAGATTTTCAATATGCGAATTAGAAAATAATCTTCAATACAAGTTGATGTATAATTCCTAAATATGAAAGTAATATAATTAGACATCTTCACCCACCCAAACACACACACGTACAAATCTATATTTAAATATGATAATTAAATTTTCCTTAGATGTTCAAAGATAATTGGCTACTAAAGGTATGTTACCATCCCAAGATTAGTACCAATCCTCTTCAAGAGTCCAAGATAAGACAGCCTGGACACCGACTTTCGAGCACCAAACCACCATTCCAGTGCTTCTGCATCCCCCTCAATATGCCCCACCATGGGGGGTAGGTTATGGTCCTTTCAGTACAGCTCATAGGATGAGCGCTTTGTCCACAAATGTGTTTAATTAGAAATTCAATATGCATAAATATATAACCAAAACGCAGTTAATGAAGACGGACTAATTTATTTTTATATCATAATAAATATTTTTAAAAGTTTTTCAGCATAATTTGGAAATATTACGTAGCTTAAAATTTTATCGGGTTATTGATAAAATAAATTGGTCTATGTAGAATGCGCTCTACGACAGAAAGAGACGATCAACAAAATATTAATTAATGTACAAAATAATTTAATTAATTCACAATCATTGTATTCTTAAGTATCCCAGTATTTATGAGAGTCACCCTTGTATTATTAATTTTTTTTTTTCAAAAAATAAAATTTGAACTATACTTTTAATAACTACTTATATTTTGGAGCTTTCTATTTATTTTAATTCACTATATCAACTATTCTGTATATTATTTGTTTAACCTATTTTGAGACAATTTTAGAAATGTCCCAATATTAATAGGAACAACATAAATACAAATTTTCTATTTGTATATGAGAATCGCCTTCCCCCTCATTCGATATTGAACAGTAACTAGCTATTTCACAGTAACAAAAATACCAAATTTGAAAAAAAATATACTTACAAGCAAATTGAATCTATAAATGACTATACTAAAGTTTTAATATCTTTAATAAAATCATCTATGGTATTTCTTTTTAAAAAAATATAAAGAAAATCAATGAAGATATGGCGAAAACAAAGAAGCTCTTAAGAACTCGAAGTTTGTAACGATTTTCAACTGTTAACTCCTACCTCTTAATAGTTTAAGTTTATAAGAAATTGGCGGGTTCAACGCTTTAACTGAGTTTCATGAAACATAAAAAATTAAAAGTTCAAATGGAGAGTTTTTCGACCGTAGAGATTATTAATAGATGTTCCCTGAAGATGGGTGACAATGTAAGCCGAAAATTTGGCCGATAACTAAAAATACACATTTTTTTAATGGTATTTTTTGGATCTAACTTATTCGAACCCCAACAAAAAAAAAATCTACGAATAAAACAATAAATTTTGAGAGCGTTATAAGTTTCAATTTTGGAGTTGATTTTCGATGAAGAGATAACGATTTTTATTATAAGTAAAATTTAATTTAAAAAAAAATACTAATGGAGACAGGAATGAATCTAACATTTAGAGGGTTGGTTTAAATATGTTATCATTCTCTGATATTTTTCCACTTAAATATCAATAACATTTCGGCAATTTATTCACAATTTAAAGAGTCGAACATCTTATTTTCAGTGATTTCTCCAATGTTACATATATGTATGAAACTTAGTCACAATATATCGCAGTAAATAACTACATTCCTCGTCTTAGCTTAGACAAGCAGTAGCGCAGACATTATTTGTCTTGGAAAATATTCATTGTAAGACAAAGGACATAACCAAAGCCCGAAATGAAATCACCCAGAATAAATAACAGGGCATATTCCATATGAGAAAGATATGAGCATATGGCGCCTTAGCTCTAGGGACCCGTTAGAATTTCTCAAGCTCGGAATTGAGGGTTGGAGTCCCAGCATGGGAAGGGTTTTATCGAAAAATAAAAGTCTGTTTATTGACAAGAGGGTATAGGGCGGGAAGCTACCTAGAAATAGTCCTGTCAACCCTCTTGGGCGCCAGGAAAACATATGATTTATTGACAATCTGCTAGAGAACAAAGGCAGCGAATACACAGAGATAAACCAAACTTTGGAAAAATACATCTTTCAGGATAGGGGAAACTCAGCGCAGTTATGCCGATACACCAGCATATTAATTATGCGTATTAAAAAATAAAAATAAATAAATAAAATTCAAATTGATTTGAATCGTACAGGGAGCTAGAAAAACAACAAGAAAAAAAGAAAAAAAAAAAAAAAAGAAAAAAACTACCTCAGATTCCCCGGGTGAGGTAGAGAGTTATTTTTTTTCTAGCTCCCTGTATGATTTAAATCAATAATGAAATGTGGGATTACTTTATCACAATTATCATCATGATTTGAAAATTAAAATTTTTTATTCCATCGACGTCCTTTTATTTTTACATACCTAAACTTAAATTATTAAGTTTGTAAATTAATTATATTTTAACTGCAGAATCAATTCTTGACGTTTTAAGGTTCTTATTAAAACATTTCATTTAAGTAATATAGTTATGGTGATTGCATGCTTTTCTTGTAAATTTTATTTATTATTGCAAGTTATTAAATTGTGCTGTTTTTTATTGTATTATGCGAATAAAAAAAAGGAGGAGCTTTCTGACTTCATTATGACGTAGCATCACGTCCATAAATTACAGAGTCTCGCCCTTTTGCTGTTTTTATTTACTTATTTTTCTCTTTTTGGAAACTCAAGTGACCTACTTCTCCTATCAGGAAATTTTTTCGGTGCCAAAATGAGCTTCACCCTTTACGCGCAAATCCCAGAAAAAAATTAAGCAACTTTAACTAAGCTTTCTACGTTCAAATGGAGTTTTTGTCGGTAGTGATTATTTGTAGAGAATTTGTTGGAGTTCGGTCAAGGTTGATCCAAAAAAAAAAAAATAAAAAAAATAAATAAATAAAATAAACTTAAAAAATGTATTTTCTATTATCTGCCGACGTTTTGGCTTAATTCATGAGGATTCGATCCAGTCAAACATTGGAAGTCATGAAGATTTGATCCAGGGGACAATACGTTCCGTATCGCCATCATGAGGGGCGAAGATGGCTTAGAATGTAAACGGAAATGTCAGCAGATAATAAATTGTATTTTTTTTTATCAATCTTGATCGAACACCAACAAAAATTCTCTACAACTTCCTACGTCAATCTCCGACAGCCGGTTAAAGCACCTGCTGCCCTTCTGCCCTTCATTGCAGTTGGGCCCATCGACTCTGCCCTTAGCATCTATTAATTACCGAGCTCCGGTCGCTCGTCTCGGATGAACTTCGGCCCTTAAGTAAAACTCATTAAGGTTCTGGGTGCGGCCTTCAAGATATAACAAAGTTTATCTTCAAAAGAGCCGAAATACTGTAGGAGTAAACTATTAAGTCACGCAAACTATGTACTGCCCACTCTTCGTCGCCATCCCAACCTCTCTCAGACATATTCAGGAGATAGACTAATCCTCAATCCCTCCTCTATTTTAGATAAGATATGAAAGTAAGAAAGTGTCCTAACAGAAGAGAGTACAATTGTTTCAAACATCTCCTGGTGAATGATCATATTGATGCCATATTGAAATGCATAAATGTTTTACACACAAGCACACATATATAAAGTATCTATGCCAAATTCTGCACTAATTACTAAAAAAACAAACATTATATTCTATTGTGACAAATTTACCTGACCCTGATTATTGGATTAGGGATTTGAATAGTCCTCAAGAGAAATCTTTAATTCGGAAGAATTTTCGCAGCCTGCTTTTCGAGGGTAAGACGTCCACGGGGATTGGGGTTTAAACGTGAAGACTCGTGACTACCGCTGATAAAGATCATCGAAAAGCAAGGACACCGAGAACCTAGTAAACAAGAGAAGGATGAAAGCTAGCCTCTTCCTGTTCATACGCTTTTGCCACTAAGGAGTTGATGACCACTTTACTTCAAATTTGACACACAGATATTCTTCCTGACAAATCCATGCTGTTCCCTTTCCATTCTCAATCATATTATGTTCAATATACCACAATTTTTCTTTTAATTAATTATTAATTTTTATCATTACTATGGACTAGCAATAGAAAAAAAATATTGCAAATCAAACAAGTTCAAAAAGTTTTTAAAATATAGCAAACTGAAAATATGTAATTCAATATTGTACTACAGCACTCATGGTAATGCATACTTCTTCTATTTAATTAAATAGAAAAATAATTATCTATTTGTCCTAAATTTAATAACATATAAAGTACTTTAACATGTTTTACGATAATAAAAAGATGATACTCCTTCTTTTTCTTTTGGTCATAGAAGAGATGTAATTTTCATGAAAAATAACTTGAAATATAGTAGAGAATAAGTTGAGCTTCGGAAAAGGTTGATTAAGAAAAAAAACTCATTAAAAAAAGAAGAGTATTTTTTATTATTTGCCGACGTTTTGGTTTACATTCTTCAGGGCTATCATGAAGGCGAGAGGGGACGAATTGTTCCCTGGATTAAATCTACATGACAATTGTATGTAATATACAATATATATAAAGAATATTGTATTTTTTGGGGGGGAAGGGGGGGGGGGTCAACCCCTACAAATTATCTACTAATAAACTCCACGGTCAGAAACTCTCCATTTGAATTTTTTTTTTTATTATTTGCGATTGTAACAGCAAATAGATGGAGTAAATAAATTCTGGAAATACATTTATTTAGTGAGATAAAAGTACGACATCTCCGGAATCCCCACTTTGCAATATAAATTCAATAATAAGGAGTTCTTCAAAAAGTGGTACTTGAGATGAGACTTACCATCCGAACCATATTGTAGGGCTGATGGTTGAGAGGGACGTTGGTTCGATTCTCGACGACTGTCAGGAAGTGTGAAAAGTGGCAATTTGAGGGGCGGAAAAGGATTAGTAAGCAGTGACTTCCGCTCAAGACAGGTACCGACTCTCGTTACCTGGGCAAGGAAATGCGCCCATCTGCACAGCGGGGGAACTGCTGTCATTCCCTGGGAAAACACACCTGGGATGCAGGACCTAGGTACAGGTCTGACAAGGGTAAAATCCCAAAACTAGAGAGAGATTGCTATTGAACCCACGGATCTTTAGGGAAACATTTCTGGAGAAAGGTGAAAAATTCAGCTTGCAAAAAAACAGTTTAACAAGTCAACACGTTTGAACGTTTCAATTCTAACGGACCCTTCCTTCAAAACACATTAATATATTAAAACATTTAAATAGATATAAACAAAACTCACTAGGGAAGAAAACGTGATATTTGATAACATTAACAATACTTTTTTTTTTTTATAACAACCGAAATATAGGATTAGGTTTCCTCAATTATTATCGATTTAACAGTTGAGAACACGTTGTTAGAAAGGAAATTTAATTTTCTACAGTAAATTTAATATGTCTTTAATTGACCTCATCAGTTTGAAATTAACGGTGAATTCCTCACTGAAAAACAAAAGGGTTTTTTCTTTTTCTTCTCTAAGAAAGTTCCGAACAAATGTGACTTATTGAGATGGTTCTCATGATTTTTTAAAATAATATTTAGGATATTTTCTCGGATTTAGCCTATATATCGATTATAATACAGAGAAAATATCTGTCGTGAAAACAATATCAAAAGCTAAGCCGAAAGGAAGTTTAAATGAGGGTGGGAAGACAAACAATTAAAAAGAAGCACCTAAAAGGAATATATACGTGTATATATATATATATATATATATATATATATATATATATAAAACCACTTTAAGATCTGGCATCTATCGCCAACAATAGTAGGATTAGGGAAAACCCAATCGTCTTCCCCTTCCTTTGAGTTCCTTCCGCAACACCAGTCTTTCTTCACTCCTCACTGACGAAGAGCGAGAGATCCCCGAAAATTTTACTGTGATTTTTTTTCTTTTTGAGTGTGTACTGCACTCCCTATCCCACCTATTCTTGATTACTATATCTATGTCAACAGTTCGTAAAGAACATTAATAAATAAATTCGGCGAATGTGCAATGTGCAGGGGGGAAAGTGACTAGGGAGAGCTGATGAATCAAGGAGGTAGTAGAGATATCCCACAAATTATCCTGGGCCCACATATCCTGGAACGTAATTATCTGCTACTAATTATCCGCGCCCCTCCACCAGCCAGCCTCGTCGTAAATAGCCTCCTGATAGAAAGCCTGCGCTAGGGCTACAACTATATTTTCAGATTTGATTTATATGCGCGGGGTTCGTTTTCGGTGGCCATATGTTAGCTCCGAGGGCACAAAACTAAGATACCTCTTTAAGACGAGCAATTGGCCTCGTATGATTAATGCTCATATTTTTCTTTTATATTAATAGGAGTAATTATCATATACATTTCTAATATTAGCAATAATTATCATATAAAGAAATGAAGCTATTTATCTTACTCTCTTAAAGCATTTCTCCTTTAAAATATTATAAATAGGTCTTGTAGTACTTGACATTTGATAAATGAGCGTCGCTTTTTAAAATGAATCTCTACTTCCTGTCTATTTACATACATATAAAGTCTGAAGATTTTTTACTTTCATATCCTTATATATAAGAGTAGAAAGAGGATTATTATATACCACAAATTGAAAAAAATACTCTTATACATATATATTCAAAGAGAGATCATTATTTAAAAACTATCAGCAATATTTTTTAAAAAATATATAACCCTTATTTTCATACTACCTTCTGTTAAAAATAAATAAAAAAATTTCGTAATTTGATTACAATGAAAAGTAAAAATGACATTCAATGTCAATCATAAGAGGAGAGAAGGTGACCTATGACACCACTCTCAAATTATTTACAGACTATGTCCTCAGGATGTCGCGGGGCCATCTTCGTTTGAGTCGACGGGGAGGGTTGTAGGTGTTGGAGTTGGAAGACAAGGTCTGTGCTAGTGGATAAGGATGGTATGGCAGTTTACTCTGGAAAAGGGTGAAGCGGGAAGAAATGAGGCGAAGAGAGGAATTGGATACGTAATAGGGAGCATTTGCGATTATTCGGAGGGTTTTGGATTGAAAGGACTGGATTCGTTGGACGTTGGAAGGCTTGGCGACACCCCAGATTTTTACTCCGTAAGTCCAGATTGTTCGTAATAAGGTTTTGTAGAGCGTCAGTAGCAATATTATTTGCGTTAGAAACAAATGTATTAAACACAATAAGTATAAATTATAACTTTACTAATATTTCATAACAAAGTACATTAAAATAATCTTTTAAATAACAACATAATACTTATAATTATATAATAAGTAATTCCAAGTGAGAGAGAATTTACAGAAAAACCAAAATAGATAATATTTACATTTTCGCGTTTATTTGAGTCACAAAAAGTTTTTAAAACATAATACATAAAAAATGTAATTTTTGAAAGTTAGTGTTCCATAAGTTTATTACATCTTATTATAGAAGATATTTACGAATATAATAACCATGGCTGCCTACTTTGCCCATTCGCCCTACCCGGGAATACATAGGCCGGGATTCTGTGGTCTTTCCATTTATGCCCATTGCTTTCTAAGGCTGAGATTATGTATTCGTCATTTACTATCATGTACGTATGTCCCCATCTTAATGAAATCTGCTCAAGTTATGAAGCTCCGGCGTGAAGGTTTTTTTTTTTTTTTCAATTTTCAAATAAAACTGTCATACGAATGAAATTTAGTAAGGCTCAAATTAATCCTATTCCAGAAATAAATCATGATTAATGCCTTTGAGACCGATTCTATTTGTATTGCACTTCAGAGTACGTCATTATTACATGCAGTTAGTTTCCAGTGTGAATGTATACGGAGAGAAGAAAATGTATTACTAGTTCAAGTTTTTTCTTTAATGCGATATAATGTTCTTCATGTTATATATATTTCTTTTAATAATCTTTTTTTTTTTTTATCGAAGAAATAATAATTTATTGTTATTCGTCATTCAAATCAAGGAAGTGATTTGCTGAAATCTCCATACCAGATCTGGGGAGTACTTCACGTTGGCTTTGGCATGCATGAGCACCTCGTGACGTAATCAGTACGTAATCAGGGATTATAAATATATATATATGACGTCAGAACTGGGAATGAAGGAAGGATAAAATGATCGCTATTCCTAAAATTTATACAAATATAGAAAAAGGGTGCGTCAATGTTCTGATTAACACTATTACACATGCATCATCATTATTAACAATTAAATGAGTAATTACCAATCCAGAATAGATAAATACTAATAGCTAATAGTATTTATCTATTCTGCATTATATACCTTATATATATATATA
>KZ807325.1:251132-263522 GCA_000696205.2 Oncopeltus fasciatus | reverse complement strand
TATTTTTTTTTCCTTTGTAGCAAATTTTAAGTTATCCTGCTTCTTTTTTGTTATTAAAAAAAAAAAAGAGATTATAAAAGAGAACTCAGGAAATTTGAATGCTTTTTCCACCATATTTTGATAAACATTTTTTAGATTTGCTATTTTTTTCATCTAGCATTTTAATAGAAAAATATTTGTAAAACGGCCTTTAAAAAATTAATTTTTTTAAAAGAAATTTTACAACCATATAATAATAAAAAAACATGTATCTGGAGGGCCTTTATTCATCTTTTTTTTTTATTACTTACTTCCCAACTAACTACTAATGGATGTGGAAGAAGGGGCTATCTGCAGGTAGCTACCCTATTCTATACACCCATGATGTGTATTTACAATTAGAGAAATGCTTCAGTTGCATTACGATACGATATTTCCAGCACCCTATCCGTAGAAAAAATCTTACTGATTTATCTCGAACGATGACCGAGACAACTGCCAAGTACGCCAAACCTTCGTATATCCAATAGATAAATAGTAGTAGTAGGAGATCATAGTGGAGGGCAATGAACTTGTAGGTTATTACGCCCTATAAATACGCAATAGATAAATATAAATTTCGAAAGTACCAAATTTTTAGTTTTTCCTCAGCAGACAGCTCCGTAAAACGTGTCCAAAATTTGCGTCTTGGTACGAGTGTGAATAGATTGATATCTCTGCAGTATAACTTCTAATAAGGATATGTTAAGAGCGATATTTATCCTACATGCAACTATATTAGTTCTATTGCACAAAATCTGAGTAAACTAGGGATGTAATTAACTCTTTAATGTATAACATCTGGGCATTTTAATCAGAAAATTTGTATTTGACATCTAATTGGACAGGATTCTGTGAGTTGAAGGATGCCAATACTAATTCAACTTTATTCTCGCGGGAATACGAACACATTGCTCAGGTCCCTGGTGGAAATTGAGAGGGGGGGGGGGGTATAAACAAAGACAAGGGGAAGAATACTGCCGGAATCAAACTTCTCCTTCAAGCCAAGAGTCTCGTACTCGGGGGAACCGGAGCTCTTACTAACAATGTAAGCCCTTACTTCGTTTCCTCAGACTTCGCGAAGACGAGAAGCTCACGGATATAAGTTTACACGACAATGGAGTAAGGAACTGGTATAAACATAGCAAGAAATTACTACTACTATTTATATTATAATTATTATAAAACTTAATAATGATGACTTTAAAGAGTCTAAGACATCAAATTGTTACGGACGTGCAGTAGAGGATCTAGACCAGACAAGGCCCTGGACCAATCGGGGCTCGCCTGGACCTCCGCAGGGGTAATGAATGTTCAGGAATTACCAGGAAGCCCTATATAAGCAGCTCGCCCGTGCCATGGTCCAGAGTTCCCGCTAAGTGATAAACTAATTGTGATAGTTCAGTAATAGATTGTGATGATGATTCAGTGATAAGGACTAGCTGTATGTCAATGTAAAGTAACTATAAGTAATAAGAGTTACCTTTAATTGTATATTAGCCGAAAGAGGAGTAAAGATAGATTGTCAACTAGCGGTAAGCATTTTCATTTATTTATATATTAGATAGTATTGTATCAGAAGAAGTTATTTTATTCTCCTGTTACCAGTAGCCATTACAGAGTTAAATACAAAAATCGATAGCACTTAAGCGGATATCAGTATAATTTCAACATAACTTTTCAATGACTTTAATAATTTAAAAAAGTCCTTGAGATAGGGACTGCGAAATATAAGCAGATATATAATATTTCACTAATGGATATATAAATAAGGGTAAATACCATGAGGTGATGATGAGATCGTCTAAGATGTAATGAATATTTCATTAATGAATTCTAAAATACCCATAATTTAAAAGTGATAAAACAAATTGGGATTTAAAAATATTAATCAGGAGTAGAATTGCCATTGCGTTCCCAATACTTATACTTTCAGATTCCTGTGAAGATCTGCTACAATGAAATGGCGATCTAACATTTCAGAGCCAAAATCCCGAGACGAGACTTTCAAGAGAGTCCCTGGAAGTAGTCAGAACTTATAGGCAATTCTTCAGATACGTCACATCGCAGAAACATCAGTCTCAGGTTGTGGAGTCGAACATGGGACACTCTAATCATAGCTCATTTTAAACTAGGGGAATATCCGTAATGACCAAGTCGTCCTTCTAAGGGGATGGAAAACGTCCATCTTTGAACGTGTAACATAAGAGGAACTTGTAAAATATCCCTATAAGAAAAACGAAATCCACAGTAGAATGAGAGTTCTTACCTAGAATCCTGAAGTCTCCAGGAAGGCACAAATGGATGTGCTACACTACCACGACAATCAATACTAATAAATCACTCTTCGTCCACTCAGTAACTTATAACCATTAATTTTTTATAGGTCCCAATGAAAATATTTGTAAGACAAAAATATAGTTATGCATAGTTAAACACTAGGTGGTAGGTGGTGTGTGGAACAGGTCTCCAAGGGAAGGGGGCAATTGAAGGAAAACAGCTAAAGCCTTTGTCGTGGAAAGATAAGTCAGCTTTCTGGGAATTTTATATGAGAATGTTCCAGCCCCTTGTAGTACCTTCCTGTTCCTTCCAAGAAGCTTTAAAAGCAGCTCGCCAGCGGTGGTAGATCGCACGTCCCACGTCTCAGTAACAGTTATTTACAAGTTATCTTGAGCCATCTTAGTAAATAAGTATATTTAATTGATTTATACATGTTAATTATATTATTAGTCTTAAGTAATTCTCTATTTATGACATAGTAGGTGCATTAGAATCTAAGGTTATATTGTAATTAGTAGATTTTGATAAATTGTGATAATAAATTAGCTCATATTTATCTCTGTTCTTTTGATTAATAGTTACCCGTAGCCAGTAACAGTATAATAATTTTGGTAAAGAAAATATGTTCTCTTTCCGGTTTATTATTTTCGACGGGCGAAAATCGGCCCCTTGTCAGACCGGAACATCCACAGGCAGGGAGACTTTTCCTCCGTAGTCAGGCAGACACTAAGACATTTACATTCTGACCTGAGGATGGAGAGCTTCATCGAAACCGCTCGTAATTATATAAACTGAAGAATTAAAAACTAATTAGTAACCAAAAAAGTTTTTATTTTAGTTTCGGCCTGAATTTCAGGCCTTCATCAGAGCAAAAAGGGTGATGGGTCACGATGTAGACACATTTGAATACGAGTCTTTCTGGCCGGATATTCCTGCCGAAACGTTGGCTAAAATACAAACTTTTTTGGTTACTAATTAGCTTTTAATTCTTCAACTACCAAGACCGAATTCTTGATTATCCTCTCTTCATAAAACTTGGATGTCAACAATTTACCTCCAAATTCTTACATCGTCTAATGGAAGTTCCTTGAATAGCTCCTAAAAACACCAAGTGAAAACATTTTAAATATGAAGCAATATGAATGATAAGAAGAAAAAGCATGTAAATAAGCTATTTTAAATAATGTATAAAATAGAAACATAATTTTCCCCAACTAAAAATGAATAATGAACAACGTTCCCTGTACTTTTCTCTTGGCTGGAGCGGTTTAAACTTTCCACGTAGAATTTCTTACGTGTTTAACATGAGTTTTCCATGAAGGAGAACCATCTTACTGAATATTTGATATTCTCTTTAATAACTAGTACTAAAAGAACTATTGAATCTGAAAGTGGGCGAACCCTTCGGGTGAGGATAGAAATTTTTTAGTTTATTATTTTTATGTTAGCCTCATTTTCAACAATATAGGGCCATAAAAGAAGGGGCTATCTACATTCTATATATCCATGGCTCAGGACAAGCTTTTATTTATAGATAAATATAGATAACGTCTAGACTGCGAGACCAGAACGGAACCCTTGAGCTACCCTGGCGCAGAAAACGAATCAAAATTAATTTTTGTTAGATGATTCATCTCAGGCCTTTGCAACAAATTTGCTAAGTGTTCGAGCTTCTTAAGTTGCAATCTTGAATCTAGCGAGAAGCCTCGAGAATTTTGTGTCGAGGACAAAAAAGTCGGGTTTATAAAAAATGGACAAGACAATAGTACGGGAGAGTGCAAACTAGTGATAGATATACATAAATTATGTTCTCTAAGATATCCCACAATCATGTAATTTATTAATAATTATATATTATAATTATCTTCACAAGCACTCCTCTACTTAAGTATAATATTTCAACCTTAGATCCTGCTAAAGGAGGAAAAACCTTGTTTTGCACTCGACAAAGACGTTGACTCTCTTCGTATATTACAGAATAATACTAAGTTAAGACAAACATGAACATATGTATTCCCTCTGGAACCATTTCTCAGACTTATCAAGTTGACACATAACAGAGCTTCCACATACTTCTCTTAAGATGGACATTAACGAGAGTAACCGACGCATTATATCTCATAAGCTGGGAGATCAATGAATGTAAAAGGCCCGTAATGAAGGAGTTGCATAATCTGAGTAGATTAAATTAAAGTTGGTTTCATGAAAGAAGAATTTAAATGATAGCAAACTGTATTTAATTTAGGGGGCGCCGGGATAGCTCATGGGGTCCGTTCGGGTCTCGTAATCCCGGCGCTGTGGGTTCGATTCCCGCCCAGGACAATCTTTTATTTACTAACTGTTTAATTTTATTATACAGTTCACTATCCCCTTTTAAACGACCATGGCTTGTCCTGAGCCATCGGTATGTAGAATGGGGATGGCGAACACTAGATAGCCCCTCCCTCCATGACCCTAAATTATTGAATGGAGGCTAACACTTATTCATAAATCAGTATAATTTCAACATAACTTTTCAATGACTTTAATAATTTAAAAAAAAATACTAATGGAGACAGGAATGAATCTAACATTTAGAGGGTTGGTTTAAATATGTTATCATTCTCTGATATTTTTCCACTTAAATATCAATAACATTTCGGCAATTTATTCACAATTTAAAGAGTCGAACATCTTATTTTCAGTGATNACATAAATAAGAGTAAAAAAAAAAATTTACAAGCCGGAGAGAACAATGAGAGTTCCCCTACTACGCTTTGACTAAACGGGAAGGAAGAGTGGGGGAAGCGCTCACCCATCCTAGCTACATTCATCAATTTCTTAATTTCTTACTTAAGTGTTTTTTCTTCTTAGTAATCATTCTCTCTCTCTCAAACACACACACACGAGCACACATTTGTGGTCTGTTGAGCGGTACAATGCAGTTTAATGGGATAAATATTTTAGGGATTGTAATAGTTTAACTTAGTTTCAAACTTGCTCTCAGTGCATAATATAATAAATAAATTATTATAGTTTTTTTTTGTTTGGGGTTCAGTCAAGGTAGTCTATCTTGATCGAACCCCAACAAAAAACAATAATAAATATTAGAGTTTGTTCACTGAGATATATTACATATCAGCTAAATTAACAGTTTTTTTATTTAATGGCTATAAAAATGTATGCATTATAGTCTGTAATGTAATAATGCAGTCTCCCAGGACCAATTTGGAAGGATAAAATGGGTGTTCAAGTCTTGGTTGATATATTTTGTTTTGGGGAAAACATAGACTAAATATAACCANAAAAAAAAAAAAAAAAAAAAAAAAAAAAAAAAAAAAAAAAAAAAGAAATCAAACCTATTTTGATAGAAAATTAGAACAGTTAAGAGTGAAAAAAAAAAAAAAAAAGAGATCAGACATTTTGAGCTCATCATGAAATATTCTGAAGATACCACAGTAAATATGAATATAGTTGACAGTGATTAATACAGTACACTGATAGCATATTTGATAACAGTGATTCATGCTGTGCAGACATTAAATCTTCAACGTCCTAGTCATGAAAAAAAAGAAAACCTATTGTTCAGCATTTAAAATACTATTTCATTCGGATGGAATTAAAAAGTTACGATTTACTAGTTGAGAAGAAAGAAAATCAAAACTGCTTAGAAGACACAAACATTAAATACACCAAGAGTATCTTTCGATCCAATTTGTCAAATTTCAATTAGTTCGCAAACATTTTGAGTTCCTTATATAAAGTCAACTTTCTTACAATGAAGAGAAATTATATTCGTCAAATTCAGTCATGAACAATTGATCCAGGTGGCACTACGTCCCCTCTCGCATTCGTGATAGCCCTGAAGATGGTATACAATTTAAGCCGAAACATCGGCAGATAATAATAAATACAATTAAAGAGAGGGAATAGAATTAAAAAAATCTATCTGTCCCAGCCAGGATTCGAACCTGGATCTCCTGCTTGCCAGGCCGGTATGCTATCCATTGCACCACCGGGACGAGCCAACCACGAGAAAGACGAATACATCGTCTTAAACTCGAAGGAGCTGACATTGTCAAGCTATATGTCGACTCTCGTCATTTACTTTTTTATTTTTTATTTATAAATATTTATTTGGTTGTGGTTTATTATCCCACGTAAATTTTAAACAATTAATGAGAGGGAATAGAATAAAAAAATCTATCTGTCCCAGCCAGGACTCGAACCTGGATCTCCTGCTTGCCAGGCCGGTTTGCTATCCATTGCACCACCGGGACGAGCTAGATAACTTATTAAATTCCCATCACAATAGCGAGACCCTAACCCACGAGAAAGACGAATACATCGTCTTAAACTCTCTCGCTCTAGGGAACACTGGGGTTCCCTATTTCAAAATATAAAATACCAATTCAGTATTATGTTTTTCATAGCAAATACAATAAAGAAATTTTTGGTTAAAATTATATGTAAGGGGAGAGAGTGTACAGAGGGAAACACAAATTTATAATTGTTATAAATTCGTAGATATTTGACTTAAAAAATATTATACAGAGCATAATAGAAATAATAGTATTTTTTTAACGTTCATGGTCTATTTTTGTTATAGGGACATATAGGCATGTTAAGGAAGACATTTACGTATGTAACTATGTAACTACATAGGATGAGCGCTTCCATAACTCTTGCTAGTGTCGAGCAAAGAGATTAGTGATCATACCTTCCATACCCGATATCCTCTCTGGCTTGTAAATTAAATTTTGTTTTTTAAATATCCTTCTTTAACGGAACATGAGAAATCTGTTAGCTCCTATATGACAGACTTTTTATGTTGCTGTACTACAACGCCAGTCCCTGGGACCTCAGCAGAATTCCTTGAGTTTCTCATGGTTTTTTCTTTTCGCATTGTTTTCAAGATAAAATAAATAATAATAAAAAAGATGACGTACGTAATAAATTGTGACTATTTTTATAAAGATTTTGGAGGGTACTCGATGTTTAATTTCTCTAGGGGAAATACTGTTAAAGAATAGGGAAGTAGGTGGAGTGAAGAACAGAACTTTACGAGAATGGGGCAAATTGAAGGATGCCACCAGCTTCCTTACTCCGCCGGAGGAAATAAGGGTTGCTGAGAAATCCTGATAAAAATCTTCTAGCTCTTCTCGTCTCTTCCACAAAGTTATAAAAGAAGCTCGCCAGCGGCCTTCCGAGTCAGTGATAAGTTAGTCTCCGTCTGTGTCAGTTTCCGTGGCAGATCGCGTGTTCCGCGATCGCCGGGCTAGTCGTGGCCCACGAAGTGCTGGGAACAGCGAAGTGATAAGATATAAGTGACAGTGATTAACAAGTTATCTTGAGGCGTATTTTTAAATAAGCATGTTTTATTTATTTGTATATATTAACTAATATATTAGCTGTAATTAATTTATCTTTTCTATTTTTTATTATTTATTAGTTAGTAAGGGTAGTAGGTTGGATTGATAGCATTATAATAATCAATAAATTATATCATATTATTATTCATTCAATATTATACAGAATTATTATTGACCGTTACTACCCCACCCCCAAGTGAGTACTCACGTAAGAAGTAGAGGCCGATCCAGTCGTGAGGGGAAGGCGCCTCCACGGCCCAGCTGACCTGCACGAGGCAGGCGAGAGGCTCCCGCTGCAGAGATAGGAGTTCGGCCCTCAGCCAGCTCCAGCCAGGCCTGGGGACGGGGCACTGGTTCACGTAGAGGCAGTCGGCCGAGGCACCCGCCTCTTCTTCCGTCTCCTCCCGGCTCGCACCATCCTCTCCGGTATCCACTCTGAGCGCCGCCGGCACTACCTGCGACACCACTCATCTCAGACGTCCACAGAACAATTCCCATTGGAATAGCCAACAGGGCTAAATAATGAGGGACCATAAATAATATTATTATTTTTTTTTTAATTATGGTATTTTATTCTACGTCATTTAAAAAAAATTAAATGCAAGGGAATAGTATAAAAAATCTAAAGACTCTCGACACTAGTGCTGGGAATTTAATAAGTTGTCTGTCTCTCCCGGTAGCGTAAAAGGCTAACGCACTTACTCGGATAGCAGGAGCCCTGACTGGGACAGTTAGATTTTTGATTCTATTCCCTTGCATTTAATTATAAATAATATGCTTCTTGCACATGATACTCCAAACGACAAAAAAAAAAAAACTGGTTTAAATCACTAATAAAATTTACTTTGAACAATCTTCCTAACTAAAGCTAGCTACAGCAAAATAACATAATTTTTTTTGTAAGGCTAATTCTGAAGGTAAGTAGATAATGAAAAATATAAAAGATTTTTGAGAATATTTCGATATTTTCTACGATTCCACTCACTAGATATTAAAAATTATAGCCAATAATTTATATATATANTATATATACACACACACACAAATAAATATATTTATTTACTTATAAAAATTTTATATACGTTTGCTGACGCTCTAATGTCAACAGTTTTCTTAATAGAATATAGTATGCAGCTTTTAAATGGAAAATGGAAAAGTTAGTTCTTGACCTAAATTGGACCAATAGAGGTGCGGTATTACCCCAAATGTAAAGTACAAAAAGCTGTATGTGTTCTGTAGCATGCGAAATATTTATTTTAGATTACACTATCTTATAAACATTTGTCTGTTTTAGGAGTAACAGAGTCAAATTGAACAATTACGAGGTTATTAGGTTTACCTGAATCATTAATTTTAATTTAACTCTCTAGAATTCTCTAGCATGTGATGGATAATACAAATTGGACGAGTGGTCCCATGCAATGCCTCAACCAAAAAATACTCTGCAATAACAAATTAACAGATTAAAAACTGAAATAATTTATAATATTCGCTATTAATAATCAACAAAATTAGGGATATTTTTTTCTTCAAATAAGAGTGAAAGAAGCACAAAACAGTTCAGAAGAAAAGTTATTGGAAAACTTGTTCTCTCTGTCTTAATGTTCCAATTTCTTATTGGACATTTAATCCTCAAATGCTTCAGAACAGAATGAAAAGAATGATTCCGAAAAGACTGAGAACAGGAATTACAAAAGGCGCTGAGAGCCGTATTAATAAGAGTAAGCTGAGAATTACTCCCCTCACAATATATAATGAAGTGTTGGAGGATCGATATATAGCTCTGGAGAACAAGGTGTTGAGGAAGTGTTCAGGAGTTCGGCTGACGAACTTGTGCATTCCTCGTACAAATACTGGGTCGGATTCGGGAGGCCATATATTCAGCATGTAGCTGAATATGTAAGATAGATATGTGTTGGCTTGAAAAAAATTATAAGCTTAGAGATAAATATTTCCTAAGCTTCTGCAAAAAAAAAAAAAAAATTGCTGAAATTAAAAAATAACGTAACATGGAATTTAAATGCGTTGGTACCCCATGGCGTACTTAAAAAAAAAAAAGAAAAAAAGATCGACACCATGAGCTGCGTAACCTAAACAGACTGCCTACATTTCATTAAAGCTGTATACAAATAAGTTAATTTCAGTTCTACAAGCCGGAGATGCAACGGAGTAACATGTAAGCTCTGGCAAAGATATCCCAAAACCGAGAGAAGATGGAGGGAATCGCTCATACGTCATGTATACATTCGTAAGTTTCTGCATTTAGGAGTTTTTTGTATCTCAAATAATGAAGATGTACCAATTCTAAGCCTAAATGGTATTTGTACTTCTTTTTCCAAATTGTTGTGTGAGTTAGTTAATTGGTCATTTGAGAGGATGACCTAAATTCAAAATTTTCATATCTTAAATACATTTTAGCGAAATCAATTTTAATATTTTCCAAAGTAGGATCAGCGAAAATCTTCCCCTTCAACCTACAGAAGGAATGAAGGAAGGGAAACCTTCATTAGTCGCATCATGGTACCAACATGAATTGTTTGATTTCTCTAAGGACAATCTACTAAAATTTCCTTATTCTGTAACTAATCTTACATTCTACATGGGGGAAGCTAAAATGTGATACGTTTAAAACAAACACACACACAGGCACTCGCTAATAAAATATAATTACGGACAACAGGTTAATAATAAGGAAAAAATAAGTTTAAAAACAAACAAATTAAAGATAAAGAATTATGCGTCTGTACTAATAATACACTAAACAAATATTTCCCTTTAAACTCACAATAAACAAACAATAATAATTATAAATACTCAATGCTAAATTAAAAGTATTTTTCTATTTTACACTGTTATGATTTAACTATGACCTGCTTAACTGTATTGGTCTGAAAATGATATTGGTGGGTTATCAGTATCACCAACTGTCATTTAGACTCTCAGCCATACTACATACATACATAAAAAAGTATAGTGCCAAAACACACACACATACATAAATACATATGCGCGTCCGTTTTGTGAAATTTAGTACTAATTTCGTATCCTTGTTCCACGAGGATTTCTACTGAACTATTAGTTACCAAGCTGCCTACCAGGATTCACTATAAGTTCGAGGGAGGACAGGCGTTGGCCTAGCTATGAAAAAGGACGACGGCCTTTTCGAAATTAATGAGATCCGTCAGTCTAAAGGTGACAATTAAAATACAGAATTTTGTTTCTATATAGTATACAAATAAAAGAGGCCGCTCAGCACTCCAAATAACATTATTTAATGTATTTCTTAATACATATTTTTAAAAAAAATTTACAGAATTTAGATAATATAAAATTAAATTTTACGCCTATAGTATTTAATAACATTAAAAGTGTTATAACACAATAAGTGTAAAATTTACTATACTTAAATCTTAATGTTTTAGCTATTAAAAGCCTTAGCTTAAAAACCGTCGTCCTTTAAACCCCCCATTCCCTTCAATCGATTTTAGCCATTAACGTCATTCTCTGACGGTCTACAAAAACAAGCTTATATATCGAATATGGTACATTATTTGAAAAATTGCCTACACGAGAGAAGCACAAATAATTTTGAACGAACCACACAATTTTAGCTTTACAAATAAATAATACGGGGAGAGGGGGAAGGGGATCTTTTAAAAGTGGCATCATCAAACCAACGAGAATAGCTTCATTTCCCCAAAAGAGAAATCCTCTCTAAGAAAACAATACGACCTGAGGTGATACTCGGGAGTATCTTGAGGGGCGCCGGAGAATAGCGCCTAAAATCCACCGCACCGCATTACAGTGCCGCTACACGGGCTCAGTATACTCAAATGCCGTTCAGAAGCCTTGTATTACAACAAAGCATTGTGTACCTAACATACAATAACAAAATACAAAGATACGTAGGGCGTTTAACACCAAGAGGAATTTATTTCGTAGCTCTTTTTAGAATATTTGTTGAATAATATTTCTAGAATATTTGTTGAATAATATTGATTAATCTTTCTTCAAAAGAGTAAGTTGATATTGCAGTACATATATAAAAATTGTTTAAATTAAGATTTCCAATGTAATATTCATATATTAAATATAGCCATAAATAAGACTAAATGACTAATTTTATGTTAGAAGTCGAGAAGGAAAAAGTCCTTGAGGCTGACTCTAGACCCACCTGCAGGGGAGAGGAAGGAGGAGGCAGGTGCCTTACCCTCTTATTATTTTAAATAAATTATATTATTATCCTCAATTATAATTTTAAAATATTTTCCGTGTGCCTTTAATAAATATGTTTTGTGTAAAAATTTTTTAGATAATAAAATTCTAGGTCGATTGGTGATTGATAAATGTTTACGTAATACCATTAATATAAAAGACATTGAATTTATTCTTCCTCTAAGCTCCTCACATTCTCATCCAATTTCAATAAAGGAAATTTTCAAAACGAAAGCCTAAATACAGCTTGCATTGTAAAAGAGGGGCCGCTCTCATTTTAAATTTACATCTTAAATGAGCATTAAATATGCCATTTTTTTCTAAAAATATTAAACAAAAAAAATGTTAGAAATCCCCTTCCTCCATGACCGTTTTCTGCTATTACCGAACACTAAGAGTTCGCGCGTATACAGACAAACGCGAGCACGCGCGGACATATGCTCTCACACTCACGCACGCGCGCGTACAACCATAATATTAAGTTATTTAAAAGACTATATATATATATGTAGAAAGTAATAAATAA
>KZ807325.1:206909-251123 GCA_000696205.2 Oncopeltus fasciatus | reverse complement strand
TATATATATATTAGAAAGAGAGAGAGTGGGTCCGTGAAGAATCGAACAAAATTTTCCAAACACTTCAGTCTTTGTACCTACGTGAATAATTTGATTCCTTTTGGAAAATTAAAGTGATAGACAATTTGAAACAATATAGTGTAAACAATGTGTATCATCTGACGAATAGAACACGAATGCTTAGTGACATAAGTTTTTCAACAAATAACTTGCTGAATAATACCCATCAATTTATAACTATTGATTTAATCCATAGAACATTTGATATAAAACGTTCATAAAGAATTTCGTTGTTTTCATTAAAATATGTTATAATAATTTATTTTAAATATGTTTGAGAGTTGAAAATGATAAGTGCTCTTCAAAGCATTTTATTGGGTTACAAAAATTGCCAATTAAGTAAAAAAAAAGGACGCTAAACTATAAATTCAACGAATTATACTTTAAGATCCTTCAGAAAATTGCACATAAAAATTTGACCTTACTTTTCAATTCTTACATTACACAAACTAATCCGATAGTAGTAAGAAAGTTAAAAGTTATATTATTTAAAAAGTGAGGGGTAGTATTTATGAAGTAAACTTACGCAGTAAGCTAATGTACAATTCTTCATTGACAGTAGATACCATTTAGATAATTTTTTTATTATTTATCCGCCCTTTATGAGAATAAGAAAGGCAGATCACTGATGAATAAAACCAAAAAAAGTAGCATTTAAAAGACGGTTATATGTCATAATTACGCCACATAATTTATAACATACTGGGAATCTTTGTTTACATCGATTATCCGTAAAATACATACGAAAACAGACGAAAGTATCAATAAAAATAGTTCAGGAGTTACTTACAAAACATGAAGTAAAAAAAAAAAAAGTAATAAACCTTCAATTTACAGAAAGATTCGAAGGCTGCAGTCTTCAAGTGATCATCCGCATATTGAATTTTTAGATAAGACAAAACTGCACTTTGAATTCCATTAAAATAGTTTAGAAGTTAAGGCAGAGGAGAAAATAAGGGTGACGAAGACAATAAGGACAGAAAGATATTTAAAAAAGTGCTGAATAAAAATTGGGTAAACATATAAATTCCAGATAACCAATCTATTATATTACTTTATCTGCCTCAAATGATTTCAAGGGGGCGCTGATCTAGCCTAATGGATCAAAATACGCTCACGCAGTTACAAGTTCAGGCATAGACTGGCTTTAAAGGGTATAAAAACCCCATGTGTGTTTAGAAAAGGGTTGTTACTTCCAGATAGCCTCTTCCCCGGTTGCATAGAAGGTAAAAAAATACATTCGACCTTGTGACTATTCTCAGGTGGTCTCTGACATCTTTGGCATGGAGATGGCATCTTACACAAATAGGACAAAGAACACCACATATTCTTCGTGGGCTCTATGAAAAGTATGGAAGACTGTCCTCGTCTATAAAGTTATATCATGGATCCTTCCCACTGCACTCTTTATGATGCTTTGTGTGGATCGCTCTCCCTCGCACCCTCATAGTCAATAGGAGCTATAGGGACCCTAAATTTGACAGAGAACGGCCCAGTTGTTGGAGTGAGTGAACGAACCTCAGAACAGAACAAGTAAATGAGTGCGGCCTAAGAACAAACGATAAAGTGGTTATCAGATGGATACTTGCTGTCATGATATTCGATTCATAGTTAAACTGTCTATATCGAGCATGAGAAGAGGACTGATCAAGAAAATAAACTAAAGTCTTTCGGAAAGATACAAAGTACCTATTTCAACCAGAAACTCAAGGATTTAAAAAGAGTATGACTATTGGAAGATTATCTCTATTAACTCAAGATATTGCATCTCAAATGAGGCATTTCATTGAGTGATAAAGTGGCCTTCTTTATCAATAGTGCAGAATCAATACTAACGGTGCACGGCTATTTTTTTATTTTTGTTCTTTTTATTGTGATGATTCAGTAGATTCTTGGCATGCTCCTCTGATCATCCAGGTCAAACTGGATAACATTTTTGACATTTTGACTGGGAAAAAAATCAGGTGACTAGAACGGTGTTTTGACCACATATATTCTCTAGTGCTTTAAGGTTTGCGAGTAAACAAATTCAGAACACGTGTTTCTCCCTGAGCATCTATGACCTGTTGCACGACTCATTTTTTTTTTTTTTTCAAACTAAATATTTTTCAAACTGCAGGTTACAAATAAACCTTTTGGATGTCTCGGTTTTAATGGAGTGTAGATATATTTTGAATTTTTTTGGTGAGTTTCAACAAAACTGACAGGTTATTGAGCAGGTTCAATTGCAGAAGTGTGGTGGAAAACAAAAAATTTCATATTTCACATTCAATAATAAACCTATAAAATATGTAGCTTGTGCTTTAGAATTGAAATTTTCTACAGATCCTTATATATATATATATATATATATATATATATATATATATATATATANATATATATATATATATAACCTTATTTCCCAATAAGGTTATTTAAAATAAACCAATTAAGGTCAGCCCTCTAAGACCCTAATGTGTAATCAAAGGTGGAGGAAAGTAAATAATATTTACAATTGAGAATCGTTGCATTGATAATGGAGAAGAATCAATACACGGACACATTCATCTTTGCTGGTGTCCTTCACACTCCAAGACTATGTCAAAAAAGCTCTGAAAGAAAAACATACTCTGCTAATCTCTTCAGACATTGTTGGAGCTGGTGGTAAAGCATGATAGTCTTAGACGATGAAAGCACACAAGAAGCTGCAAAGTCCATTTACCATCTGCAGTATTATTATGTATTATCCTAGTCACAGGTACATTTGATTATCATAAGACAACTTATTGATGAGTTGAAGACAAACACTTGAGACACCTGATACCACAAGCCCCCCCCCCCCCTCAGCAGTATAACTTAATGGTAAAGTTGAAATGCTACTCAAATAAATACTACTACAAATCACAATCATCAAAGCATTTGTAAATAATATATTAAAATTCATTTTATCTTTAAATCATGTCTAATCTTAAGATTTTAGTCTTTACAAATTTTAATTCAAAGAAGGACTACCACTTTTAATTATTAGGAATGAAATTTCACACTGATTGAAAAAATAATTTTTTCTACTGTATTTTGAACAATTTATTTATTTTATTTTTTTTTCAAAAGTTCCATTTAATCATAAGTTAATTCCCAATAATATGACAATTTAATTCAATTTGGAATTATGTATCTTAAATGTTGTATAATTAAGAAAAAAATTCTTATGACTTTTTTTTCTCTTACATCTGCCACAACCACTGAGGCTCAAGGAGGAAGTTACTAGCCACTCTACTCTAAACACCTAAGGCTTATACAGGTTTTTATTTCTCGATAAAAGCTTGCTCTAGATGTAATCTGAACCAAAATTTATAGTTTTATTTTAAGTCCTTTCTGAAATGTCATTCATGCATTAATTCACCATTAAAACTACAAATATGAAATTTAAACCAAGAACGATTATTAACAGCTGAAAAAAGTTTCAATTCATATTTTCTGAATATACTTATCTCTGAAGATCACCTTCTCCTGATTTGATTTCATTCAAATTCATAATATTATAAAGGTCTTAAATATGAAATATCCAAATAGACTGATCAATATTTGAGAAATAAATTGAAATTTTCATTTTATACTCTACTCTGAACTGTCTCTGAACTTTGACTTTGCATAAAAAATACTATGTAGTGCTCTTCAAATCAAATTTTGAATTTTATTATGATCTGTGAAACAGAGCATCCTTTACATAGTTCATAAAATGTAAAAAACAACAACATAAAAAAATGAATATTTGATCTAAAATGGATTTCAAATTTTTAAATTTACTTTAATTTAATTGGTAAATATACTTTACATCTGATGAAAGTAAAAAGAAAGGAAGCATCATACATTTATCTGAATATAATATGCCTACAACTATGCATATCATGCAACAACAAATAAAGGCAAATTATTGAAGACAAATTAAAATGAAATAAACACATTGGTGGATTACAAAACCAATTGAAATGATGAAACAAATTTCATTATTTTGTACCATGAGCAACTTGTTACTAAACCTCGAGTCGCTTATGAATTTTGAATCAAGTGTCCTCGATTAAAAGAATAAAAAATTAATACAATGAAATTAACTCCATTTGAGTATATGCTCGGTCCATGTGAGTTGACTATCTTATTAGAATAAGCTGAAGCAAAGATAGACCAGCCACATTTTTAAATCTTAGAGCTGCACCAACCTATTCTCTATCACAAAATAATTCAAGCTATATTCAAAGTACACCAATGATAGAGGCAAATAGCTAGAAACCTTAGAATGCATATTTTGAGACACAACTATCAAAGTTGAATTTTTAAAAAATTGGCAATTATAATCTACCTGTTTCCAGAATGGCCTGAAAGAGTTGTATACCTTAATGACTGTAAGTCGACAAACTCTATATTTACTGCAGGTGATTAAAAATGTTATTTTTCCACAATAATTTTTTTTTTCCCCAGGAATGGGAAAGTCATCAAACAGTGAAAAAGTTCAGGACTAACCTAAAAAGATCAGCTGTATCAAAAATTAATCCTGTTTCTTTAGGTGAATATTTCATGAAGAGATAAATATTTTGAGGAAGTTAAATAGCAAATATTAATGTTCTTTTTTTTTTTTGGAGGGGGGAAGTTTAAAACAGGTAATCAGAGAATGAGATTGTTGGGATCTCAGTGAATAGCATTGAGTAATTCATGTTGACACAGCAGCAAAAGAATATTATACTATTTTGATCGTTCTTAAGAACTAAAAAAAGAATGATTGGTATAGAAGAGAGAATCAAGAGTTTTGAAAACTAATTCAGTACCTAAGACAAACATAAACAATAATGTTAGAAAGGAATGAAATACTATTCTGTTCATAAATATTATCATTAAAAATACAGGAGCTATATAACATGAATGATGAATATATAATGGTAGATTAACATGAATAATTTACAAATGCATTCTATTTTTCAAAGGATAGAAATAAAAGTCTCAACAAACATGTAATAGAAAATTACCTATTAGATGAAATGTACACCTACATTCAAGTAATAAATGGTAAACAGCAGATTAATTCCTAGACACTAAAAATAAATACTTATAAAAGTATATTAAAAAATAGCAAAGCACAAACAATCATATTTAAAGACATTTCAAAAAGTACATGACACACATTTGCTTATGACTTAATGGAATTAACTAATTCGAAAACTCACTGGCCAAAAAAATTCAAACATTTTTTATAACGAGTTCATTTATTCACATAAAAATAAGACTATCCTTAATTATAAACAAAAGAATTATTAGTTAACTTACCTCGAAAAACTAAATGAATAAGCCATTTGGTGCTTGATCGCACAAATCAAAATGAGATAATATCACGAGAGTATGTAATACTAATTTAACCGACACAGAGACTTTAAATAAATTACAAATCGAGAACTAACTAATAACGACTTAACCGAACCGTTCACTTTGACAGGTGACAAGACACAACCGCAGATTTGACTACAAACAACAACACAGTGTTGCCTAATAGTTTTATTAAGTTCATATAAAGTTAAATAATAGCTAAACAGAATTTAAAATCCATTAAAACCATTTGTAATTTAATAAATAAATAATCTTGAACATCTAAGTAATATTACAGCAATATTGTTAGGTTGTTTAAGGAATATACTTTAGACATAACAAGTTGCTTTTATTTATTTAAAATTTTTAGGAGAGAGATTCAAATTTACATTTTTATTATAGAGCTCGTGGCTGATTTTTTAAAAGAAAAGTTAACTTTATTAGATATGTGTTTACTACGTTACGCTTTCAAAAATTTGACCCTGTTCCAGCTGATAGCTGCTGCTCTCAGTTTGTTTGGAACCTCCTCCCTTACTGTAACTTTTCCTGTTACCACGAATGACTCATTCATCCTCTTTTCTTTTTTAATTATGGTGGGATCTTTGTAATAATACTCCTTCAAAATGGTAGCTGACGTTTTGCTTCAAGAATGTCTTCAGGATTCTCCAAGATTCCGGTAAAATTATTTGTAATTATTTTTCATAATAGAAAATTCCCTTTTGACAGACCTTAATGTCAATCAGTCTTCTTATCAAATCATTTTCCTTTTCTTGTTATTGATGTATCCTCAATATTTTCTATTATTATTCTTCTTCCTTCTAAATATTATCTCTATTGAACCACTTCATCACAGAATTTGATTAAGCCAATTAAGAACAATTGAAACTTTGTTTAAAGGACACTGTTAGCTGAGGAAGAAGCAGATATTGACTTCTTAGAACACAAAATTGAAAAGGTACTAGAATAATTTGACATTTTAAACCTACAATTTTAAAAATTTTTTATTTTATTTTTATATAACATTCTTATAAGGTTTAAAATAAACTGTATTAGTTTAATTACATTCTTATTAATCAGGTCCTTAAAACTTGTGGAAACATGATAGAGGTAGGGAAAACATTTGTTCAACACCAAGTTGCATTCACCTACAGTCTGCGGGACTTAGCTGATTGTTTTCGCAACAACCCTGAAACAAAATGCAAAATGGACAGGATAACAGAACAATTAACTGAGATGATAAAGTTTCAGTCTATTCTACTTGACCAAGCTTCTAGAACAATTTTGAAAAACCTCTCTGACTTCATAAGAGGGTTAGTTTCAATCTATAGTTTTTTATTTTATTTTTTCTTTAGTGATTGTTTCATTGAACCATGTAAATTTATTTTTATAAACTTTCTATGCAGAGATATTAAAGGGGTATGGGAATCAAAACAACATTTTGAAAAGATTTCCAATGATTTAGACATTGCTCTTTCAAGACATTCACAAGTCCCCAAAACAAAGCCTGTCGAAATAGAGCAAACCAATGGTATTTTACAAGCCACAGTTAAATGCTTCAGGTAAGCTTCAATTGTTTCTTATGTTTCATTTTTATTTTTAAGTTACAGAGATACTTTGTTTTTTGTAATATAATAAATTTAGTTGATCTTACATTCATATATATATGAAATTATGTTTTAGGCATACTGTTCTGGACCATGTATATGTAATTAGTATGTTGCAAACCCGAAAAAAGCATGAAATTCTTGGTACGGTGAGTTTTCCTTATACTTGGGCAACTCTTTATGTAACTTCTTTTATTATAAAACTTGCAGTTTAACCATTGTCAAAATCTTTTTTGCNGAGGTTAATTAGTTGCAGTCTCTTAATATGTTGCCAATAAATTGTCATTTATTTAATACTATTTATGTAATTGAAATATTTTTCAAGATATCTTAAAGTTCTTCTCTTTTTTTTTTGTCATAAATAATAATTGTAATATATCCTGAAAAATACCTTCTATTACTATTATTATTGTTCTTCTGCTGTATGTCTGTGAATACCTTTTTCAGGTAGAACAAATGAGATCTGATTCAAAACAGTTGGAGAAAAGTCTTGGTGACCGTCATGATTTAGTCACTAGCCCAGACAAATATGTTGGAGATGTTGTTCAAGGATATTTATTTAAGAGAACTACCAATGCGTTTAAGACATGGCATCGGCGATGGTTTTGCATAAAAAATAATCAGCTTGTCTACAGGAAAAGAACGGGTACTACACTTCAACTTCAATATCCAATTTACCTACTACTGAAACCTAAATAAAAATACTGAACTACTGCTGATTCATCATTCTTGGTTTTTGTTTCTGAATTTTTTTAAATTTCAGGTTCAGTATTGTGCTTAAATCCATATTAATGAGAGCTAACTAGTGTTTAAGCTTAAAATTGCCCAAGTGATTAACTTCTGGTTCTGAGATTTCTTTTTGACAAATGTATTAAGATATTTATTTTTAGTTCTTTTAATTTTTGGTAATATCTCTACTTGTTGTACCTTAAATAGGTTTATCAATAAATTTGATAAATAGGTTTTTCTTTTAATTTGATTAAAATATCTAGAGGGCAGGATTTTATATTTATTATAATGAAGTATTGTAAGAAACACTAAGAAACTTTATGTTTGCAATAGTATTTACTATTGAATTATTTCCTTTGTTTCAAATAGTGCTATGAAAAGTTAGGGCTCACAGGAAAACATGAATTAAAATTTGTAAATTTATCAGTTGATATAAATGTAATATGCCTCTGTAACTAAATGATAATAATGTAAACTCTCCACAGCTGCTGTCTTATATACAAGCATGGAATACATATTTCCATCAAGGCTCGGACCTTGGCAAGGAGACAAAAGCTTTCCTCAAGGGCCTGGAGCAAGAGGTATGTATTTACTGTTTTGACTTAAACCATAGACTGTTTATTATTATTCTTATCAGCTGGGGAGAGGCTTTAAAGCTGATAATAGCTCACCTCTTTAGTTGATACTGACAATCCAACCTCTGACTATTGCCCCTGTCATTTTACAATGCCTTCCTTTCTCTCCTGGGTTATTAGTGTTTATAGGCGACTACGGAAATCTGTTGTATGTTAGGAGTATATTTTTCTTTAATATATTTCTTAAAACTTATTCTTTGGCAAATATTTATTTTAAATAAAATTCTGTCATTTTCCATGAGTGTGTTGAAACTTTTTACATAATAATTATTCTACGTAACACTAATTCATATTTATCCTATAATTTATTTAAATAATAATAATAATTTAATAAGTTNAAGGTTCGACATATTAGAGAGGGACAAAAATATTAAATCGTAATATCTTCGTCATAGAAAACCTACAACAAAGTACAGAATGTAATATCCAAACAAATTTTAATATTCTAATCTATAATATATTTCAACGTGTAATAAGAAAGAGAAAGAATGAGGTAAATTCGAAAGTGGTTTGGGCCCCCAATTTTTATAATATATAAAGTATATTTGATATATGAGCTCGGTAATTCAAATTGTATAACAAATTGCTTTTAATTTCAATTAAACCAGTGGGAAGAGAAGTTTAGAAAGTGACCAAATTATATATTCGTTGTTGTTAGTGTTTTGGAACAAAATACGAAGTAGAATAGGGGAAAACATTATTTTTCTGTTCAGCAGTATTATCAAGAAAGGAGCCCAATAAGGAAGATTTTAAAAAAATGAACCAGGATGGTTGAGGACCTACCACCTCCATGACCACCTCTACCCGGTGGCTCGTGTCATATAAATAAAAATATGAATACATGGTATTTCCCAGATTAAAATTTGTCCAAGGCGGGACTCGAACTTGCATTACAGGCCTGGGAGTTCCGAACGTATCTCATCCGCTAAACCTGTGCCCCGAAGTATACTTGTAATAATAATAATAAAATTATTTGTTGACTTAGTTTTAGTATTATCAATTGATGGCTTTATAAATATTTTCGTAAAGACATTTAAAAAATAATAATAAAATTATTTGTTAACTTAGTTTTAGTATTATCAATTGATGGCTTTATAAATATTTTCGTAAAGACATGCTAAAAACAATTATCGCCTATATTGTCCATGTATTAAACAATTTAACTGAAATATAATTGAATATTTTTATACGAGACAATTTATAAAAAAGATTAATAATTCACAACTACATTAATATCTGCCTCTCACTAGTAGTTGCCAACATTTTTAAGTAATTAAGTAAACACAAAATTATTGATTTATTACTTGAAAAAATGCTTAAAAGTTTTACCAGAGTCTTATTAAGAAAATCTAGTTTATCAAATCAGTATCATGATATTTTGAAGATTTTTCTTTGACCCTTTATTAAAGTCAAAAATAAGTTACAAACTGAAATATTTGTCACAGATCATTATTGATCAATTTTTTCTTAAAATTGCCTTTCTCATAGAAGAATACAAATTATCAATATAAGATGTATTGATAGATCATAGTCTCATATAAGATAAAAAGACAATGGAAACCAAAAATTTGTTCTTATACCATTAAACTGCACTTGCAGTGACGTATATGTCTTTTATTAAAACTACTTTTTTGATCAACATATCTGACTTGTGAACAATTAAAAAATTCAGGAATCTCTTTTAGCTCTACTTCAAATAGTTAACAGTTAAGGAATTAACATTGCTCTACAAATGAACAAAATCCTGTAGTAAAGGAAAGTTAATCTGTTGCAATGAAACTTGGTTGAAAATCTTAAATTTATTCAGTGACTTAATTTAATTTAATAAAATTGAATTATTTCACTAAAAAGGTGATTTAATCTATTATTTTATTAAGGGTTGTTATGCTCTGTAGTATGAAACTTCTCTTTAACACTAAAAAAAAAACAGTATTTATTTATTTATTCTGTGATAAAAAGAAAAAAAATAATTTTGTAGGAAGGGGCTTCTCCCGAACTATATCTAAAATATGAATTATAAATTTGTAATGCTTTTTATGTTTAGAAACCAATAAGTTGACGTATTTTCTTAATTTTTGAGTAAAATTATTAAAATGAGCACATCAGGCATTTATTTTATTTTGACTTATTGAAAGTTTTCTTCTAACATTTTTTAAATTATTGAAAAATAATGGCTTCTTTCACCGTGGAATTCAATTATGAACCTACTAAGTATGCAGACTACTAGTGCACAATAAAAAAGTTTCCATTGCTACTCTAGATTATGAGAGGTTAATTAGTTGCAGTCTCTTAATATGTTGCCAATAAATTGTCATTTATTTAATACTATTTATGTAATTGAAATATTTTTCAAGATATCTTAAAGTTCTTCTCTTTTTTTTTTGTCATAAATAATAATTGTAATATATCCTGAAAAATACCTTCTATTACTATTATTATTGTTCTTCTGCTGTATGTCTGTGAATACCTTTTTCAGGTAGAACAAATGAGATCTGATTCAAAACAGTTGGAGAAAAGTCTTGGTGACCGTCATGATTTAGTCACTAGCCCAGACAAATATGTTGGAGATGTTGTTCAAGGATATTTATTTAAGAGAACTACCAATGCGTTTAAGACATGGCATCGGCGATGGTTTTGCATAAAAAATAATCAGCTTGTCTACAGGAAAAGAACGGGTACTACACTTCAACTTCAATATCCAATTTACCTACTACTGAAACCTAAATAAAAATACTGAACTACTGCTGATTCATCATTCTTGGTTTTTGTTTCTGAATTTTTTTAAATTTCAGGTTCAGTATTGTGCTTAAATCCATATTAATGAGAGCTAACTAGTGTTTAAGCTTAAAATTGCCCAAGTGATTAACTTCTGGTTCTGAGATTTCTTTTTGACAAATGTATTAAGATATTTATTTTTAGTTCTTTTAATTTTTGGTAATATCTCTACTTGTTGTACCTTAAATAGGTTTATCAATAAATTTGATAAATAGGTTTTTCTTTTAATTTGATTAAAATATCTAGAGGGCAGGATTTTATATTTATTATAATGAAGTATTGTAAGAAACACTAAGAAACTTTATGTTTGCAATAGTATTTACTATTGAATTATTTCCTTTGTTTCAAATAGTGCTATGAAAAGTTAGGGCTCACAGGAAAACATGAATTAAAATTTGTAAATTTATCAGTTGATATAAATGTAATATGCCTCTGTAACTAAGGAAAATTATTTATATAATCTAAATGCTATAAAATTGATTTTCTTCTTATAATATAAAATTTTATCTAAAAACATACTTTAGGTCCGATATGAAGATTACAAAACGTTACTTTTTTGTTTCAGAAATATAAATATTACAAGTTATTAGAATATTCTAAAATAAAATAATAGCAGCAATAATATTTGATACCTCTTTGGTTTTTTTTTAATGAAATGTTTATGGAAGGATACAGTGGTCATTATTATTATTATTCTATTTTATAGTTCGGTGATGATTTAGTTAGGCTAAAACCAAATATTATTTCATATTAAAACCATATGTTTTAAATTGAGAGAAAAATCATGTCCTTATCATATATTTAATTGTCAAACTACTGGAAAAACTCAGATAAAGCCAAAACTAAATATTTAATCTTAGCCACATTTACCTTAAGTTCAATCTTTCTTACTGCTCTGTTCAGGGCTAAAAAGCCTCTTCCACGGCTTGGAATGATCGTCGCAATATTCTAACCTGCCACTTATTCTAAGAGCTGCTCTGTCCTGTTGCATATGACCTCATCAATTTTGATTCCTGAGCCTTGCATCAGCATCTGTAATTGAACAAAAACAAGGGAAAAGTTAGTGAAACTTCCTGCTTGATTGAACTACATTTTTTAGAAGGAAGCTGATAAACCTGCTTGAGTGCCAATGTGACATTCAATTCATCCATTATTTCTTCTATTATGAAAATCTTATCAGGATTCTCCAGTTCACTACAAACCTTATAGAACTTATAATAACACTCTTAGGAACTTCTAGAACAAAAAAATAAATGGTATGATTGAATATTAAATCCTCTAACTCTTTCAAGAATTCAGAAAGGCAGGAGAGCAAAATTAGATCCAAGTAGGTTTACCTATCGGGTGCGCCACATGGCGGGTGGCACCCATTGATAAGATCTGATTACTTTTCAGCATATGGCATAAATCTTTCATATACTATAAGAGACAAAAACATATATTCAGCAGGCTACCATAAAATACCCTGGCAATATAATGGTTTCCCACCAATTGTTCGGCCACAATTCTTGAACTGGCTTTATTATTTTATGTTTTCTTAGTACAGTCAGAATTTATGGTTCAAAATAGTTTCTATTTTAATTAATCTGGTTTTGTTCTAATTACCTAAAGAAATTGGCAACGATGATTGACATTTGGATGATTTATGTAAAAGTTACTCTTTTCTTTCTACTGCTAAGTCCTCATTAAAAGCAGAGTTGACCTACTGTTTTTTTAGGTATTTTATTTTATTATAAAAGAAGAATTTTGTCTGAGTCTCTGCCCAGGAGGGGAGGAATCATTATTTGAAAACTATTGAAGAAGTTTTTTTTGTTGGGGTCATAAAAAGGGGATCCTGGTAACACAACATTCCCTCTCGCCTTCATGATAGCTCTGAAGATGGCTTAGAATTCGATCTTTGGTATTTCTTTCTTCTCCAAGGAGTTCTTGAAAGTATTCATGCAAATCTTTCAAGCTTTCTTCATTCATCAGTAGGAAGAGTTAGTTTTATTCTTTTACTTGAATGTCTTTAATTGAAGTTTAAATGGCTTTCTGCACTTATTTTCCTCTCTGTAGAAGCCTTTGATGCCATTGTTCTCATTTAGTGCTCAAATCTTTTTTACTTTTTTCTATGCTACTGCAATTTTCTCTCTGATGAAAATGCTTTTCTATTCTTAATTAGTACTTTTCTTCATGAGAATTCATGTTGATAAGATTCTTTATTATTATCTGTGGCCTTAGACTTTCTTCAACAAAACATGGAACCCTTGGTTGTTTTTCTGTTCCTTAAGTACTTATTTTGCTCCCTTTGTTATAGTATCCTCCTCCATCATTTTTCACCTACGCTCAAGCGTATCAATACTATGGCCACCCAGTAAATATAAGCACTCCAAAATATAGTGGCTTAATTAGGTAATTATTGTTCATTAGTATCTATCATAGATTCATTTTTGATTAACTTCCATTTATTGTGGTAATTAATATGACATTGAAAACAATTAATGAGAGGGAACAGAAAATAACTATCTGTCCTCGCCAGGAATCGAACCTGGACCTCCTGCTATCCGGGCTGGAATGCTAGCATTCCAGCCCGGATAGCAGGAGGTCCAGGTTCGATTCCTGGCGAGGACAGATAGTTATTTTCTGTTCCCTCTCATTAATTGTTTTCAATGTCATATTAATTACCACAATAAATGGAAGTTAATCAAAAATGAATCTATGATAGATACTAATGAACAATAATTACCTAATTAAGCCACTATATTTTGGAGTGCTTATATTTACTGGGTGGCCATAGTATTGATACGCTTGAGCGTAGGTGAAAAATGATGGAGGAGGATACTATAACAAAGGGAGCAAAATAAGTACTTAAGGAACAGAAAAACAACCAAGGGTTCCATGTTTTGTTGAAGAAAGTCTAAGGCCACAGATAATAATAAAGAATCTTATCAACATGAATTCTCATGAAGAAAAGTACTAATTAAGAATAGAAAAGCATTTTCATCAGAGAGAAAATTGCAGTAGCATAGAAAAAAGTAAAAAAGATTTGAGCACTAAATGAGAACAATGGCATCAAAGGCTTCTACAGAGAGGAAAATAAGTGCAGAAAGCCATTTAAACTTCAATTAAAGACATTCAAGTAAAAGAATAAAACTAACTCTTCCTACTGATGAATGAAGAAAGCTTGAAAGATTTGCATGAATACTTTCAAGAACTCCTTGGAGAAGAAAGAAATACCAAAGATCGAATTCTAAGCCATCTTCAGAGCTATCATGAAGGCGAGAGGGAATGTTGTGTTACCAGGATCCCCTTTTTATGACCCCAACAAAAAAAACTTCTTCAATAGTTTTCAAATAATGATTCCTCCCCTCCTGGGCAGAGACTCAGACAAAATTCTTCTTTTATAATAAAATAAAATACCTAAAAAAACAGTAGGTCAACTCTGCTTTTAATGAGGACTTAGCAGTAGAAAGAAAAGAGTAACTTTTACATAAATCATCCAAATGTCAATCATCGTTGCCAATTTCTTTAGGTAATTAGAACAAAACCAGATTAATTAAAATAGAAACTATTTTGAACCATAAATTCTGACTGTACTAAGAAAACATAAAATAATAAAGCCAGTTCAAGAATTGTGGCCGAACAATTGGTGGGAAACCATTATATTGCCAGGGTATTTTATGGTAGCCTGCTGAATATATGTTTTTGTCTCTTATAGTATATGAAAGATTTATGCCATATGCTGAAAAGTAATCAGATCTTATCAATGGGTGCCACCCGCCATGTGGCGCACCCGATAGGTAAACCTACTTGGATCTAATTTTGCTCTCCTGCCTTTCTGAATTCTTGAAAGAGTTAGAGGATTTAATATTCAATCATACCATTTATTTTTTTGTTCTAGAAGTTCCTAAGAGTGTTATTATAAGTTCTATAAGGTTTGTAGTGAACTGGAGAATCCTGATAAGATTTTCATAATAGAAGAAATAATGGATGAATTGAATGTCACATTGGCACTCAAGCAGGTTTATCAGCTTCCTTCTAAAAAATGTAGTTCAATCAAGCAGGAAGTTTCACTAACTTTTCCCTTGTTTTTGTTCAATTACAGATGCTGATGCAAGGCTCAGGAATCAAAATTGATGAGGTCATATGCAACAGGACAGAGCAGCTCTTAGAATAAGTGGCAGGTTAGAATATTGCGACGATCATTCCAAGCCGTGGAAGAGGCTTTTTAGCCCTGAACAGAGCAGTAAGAAAGATTGAACTTAAGGTAAATGTGGCTAAGATTAAATATTTAGTTTTGGCTTTATCTGAGTTTTTCCAGTAGTTTGACAATTAAATATATGATAAGGACATGATTTTTCTCTCAATTTAAAACATATGGTTTTAATATGAAATAATATTTGGTTTTAGCCTAACTAAATCATCACCGAACTATAAAATAGAATAATAATAATAATGACCACTGTATCCTTCCATAAACATTTCATTAAAAAAAAACCAAAGAGGTATCAAATATTATTGCTGCTATTATTTTATTTTAGAATATTCTAATAACTTGTAATATTTATATTTCTGAAACAAAAAAGTAACGTTTTGTAATCTTCATATCGGACCTAAAGTATGTTTTTAGATAAAATTTTATATTATAAGAAGAAAATCAATTTTATAGCATTTAGATTATATAAATAATTTTCCTTAGTTACAGAGGCATATTACATTTATATCAACTGATAAATTTACAAATTTTAATTCATGTTTTCCTGTGAGCCCTAACTTTTCATAGCACTATTTGANTGGTGTAAGTGATTAATTAGCATTCCAGCCCGGATAGCAGGAGGTCCAGGTTCGATTCCTGGCGAGGACAGATAGTTTTTTATTTTCTGTTCCCTCTCATTAATTGTTTAAAATTTACGTGGGATAAAAAACCACAACAAAATAAAATATTTATAAATATGACATTGATTTTTCTAAATGCATTAAGATGAAATAAATGAATGTAGCTCTGTGCTTTGCTCTCTCTTTCTCAGAATCAAACTATTCCCATGTCTTTCTTCAACATTCTCTGTAAATTTTAGATTATTGAAATTTTGTGCATTTTCACGCTGAAGAATTAAATTTTTATATAAATAATGTGATTATTTTTTCAAATGGAAGGTTTTTTTTTTACCGTAGATATTATTCTTAGATGATTTTAGTTGGGGTTCAGTCAAGGTAGATCCCCCCAAAAAATTACAAATTTAACAAAAGTGTATTTTTTAAAAAGATTATCTGCCAACGTTTCGGCTTACATTGTAAGCCATCTTCAGGGCTGTAGAAATACAATGTCATGAGAATACAATAATAATTGACAATATTATAATATAGAATTAACATAATGTAATGTGATATCAAAAATATGAATGTAGAAAGCTATGTAAGAGAATTTAAAAAATATGCAGACAACAACCTCTTAAAAAATAGAGTTTTTTGTTTGTCCAATGTAAGAACCATGGCAATTAGGTGTTGGTCTTTTATCTGAAAATATTCACATTAATTTACAACACTATCCAATTAACGACTGAATGGACAGAACAAATTTCTTCAACTTATTCAAACATTTTCAACATTCTAAAAACCATCAGCCCTCCTCAATAAACCTGTCAAACATTTTTCCCAGTTCCAAAGTTACTTATTCCCAATAATACCCTTCCTTTTTTCCTTTGTCCTTTTATTGCCCCCTTTTGAAACAGGCCGCTCTCCCTTTGTACCTTCCGCCTCTTACCTCCCCCCCACCATTCCACCACCCACGGTGTCTTTGGGTAATTTTTGAAAAATTATATTTTCTTCTCAGTCATGGAAATGTGAACTTAGGGACAGGACATCCTCTCTCGTCTTCATGATAGGCAGGTATGGTCAATTACTGTTTTAATTTATTTAATTACACTGAACAACAAAGTTTTTGTTTCGGGGTTGAAATTAGCTGATTTTAATGTATTACCACGTGTTAAAACCGAAAATGACCATAAAAATTATATATTAGCTCTTGTTTTCAAGACATAGTATCATTCTATTATATATATATTGAGTTTTCAACAAATGAAATATTTCATCACCAACAGTTGGTACACATGTTTGTTTACATAACACCCCTCTCATCAGCTGTTCATAAGTAGTAAACATAACCTTTGCGAGTTTGTCAATTGTACGCACGTGGTTGCTATTGAAATTATCGTGTGAAGTTGATTTTTAAATTAATTTAAGTGCTGATCTGAAATGCCTCGAAAGTGTGTGAATTCTGTCGATAGCTTTTGCTATATATGTGGTGAAATAACATTTAAGGCTCAGAAACGTAAAATGTCACCTATCATTAAGACTGCCTATGAACATTATTTTGGTGTAAAAGTTGGGGACCAAGATAAATCATGGGCTCCTCATATATGTTGTAATTCTTGTTCCGTCATATTGCGAGAGTGGCTGAAAAATAACAAGCGGGCAATGGCTTTTGCAGTACCTATGGTTTGGCGTGAGCCTACCAATCATACAGACGACTGTTATTTCTGCTTAACTCCTCCCATTAAGCAAGGTTTATCTATGAAGAAAAGAGGAACGGTGAAATACCCTAATCTCCCATCTGCTCTTCGGCCTGTACCACACTCAGACAATTTGCCAGTCCCTTCTCCACCCCAAAACTATGAAATTTTAGAGGAAAGTGATGAAGTCTGTTTACAAGAAGCAACCCATCCTTCTACATCCTATGACCCTGATTTTGATGTAAGCGATAGGTCTAGTGATCCGCACAGAATTAGTCAAGCAGAGTTGAGTGACCTTATAAGAGATCTTGGCTTGTCTAAGGAAAAGGCTGAGCTGTTAGGGTCAAGACTACAACAGTGGAATCTTCTAAAACATGATGTGAAAATATCTCAGTACAGACAGCTCAGTACAGGATGCTCCAGAAGTGTTTTATAAAAGACAAGCTAAACGACAGCGATCTTACAATACATCGGATTGACTTAATTGAAATTTGGTGGTACAAACCTCTTTTATTTGTCAAAACACTAAGAATAATGTTTTTTTTAATCAATTTTGTACTTAAAATATTCTAAAAGAAACATAACAATATTGTTTTTTGTACTTTCACTTTTCACGTATAGTATAACTACTCTTTAAGATTAAGTGCTGTATATCTCAAAAACCAGAGCTAATAAAAATTTTTCAATGTTATTTTTGTTTTTATCACCCCAAAATTAGTAGAAATAGACTAATTTAGTGTAGGAAACATTCAAAAAATATTTTTTTGTTGTGCAGTGGTATTTTTTAAGAGGTTGTTGTCTGCATGTTTTTTTTTTTTAATTCTCATACATAGCTTTCTATATTCATACTTTTGATATCACATTACATTATGTTAATTCTGTATAATAATATTGTAAATTATTATTGTATTCTCATGGCATTGTATTTCTACAGCCCTGAAGAGGGCTTACAATGTAAGCTGAAACGTTGGCAGATAATGTTTTAAAGAAATACACTTTTGTTCACGTAGGCTTCCACAGTCATCAGATGTATGTAAAGTTTTTTCCGGGTTGGACCGTGTAAAGTTTTTGATGGTTGCGGAGCTTTCCCACATCCTGTGATGGCTTCTTCAGGGCTGAATAGAGAAACTACTTCCATATATTCTCTATTCAGCCCTGAAGAAGCCATCACAGGATGTGCGAAAGCTCGGCAACCATCAAAAGTAGAGCTATTTTCTTGTTTTCTTTTTAATTTAAAATTAATTACTTATAATTTTATATTACATATTTTTGTGTTGGGACAAAAAATTTTTCTTAATAATACTAAATTATTTTATTGTTATTTCAGGGGAGGACAGTTACACAATCATGGAAGAAGACTTGAAACTATGCTCTGTAAGGCCTTCAGCAGATTCTGAAAGAAGATTCTGTTTTGAAGTAATATCTCCTACTAGGTTTGTATATTTTTTGTACATACTACTTGCAATCCTTAGTATGAAGAATTAATTTCTCCTAATAATTTTCCTTATTATTAAAAGATAAAGATATTCTTAGACATTAAGCATAATTAAAAATATATAATTTCTTTAGAAACATCTTATTGTCTTTGTTACTTCAAAGTATAACTAGAAGGCCTAAGCAGCCTCTCCCTCTTCTCTCAACTGGTCTAGAGCCACCTATAACAAGCTTCTCATTTATCTTTTTGGCTTATAAGATACAATTCATCATTTACTTTTATTTTTGTCTCTATTTAATGGCTCTCAATATTAAAGATGGATGTAGGAAATGCAGATAGTTCATGTAATTAGTTTTTTATGTGTTAGCTTTCTACGGATTCCTTATCAGTTATTAAGGTTACCTCGCTGTCACTAGTGTTTAATTTTTTATATATATTTCATTTTTCCAAAATTTAATAATTATTTATGTTTAAAAAATATTAATTTCAGTGTTAAAATAAATTTTACAAGAAATAAACAATAGTGACCCTTTATTTAGTAACTAGGAAAATTAAAATATCTCTTTATTTGAGAAGTGATTTAAGAGGTGCTTTAACTTAAAATAACTTTTTTTTTTTTTTTTTTTAAATAATTTTAGATCTCATATGTTGCAAGCTGATTCTGAAGAAATGTATAATTTGTGGATATCCTCTCTTCAGCAGGGCATTGGAAATGCTCTGCAGCTTGTGATTCATCAGTCTGATTCTGACAAGAAAAGTTCTACTATTGACAGAAGTAATAATAACAATAAACAGAGATCAAAGTAAGTCGCTATTACTTATATTCTTTAAAAAAAAAAAAAAAGAAAGAATTTTCTTCTTTTCAAGTATATTAATTTCCACATATAGTTGGCATATTTGAAGATGTAGAGCAGTTTAAAGCTAAGCTAGGAATGAGGGTAGTCCAATGTGTACAGGTCCATCCGATATTAAGAGGAATAATTGTTCATTTATCTACTCCTTCCTTTCTACTTTATAACCTAAACTCATCTGTTGGAAGAGAGTTTTGGAATCAAAACTGGCATACCTGTCATTTCAAACTTTCCTCCTTGATCACTGTTTTTTTCATTCACCTTGAATCGTTCCTGAAAAATCATGGAGACAAGTATCTCTGCCTGCATCTGTTCAGATATGATATATAATTTATTTAACTTTCCTAAAGTGTCGTTTGCCTTTTAAATTTTAATTGAGAAGGAAATAAATATAAATTCTTTAAGTGTAAAATATTTTGTTTATTTTCTATAAAAATCGTTGAAATGCTAATCTATTTCATAAAATTTAATGTTAATTATTCAATATGGTTGATGATTAGTTGGCCGTCTCGAATATCGTGTGAGAATGGTCGGGGTTTCGGCCAGGAAGAAAAAAATATACACCACAATTTGGAGTAATATTTTTATTTATGCCAACGTTTCGGCTTAGCTAGTAAGCCATCATCAGGGCAATGGTGTTGGGTGGAGAAATCTCCCCAGGGCGGTGTCTGTTCACATTATAGACTGCAGAAACAACTGAATATTACTCCAAATTGTGGTGTATATTTTTTTCTTCCTGGCCGAAACCCCGACCATTCTCACACGTTAATTATTCAATCTTATTCTTTCCATAATACCTGATGTAAAATAGACCTCAAGAAAGGTTTTATTGAACATTAGAACAATACATATGAGAGAGAACGATACACAAAGATAGAACAAACGTAGTTAACTAAAAGTAAACAAAAGAGTAGGTTAAGAATAGAACAATATAAATAACATATGGTAAGTAACGAAGTGACGTCGCAAATCTATCACAATACCATATCTGTTGTCATTTTTAATGTTATGTTGGTCTGTTATACCTTAAAATATTGCATGCATTTAGAAGATTTTTTTTTTAAACATTAAATTATTCCTCAATTATTTATTTGATTTTAAATTTAATTATCTATTTCATTTATTTTGATATGTATTTTTCAAATGTTAATGAGTATAAAAATTTCAAAAAATGAAATAAAAAATTTTTTAAAGGGTTATTATGACTAGCAATGAATATAGAATTATCATACCTTCTATTATCCGTCTTCATTGGTTTCTGCAAACCATCTTCTGTTGGCGAGCGCTTTCGGACATTGTCCATCTTCGTGGCCGAATACATGTGTTCACACATGATGTCCGAAACCATAATTGATCAAGGTAATCAATTATTGTGACTATCATGACTCATTCAGCTTGTATAGCCTGAATATTTGATTCCTGCTGGAAGTCAACTATAAAATGCTTATAAGTTCGCAAATATATAATACTAAACAGATCATATTAATACATGTCCCTAATATATTTAGTTAGTAGTTTATAGTTACTTTTATTCTAGAATATGGGAGCAATTGGCCAAAATCCCAGGGAATGAATTCTGTTGTGACTGCAAAAATCCTGACCCTCGATGGGCTAGCATCAATCTTGGAATCACACTTTGCATTGGTAACAATTATATTAATATTTGTCTTTGTTTGTGTTCTTATAAACTTGTGAATATCATCTAAACTTTCAGGTGGTTTCTAGTTAAATTATAAATAACTATATTTATCATCATCACCAGGATGATGTGGAAAAAAGAAGGAAAAGATTAAAGTTTAAATGTTTTTGAGTATTATTTTTCTCAAGAAAGAACTCACTCAACTTAGTAGTTCTATGATTGTGGATAATAATAAAAGCTAATGGGAGTGTGTATGGTTAGATAATCAATATTTTATTATACTTATCACCGACATTGATTTCTTCAAAAAATATCTGACCTGCACAATGTGTTTAATTTTGTGATTAGCCAGCATTATGGAATTTATTCTTGTTAGTACAAATTGTTATACTTTTATTTATAAAGGCATATTTTATGAATTATATAAAATATATATGAATTATATTTTTAGTCAATAGACTTTTAATTTCATTAGTATTCATATATAACATGCTTTTAATTTATGTAGTTGNAAAAAAAAATAAAATAAAAAAAAATGAATAAAAAAAAAAATTCTGAATAATTAATAACTCTAAAAATATTCCTTCAAATAATAACAATGCAGAGTTCACCTTGCTATGGAGATCAATGGTGTGACAAATGCTTATTCATTAATGATGAATGACTAGCATGACTAGTTTTTTTTTTTTAATTTGTATTTATTTATTACAATGTCATACCAAGAAAGGTAACCAATCCATTGTGCAGTTGATGAGTCTAGATATTAAATAAGTGAGGCTTCTACTGAATTAATTAAACTTTGTCCACTTTTGCATCAAGTCTGCAATCTCAAGAACCTGGAGAAGTTTATGCTTTCACTTGTTGAATCTTAAAAATAATTATTTTTATTATTATTTATCAATAGATTTTAACTTTTAATTAAGTACAACTAATTATTGTATATCTGTTGAGTTTTTGTTAGGAACTGGAAACACAATCGATTAAATAAATAACAAATTACTAAATTTATTTTAAAATATGCCTTCTTATTTTAATTTAATAAGTTAGCTANTATAACTAAAATTCTAAATAATAAATAAGAATAAAAAAAAAAAAAAATGTGTAGCTAAAGAGAAAATAAAGTCTGCCATACCAGAACTGTGGGAACAAAGCAAATCTTTCGGCATCATAGTTAATGAATATTTTTTGCATTTGAACTTTCCATGCCATGTAATCCCTATTTATAAAATATTTCTTTTACTAAATTTAATAAGATACACCACTGTCTGTGGCTTCTAGACCATTACATTAATTAATTATATTAATTAAGGTTTAGGTAAACTCTCCTAATTGCTTAATTTCACTGTGTAACTCCTGAAATATTTGTAGAAAAGTTGAATTTCATTGGCCTAAACTAAATATAAGGCCTATTATATAGGAAAAAATATTTTTACTTTTATATAAAATGTCAAGTAATCCATTTTCCTATTGGCCCTAAATTTTCCAATGAACAATTTAAGCCTTTTGTCCTCTAAAATTTGTCTGCCTGATAAAGATGACTATTGACGATGCTAGTTATACAGTACAAACAGAGATGCCATCTGAATTTGTTTCCACATGAGGAATTAGTTAGGGATGTTGTGTGTCTGTTTCTTGCTTAATCTTGCATTGGATAGGGAGATAAATAACCTGGGAATCCAGACTGCTCACATTATATTTACAGACTACTCAGTTACTATTGTTTGATAATGACTTAAATCTGAAGGGCAAGTTCTGTTGTACCTCTTACATTTTTTTTAATTGGCTGAAGTAGCAGAAGCTTTGGGGAAATGAGTGTAACCAGGAGAATATCATGTATATGCATGCTGGACCTGGAACTGCGACTGCAGTTGGAGAGCCAGTTTTAATGGGTTCATTTACTTTTCAGAATATAGATAAAATATAGAATATAGTTTACAAATTTGTTGTAAGCTGTGGAGACATTATCCCTGAAGGTTTCAGCGAATGCTAAGTGCAAACCAGTGTTATTTTGGTTTTGTAAGCACTTAAGAAGCTCTGTCATCTCCCGTCGAGCAAAATATCTTCCCTATAAAACTCTCATTAGGCTTTTCCTCACCTAAGAACTGGAATTTTGCATCCTGTCAAGCACTGAAGAAAGCGATGTATTAATTTTAGAAATAAATATCAACATATTTTTGGATTAATTAAGGTCAGCGAGATTTGGAGAATGAAACAAACAAGGAGCTGTACAGGGAGGTGGATGTAATGAAGTACATTCAGCTTGGGATACTACAGTGGGCTGGGCCACATGACCAGAAGGCAGACCGCATCTTAAATGGGAGGACGCTACCTTTAAACTGTTAAATAACCTCATTGGCTATGTAACCTTAAGAGCAGGTCTGAGTGAAAAATAGGCTAGCCGAATTTAAGATCATAATTGAAGTAATTGCCATAATATTAACAAATATTGTTATAAAGGAAATTCAACTGATTTAATGTTAAACATATACTGGATATTTTCTAAGGGTTAATGCCCAATGATTTAATAGTTCTTGACTAGTTTTAGTTCTTTATTTATATTTTAGTCCGAGATAACACATCTCAATGTCAGGCTTATTAGCACATACCTCGAAGTACATATTCAGCCTGTCCTGTACATACTCACAAAACTGCGCCATGAGTAACACTGCCTGTATCTCTTAAGTTTTGCTGTCATCAGTGCATAGTCTCTTGTCTTTGACGACATCCGCTATATTGGACAGGCTATGTAATTCTTATAAATTTTAGTCCTCTGATTATAAAAAAACAAGTACCAAATTAATTAAAATAAGTGATATAATGATAATAAAATTGTAAACTGTTGGAGAATCACACACACATGCACACAAACACTTACCATATCTGCAGAATACATTTTTTTAAATTTAGCACTTGGCACCATAGCCAGTTAGCAGTTATATATTTAATTGTGTCTTTAATAATGAACTAGAGAAAACAATATTTACTCTTTTTAGTTTTATTTACTTACAATTTTCATTAGATTGTTCCGGGGTACATAGGAGTCTTGGTGTTCACTACAGCAAGGTCCGATCATTGACTCTTGATGCTTGGGAACCTGAAATTTTGAAAGTAATGGCTGAGCTTGGAAACACCTTAGTCAACAGTGTTTATGAAGCTAATCTTGCACCTGAAATTATCAGACCTACTTCATCGTCTGCAGGGTCTGTGATTTTGTTTTATTTATTTATAGCTAATTTATTGTATTTATTAAAAGTATATTATAGAATATTTTTTAAATTAATAAATCNTATATATATATATATATATATATATATATATATATATATATATATATATATATATATATATATATATATATATATATATATATATATATATATATATATATATATATATATATATATATATATATATATATATATATATATATATATATATATATATATATATATATATATATATATATATATATATATATATATATAAACACTATGCAGGGAGAAAAGGCCAATTGACTCCACTCCTAATAAGTTTAGGCATTGGCCCAGGAGGTCGCAAGGCATCTCCATTTTAGTCGCCAGGGAGGATTGTAAGTATTGGAGTCCAACAATAGGGATTGGGCATATAGATTATGATGAAATTGAAGTTGAAGAGGGGGAAGGAGGTTGAGATAAGGTCTTGGACAAAAGGAATATTAAAGTCTTGATGAAGGGTAGAGATACATAATATGGAGCGTTAGCAATTATTCTTAGAATAAGGTCTGGAAGGATTGTATTCATTGGATAGGCTTAGCGGCACCCCAGAGCTCTGCCCCATAGGTCCAGATTGGCCATATTATGGACTTGGAGGGAGTTAGTTTGTTTTCTATTGTAAGTTGTGAGCTCCTCTTTATAACTTCATTCATCTGTTCATGGGAGTTCATGGCATCTGTTAAGTTCTTGTCGTTTGATTTTAATATGTTCACTTCAGTTTAGTCATGAATCAAGGTGGAACCCAAGGTAATGAACTGAATCAGAGAGAGGTATAGGAATGTTATTGTATGTAACATTATTAGGAGACACTTATCTTATATTATATTAAATTAATTAAATACTATATATACATTTTCTTATCTTACTAGCCATAGAGCATTAGATAACAAGGAGGTATGTCACACAAACTTTTTTATTTGTGTGTGTGTGTGTGTGTGTGTGTGTGTGTGTGTGTGTGTGTGTGTGTGTGTGTNATGTGTGTGTGTGTGTGTGTGTGTGTGTGTGTGTGTGTGTGTGTGTGTGCGCGCGTGTGCGTGCGTGCGTGCGTGTTGTATGTTTAGATGGATTAAGCTAAGTTCATAGTGTTAAAATGCACTTATCTTCAGCTTTAATCTTTTGATACATTAATCTTTTTGAAATTAATCATCGTAAAATAGTTACTACTATATAGTTACCATATATATAGTAAATATTTATTATAGATTTTATAATTTAAATAATATCTACTTACTCTATAAATATTTTAATGATGAATACTAAGTATAATAGTCATCAAGAAAAATACATATATAAACTTGTTCTTATTACTAGTGGTGTGGGAACAATAATCCAGACAAGCGGATCTCACTTCAGGGAAGGGAATGTGGGTGTCGTTTTGAATTGGTGGCATTGTTCATGATGTGAGAGAGCCGGCTGTAAGAGGATTTCATCTGACTACATAGTGGTAAGCTTGGGTTGGTCACCGCAGATTATGTTTTATTGGGGTGATAAAACTATCAATTTGCATAAAGTAAATTCATAAAGGGTGAGTTTACCCTTGTTAGAGGTATGGTTTCAAAATATGGGGACACAGAGCTATGGCTTGGAAGTGAGCTGGAGAGAAGAGGAGTCTCCACACACCTCATTGATCGGTGACCCATATCCTGAAGCAATCTCACCAACCAGATAAACTGACCATAATGAAAAAGAAAAAAAAAGATGATTCAAAGCAGTGACTAACCCATCTTATCACTCTGTATGAGCAAATCAAGTTAATTTTATTAGAAAATAAATAGTCTTGATTTTGCAATAGTAGTTTGTTTTCTCTAACACTTGAAGACCAATCTACATCAAGCTTTCTCTTATGATTGAATTTATTTCTTTGAAATTGTCTTAAAACATTTCTTTCTTTAAATTGTAGATCAGTGAGAGAGGCCTTCATTAGGCGAAAGTGGATGGTAAAAGAGTTTGTAGCAGGATTATCACTTTCACCCTTGAGATGCAAGAGGAAATGGTCAGTTCGAAAGCTAAGAAGAAGAGGGAGGGTGCCTGGGGAGGGTAAGTCAACTCCTCCAGGTCTTGCCCTGGTTGGAGAGGAACTGGATAATAGTCCATTCCCTGACTGCTTAGAACTCAGCTCAGGGGAGGAGTCTACTGAAGGAGAAGACTCAAGCACAGGTATAGTCTACATTCTATCATCTATATTATAATTATATATTTTACTGTTAATAGTGGACATGATTATTTACTTTGTTTATTATTTTACTTTATTTGCCTGTTCTGAAAATATTTTATAGTTTAAATTCACATTACCTGATTAGGGATTGCTTTAATTTGAAATCTATATAATTTTTTAGAAAAACAATTGCTGATTTATTAAGGTATATATTTATGTCAGAAAGCTGGTTGAGGTTATTCTTGAGGATTATTCCATTTCACTTTGGAATGGTAGCAGATATCCCATGTGATGTTGCACATATATATTAAAATCCCCAAATTTTCTGAACAAAATTCTGAAAAACCTTTTTTAACGGTAAAAATTCTATAATGCTCAGAATTAAATTCTCTCTTAGCCTATACTATGAGGCATGTCCAGAAAGTAAGTCTACTGAGACTGTCATGGCGGTAGGGAATTGTTTTTCCACATGTATTCTGCACTGCTGCATAGCCTGATTTCTCCCCTTCACATCAAGAATGCTTCGAGGTCAATATGTTGAGAACTGTAGGCCCAGCAACACATTTAGTGAGAAATGCCAATCCAATCTCCTGCCAAGTGTGAAATATGCGGTGTTATCCATTATCTTGTTTGGAAGGGATTAATTCCCTGGAGAGGCATGCTGACAAAGGGAGTCTGCCTGCTGCATGACAATGCCAGACCACACATGGCTAAGGCTACAAAAGTCCTGCTCGCCTTGTTTAGATGGGATGTCCTGGACCATTTTTTCAGAAATCTGTTAATCCAAGATGCTGGAGCCATTTCTTGAGCTCAATTTGGTATTGCTATAGGGCTTGAGATAAGAGACTTAGTTTTGTTTGGCTTATATGTCTTTTGTTGATGAAAGGCATAATTCCAATGTATTTTTGAAACATCCCGTTCAAATATCTCATTGAAACATCCCCAACCAATCTATATTTCAAACATGTTTTCTGAGCTGTTCCAATCCCAATCTCATGGGAAGTTGTTCCTTCAGTAGGAACATTGTGCCACTTATTACCAAATTTTTGGAGTGGCTAGCTTACTCTCTTAAAACCAATATAACTGCTTGTATTGTGAGGCTATACTGTCATTGGAGGAAAATATAATTCTAATGTGATTTTATGTATAATTTTAATATCATCTTGGTGTGATAATTGGCTATATTTTATTTTAGTCAGTGAAGAAGACATAAGTAAACTGTCTCCAACACTTTTATTATATAAAGCTTCTGCAGCACATAACGTACCAGTAATGATGCAGGCTATAGCTCTTGGTGCAGAAAAACTGTGGGTTAATCCAGAGCAAAATGGAATGGGACATCTCCATCAAGCTGTCATCAGTGTGAGTATATATTCTTTAATAAAAAAAATATTATATTCATTTCTGCACCATAATAACAAATGAAAAATCTATAAAATTTAAAATAATTACAGGAAACAATACAATTAGCTACAAAACTATTAGATACAATTATAAAACATTTATGTTCTGAAATTTGAGTGTTCACTCTACTCTTTTTTTTTTTTCATTAGTTCTTTTTCTAGAACTTGATGCTTGGATTCTGTTAGGCTAGTGATTCATAAAAGAGCTCTCCAGGAAGCCAAAAGTGGGTGGCCAAACAAAGTTCTAGTTTCTTCTCTGAAGGAAGTGACAGTGTCTATCTAGCTTTGTTGAGTAGTGCCCTAACAACAGCCTTGAGGTTTGACCCATCAGACTGAGGGTGATTGGCTGTTGTACTCATTTCATTGATTCTCAAAAGCCTTGAGTGGTTTTCTTCAAACTGACTTCATTGGTTTCTGCAAACCATCTTCTGTTGGCAAGCGCTTTCGGACATTATCCATCCTCGTGGCCGAATACATATGTTCACTGTCACTGTCTGTATTTAACTGCATTTTTATTCTGTGGGTTGGTCAGATGTGTCAGGTATAAGAGTTGTTTACCTATAACGGTTGCTTTGTCAGTGATAAGGTCTGTCAAACGCGGGAGTTATAAGGGTCGGTGTCCATTATTCCAGGTATTAGTTGTAGCAGGGATTAGTACACAAACACTTTTTAAAAAAATCAAAAAAACTTTCGGAACACTTTGAACACCACAAAAAAGGAAATTACAACTAATCCCTGCTACAACTAATACTTGGAATAATGGACACCGACCCTTATAATTCCCGCGTTTGATAGACCTTATCGCCGACAAAGCGACAGTTATAGCTAAATTACTCTTATACCTGACACATCTGACCAACCCACAGAATACAAATGCAGTTGAATACAGACAGTGACAGTGAACACATATATTTCGCCACAAAGATGGATAATGTCCGAAAGCGCTCGCCAACAAAAGATGGTTTGCAGAAACAAATGAAGACGGATAATAGAAGGTATGATAGTTCTATATTCATTGGTAGTGATAATAACCCTTTAGATTATTTTAACATATTGTTATGGGTTACGTGTCAATAATATTTAAGAACAAAGATAAATTGAAGTTAATTTATTATAAAAACTAGGTATAACTACTAATTATAGCTAACAATTGAACCTACTGTCCTTACTAACTATTAAATAAATAAATAAAAAGGATAAATTACTTGCAGCTAATTAATAAATATGTTCAAATAAATTAAATGTGCTTATTTACATAGAGGCCTTAAAAAAACTTGCTGAAAACTGTCATTTATTATTTTGCTGTTACTGTCACTGCCAAGGCCACAACTATCTCAACACTCGGAGACACGCGATCTGAAACTGACTCGAGGGCTGCTGGCGTGCCACTTTTATAACTCTATAGAACGTTCTTAACGGGTCTAGGCAGGCCTAGATGATTCGGGAAGCATATCCTGGGCATTTCTTCTTCTAAAAAAGGAAGCAGGTGGCCATATTCAATTGCCTCCTAGATCTTCTCTATCATCTGCCTTATGATGTTCCGATCCAGGCTCTCATATCTGCAACTTAACTTGGTAATGGCAATACTTTCTCAAGTATCCAGTAGGTGTATAAAGTGCCCATTTACCATCCTATCCACATAGAGACTGTTTGACCGGTTTCCTAGTGACGCAACAGTAGTAATCGTTTTTGGGGCTTGTACCCCATGGGTTGACTGCTTCCCCTTCTTATAAACTCACTTTAATTTCCTGTTGCTCTGCCAATGCCGCAGCCTTTCATTCTACTCCTAGGATGCCCCAGCTGACCATAGTTCCCACAGTGTACCTCCTTCTTACATGTTTTCAGTACCTTCAATGCCTTTTTCACTATTTTTCTATGTTTGGGGCCGCTTCAGATTCCACCTTCACTACCCAAACTCTATCATGGCCTCGCACTGAGTGCTTTACAGTCTTGTATTCAATAGCTATGGTCAGTGCTTTGATGAGTGTCTTTGACCATGATAGCTATTTAAAGATTAGTGAAGCTAAAGGTCTGGTCCTCTCATTTTGTGCTTCCCTATTCTTTTACATTATCTACTGTCATAAGGGACTACTGGAATAAAAGGAAGAGATAAGATGATGGGATCATGCCCCGTAGCATATCCATTAAGTTAATTATCCATGAGTGGCCTATTGCTGATTTATATCTATCATTAATTGATAGGTATAAAGAAAATCTCTGCCAAGAACACTTTGTTGCATCCCCAACTTTGAAAGTGTAATGTAAATAATCCCAGTGTAATAATTGTCTTAATGCCTAGTCAAGAGCTATTGTGACCTCGCCATGTGTCTTGATTTGTGATTTATTTGCAATAAATAAACAAATTTGTTTGCTTTAATTTGGAAAGTTTGAGCTAAAGAAACAGTATTGCCTTTGTCAATTAAAATTTATTTTTGGTTCACTTGTTTACTTTGTGCACATCAGAAATAAATACTTTTATAATTATTGCTATGCTGACAGAAGAATTTATGGGTTATTACAATTGCTGTTAATCATTTAAACATTACTTTTTTATTATTTTCAAAGGTATTGTAATTCCATTAAATTTTAAAACAGGGGTCATATTCATTAATTGTTTTTTAAAGTAATTTTTACATTAGGAATTTAAATAAATTATTTCCTCTCTAGTTTTATTTTCATACCATCCTTGTTGTCTCTGGGCTTCTTATAATTCTATTGAAAGGAAAACAAATATGAGCTGTTAAATTCACAACAAAAATGGATTTCATAATATTTAAAGAATATGTGTTTTGTCATAATTCAGTACCAGTTCTCCTTTATTTTAGGGTTCAGTTATGGCCTGTGAATATTTACTCTTAAATGGTATACCAATAAATGCTCTAGATGAAAGTGGAAGGACACCTTTGCATCATGCTGTACAAATGGGTATGATTAATAATGTTATTTTTATTTGTGCTGACTGGAAGTTGGAAAGCTAGTTCGAAAATATAATAGTATTTACCTAAGTACTTTGATAGACTTAAAATGAAGGATAGAATTATTTCTTAGGATATAAAAAAAAATCTTTAAAATTGACTAAAGAAGCTACATTAGTTTTTACTTTGACAAGTATCAAAAATTCTAATTTTAGCAGCTGAAATCCTTAAGAGTGATGTTAACTTAAATATTAAGATAATGTTAAATGAAACTGGGAAAAATTATATTTTCATGTATTAAACATAAGACAAATGTTTAAAAAAGTACACTAAAAGGTAAAAAACAAAGCAAAACAGAGGAAGATCATGAGTAGATAAATAAAACTATGTATGTATTAAAGTTAAATGATTACTTATTTTGCTAGCCGACTCTAATTGCTAGGGTCAGCTACCAAAATTACCAAAAGGTTTGAACCTTGGCTTTTCAATAAAAGTTAAATATAGAATAAATAAAACAAAGTTTTGGGGTTCAAAGCGTTCGTTTATATTGCATATAACATTTTGCATTTATGATTTTTATATTTAATGTGTTAATGTCATTTTAGTGTGCTTTATATTATCGTTTATAGGATAATGTAAATGCCGATAAAAAATAAAACTGTTCTACTCTGTAAACAAAGTTTTTTTTTTACTTTTGCCATTTATAGTCCCACGAATATTTAGCTTTTGTCATTTCAGCCTAATCTTAATTCTAATGCTTAAGTTATTAAAAATAATGCTAAGAATTTATCTTTTGTAAATTATGTCTTTTATGATAAAAATTCAAATAAAGTTTCATTATATTATTTAAAAAATATATATTTTTTATGATAATTCTTTTTCCCCCCAAATTATGTGGTTCATACTTGTAGACTGGAGGTAAAGGCTCTGGACACTGAATTTGTATCCTTAAAAGTTTGGAGTAAATTAGGGTTGTTTTACTGTCAGGAGTATTTTATAGGTATTCTTTCTGGTTTAAAACTTCAATTAGATGTCTAACAAACTGAGAAATGAGTTAATACAAACTTGTTTAATTGATTTATGAATGTGAAATGATTATTTTTTCTAACTTATTTCAGGTCATACTGCTCAGGTCTGCCTTCTTTTGAAAAACCGTGCTGATCAGCATATAAAAGACACGGAAGGTATTGAAGCCCTGGACATAGCAGTCAATACTGCTCATGCTGATATTGTTACGTTGTAAGTTAACCTTTACAAATCAACATCTTTTTAAATTCATTCTGCCGTGCATAGTGCTTTATTTATTTATTTTAAATTACTATGTGCAACAGGATTCAGCAAAAAAGGTAAAAATAATTCTAATTGGCCAAACAGTCCCTCTTTTTATAACATAATACATTCTATTTTATTTATTTATTTTTTGTGGTAAATTATCCCATGTAAATTTTAAATGATTAAATGCTAGGGAATAGAGTAAAAAATCTAACTGTCCCAGCCAGGGCTCGAACCTGGATCTCCTGCTATTCGGCCGGGCAAGCTCTTTTTTTCACTTACACCACCGGGAGTGGCTGGAGCCACTCTCCAGGTGGCATAAGTGGAAAACGCACTTGCCCGTTAGCAGGAGATCCAGGATCGATCCCTGGCTGGGACAGTTCAATTTTTTATTCAATTCCCTAGCATTTAATCATTAAAAAAATTATTACATTTTTTTTGTTGTTGTTAAACTAAAGACTCTTAGAGAATATTAAATACTGATCTGTGGCAATTATTGCTCTGTCATGCTCCCGAAATTCTTTGCTGCTTTACACTGAACACACAAAATACACCTTTTACTGCTCACAGTACTTTACAGTACTATGCCTGGTCAAACACTGCTCTAAATGCAGAACCAATCGCTCTGAATCTCAATCCTTAACTCAGAATTAAATCAAGTAATGTGATATATATGTCATTTTTTTTTTTGTGTGTGTGTGTGTGTGTGTGTGTGTGTGTGTGTGTGTGTGTGTGTGTGTGTGTGTGTGTGTGTGTGTGTGTGTGTGTGTGTGTGTGTGTGNATATATATATATAATACAAAGTCTAAAGACAGTTTAGTGGTTTAGTGATAAGTGTAGGTGTGCATGCGTGGAATAGGGAATGCATAATTTTGAATGAACCATATTTTTAGTATCCTCTATATGGGGTTGGTGAAGAATTGATTTTTTTTTTTTTTTTTTTTTTAACGTCATTGTACCAACCTAAAGTGCTTGATTTGACTGAAGAAAATGCTAAAGGGGCTGATTATATTAGGAAAAGCAAAGTGGAGGGGATAATGGCCTCAGGAGATTTCAGATAGAAGGGATTTCACAAATGAAATTTACTAGGAAAGTATTTCATGAAGAGTTTAAGTCATTATGAAAGTTCAGTTCTTTTATTGCCAAGTTTACTATGTTGGAATAGAACATGCTGAGGTGGAAATATTAGAGGACTAGTTAAAAGTTGTATGCCAGGATTCTGATATCTAGATAATGAGAAAAACATAAACATGAAACTCGTCTTATCAGACAGGAGAGGTTTAGGCAGATAAGATAATCTTAGTAATAATGTTTTAAAGAGATAAGAGGGAAAAATGAAATAGGTGCTTAAATAGGCACTGGGATACATACGAGTTCTCAAATTAATGTAACAAATTCTTTTAAATGTAATGCATTTAAAATAAAACTTGACCTTGGTAAATATTGAATAAGTAAAATTAAATCCCACTCTGCTGTCACCATATCATCTTTTTTCTTTCCCAGTTATTTAGCCTATCGAAGAAATTCATCCCCATGTATTATTAACCTCATGTCACTGATGTGATTGGATCATGAGATACAGTATCCTTTTTCACTCATATCTCTCTTTCCTCACTAGTTGATAAAGCAATTTTTATATTTTTGGGTCTTCTTCAATTCTCCACTTTGCACAAGTCCTCTGGGGCCAATTTCCTATGTTTTACGAACTTTTTAAGGAATAAAATATGTCTTTTTTTTTTTTCTTTTTTTCTTTTTTTTTTTTATGGGTTAGGCCACTTGATTCCAAAGCTAAGCCTTTAATAAAAAAATTGATTGAATATAAATAAAATTTATAAAAGTAAATTTCAAACTTTCCCCTATTGATTGTTAAAGCTTGCCGTCATGATTAGTGCTACTATGCAATAGAACCCTGGTGACAATACTAGAGAAATATGTTGGCGTTAATTGGTTGACACGCTGTTATAATAAAAAAAAATATGTATTAGGTCTTTATATTTAGAACACAGAATGGAATGGAACATTCAATGAGTAACACTGATTATTGAAAGTAATGAAGTAAAAGTAATTAGATAAATTTTTTTTTGTGGTATTTAATCCCACGTAAATTTTACTAATTTTTAGTGCAAGGGAACAGAATAAAAAATCTAACTATCCCAGTCAGGACTCAAACTTGGATCTCCTGCTATCCTGGCCGGTGCATTTACCAATTATGCTACCGGGACCAGTCTGATAAGTTATTAAATTCGCTCCACTAGTGTCGAAAGTCCAACCTCCGAGGCTCGGAGGAGCTGACATTGTTAAGCTGTTTAAATGTCTCTCGTTATTTACTTTTTAAATTTTAATTTTATACATTTTTTTTTGTTGTATTTAATCCCACGTAAATTTTACTAATTTTTAGTGCAAGGGAACAGAATAAAAAATCTAACTGTCCCAGCCAGGACTGGAACCTGGATCTCCTGCTATCCGGGCCGGTGCATTTACCAATTATGCTACCGGGACCAGTCTGATAAGTTATTAAATTCCCCGCACNACCGGCCCGGATAGCAGGGGATCCAGGTTCGAGTCCTGGCTGGGACAGTTAGATTTTTTATTCTGTTCCCTTGCACTAAAAATTATCTAAATTTACGTGGGATTAAAGACCACAAAAAATAATATTTATAAAAATTAAAATTTAAAAAGTAAATAACGAGAGTCATTTAAACAGCTTGACAATGTCAGCTCCTCCGAGCATAAGACGATATATTCGTCACCCTTGGAGGTTGGACTTTCAACACTAGTGAGGGGAATTTAATAACTTATCAGACTGGTCCCGGTAGCATAATTTGTAAATGCACTGGCCCTGATAGCAGGAGATCCAGGTTCGAGTCCTGGCTGGGACAGTTAGATTTTTTATTCTGTTCCCTTGCACTAAAAATTAGTAAAAGTAATTAGGTACTTTCGTAGAATAATATTCTCTATTCTTTTAGTAAAAACAAGTTTTTATTTAATTTAGCCATGACTTTTACAGGCATCATATCTGTTTGATTAGAAATTTAAGTTGAACGCATGTCTGGCTTGTGCTTAAAGTTGATTTGTTTGTTTATTTTATCTGTAGATTACGCCTTGGAAGATTAAATGAAGAAATGAAAGAATCGGAATCTGGTACCAGTGATACTTTTAATGATGTAGTAAGGGATTTCTCACAGCTTGCTTTCAACTCTTCCCCTGTCAAGAATGAGGCTAGCGGGCCTGGATGAGAAGGGTCGTGCTCTGTCAATTAATGACAGAGAGGTATGTTAATTTATTGTTGGAACAATTTACTAGTAATTATAGGCATTATAATTGGAATGATGTACTTTTGTACTGAACTCGACCTGGACTAGTGGCAATCTGCACTTCAGTATGGTGGATAGGATCAGGCATAGAGAGGATTCTCTCGGAGGCGAATCTGTAAACGACATAGCCGTAGTTGAACTTGAAATGGATAAGACTTTTGTAGAGTAGAAACAAGCACTTCCTATCTCCCCTCTATGCTGTGTTGGTAAGTGATTTTATTTGAGATGTTTGTCGAATATAATTCCAAGCTTTATATATGTATCTTGATATTCTATTATTAAATCATTAATGAACAGAGATGAATCTTATGGTAAATGAATGCAATTTGACTTTTCTATTCAGATGCAATACCCACAACTAGTAAACCATTGGTTGATTGTGTTTTGTGAGTATTGAATGTTTTTTGGAGTGTGTCTGATGTTTTGTGGGAACTATATATTATAAAGAGGATATCTGTAACTGAAGTTCGAACAATGTTAAGAAGTCAGTTTGTGGGAAGGGAGAAGATTTTTGTCATGAGTCCACTTCCCTATGGGACACTATTTACTTGCATAACTGGGCTGGAATAGCTTGTTTTGTTGTTTCCCATACAGAAATGTCTTGAACTTAATAGTTGAATTATGAAGTCGAGTAAATGGTCATAGATCCCAATTTTTACTAATGTGTCCACTATGAGCCTCCTCCAGACAGTATCAAATGCATTTTGAAGGTCTAAAAACACTGCCAGAGTTTTATGTTGTTTTGAAGATTCATTGCGGATGTCGAATTCCAATTTGACTAGGTTGTGCTTTCTTCTCCCCCGATGAAAACAGCTGTTCAAATTCCATTTTCCTCAAAAACCAGTTTATTTTTTTCAGAATTATTTTTGCTAGGAGTTTGCAATCATTTTTGCAAAAGCAAGACCTGCAAGAGAGTAGGTTAATGAGATTATTTGATAGCTTGCTGCTTGGTCACTTGGTTTGTTCTTCATTAGTATGAGAATCCCTGAGGATTGCTTCCATTGTTCAGGAATTTGTCTAGATGTAAATATTTTATTAAAGTATTTTAATACTTTTGTTTTATTTTGTTTAGATAGATTTTTGATGAAATTAATGCAGATATTATTAGGTCCGGGAGAAGAGTATTTTCTTGATCGCAAGGCCTCAATGAATCACATGTGAAGAGGGAAATTCATTGGATCAAGAGATTTTATTATGATACTTTCGGGTATGGTTTCCCCCACTGGTGTTTAATCAAATGTTTTCGGTCTGATGCAGAGTATTAGTATATAGAAAATGATTTTAATATACATTTGGTATAGAGTAAGTATAAACTACTGGTTAATATAAATGTTAAGTAATTAGATGTTTTTTTTTTGTAGGGGTTTGGTCAAGGTAGATCCAAAAAAATAAAATTTAAAAAAAAAGTGTATTTTTTTTTTTAATTATCTGCCGACGTTTCGGCTTACATTGTAAGCCATCTTCAGAGCTGTTGAAATGCAATGTCATGAGAATACAATAATAATTTACAATATTATAATATAGAATTGCCATAATGTAATATGATATCAAAAGTATGAGTGTAGTAAGCTATGTAGGAGAATTCAACATGCAGAAAATGAAAAATTTATTTCCTTATTCATTGTTGTATGTTGTTGCAAATGAATTTTTGAAATGTGGACCGAAAACAACTGCTAGAAGAAATTTTGCCTTTTTTTAAAAGTATTTTTAAGTCATTAACAGTAATATAATTTATTATCAGCTCCCCTTAGAATACAGATCTGCATTGGGTTCATATTGTCATATTTAAAATTTCTATTGCACAATTTTTAGCTCTCTGCTACAAGTTGTGCAAAACTATGTAGCATTTTCATTCAAATTGTGGGGAGGTGGCTTTGTATGATGTATGCATTTTTTAAGATGTTTCTTCTCATGTTCCTTTCTTTGTTTCAGGTACCTACATTGTACCCATGATCTGCTTTAGTCAAACCAGCTATAAATTATATTAAGTCGTGCCAAAGCTGTTTTAAGTTTTATGACTTTTTTATTCTATTTAAAAATATTTTGTACCAAAGGCTTTTAAAAGACATTTTATATATTGTTTTTATTTCTTTTATTATTTTTGTATTATTTTAATTAAGATTTGTTCAGAAGAATTTAATACAGGTTAATTTTTCAACATGTGTATGCTGTGAAAAATGGTGTGTTAAGTGGGATAATATTACCTGTGAATGTTATTAACCTGTTTTTTTTATTAAGTATTCCTGGCTTACTAAAATAATATGAAACTTATTTTCTATTTAGTTGTAAATGATTCTGACATTGTACTTGGCTTATTGTTGTGAAGAATTGAGAAGCCAAGGGCTACAAGACATTCTTCTTTCTCTATCTCCTTCGTGCTCTTATGCGTGGAGTAGGCTACAAGACATTTAAACTTTTGTTTTTAGAGTTTAACAACCTGGATAATCGTATTTGCTCTACCATTAGTTGTTGAATAGGTTTTTTTTTTAAAGTTTTGAAAAAATAGTTTAGGCCACTACATTTTTAAAAGTAAATGTAATATTTTCTCAATCAAAAGGCTCATTTCTTCTTAAATAAATTTTCTTTCATTATCTCAAGGTTTCCAGCTTATTGTTTGTAGTTTTATAGCTCAAAATTCGACCTTCATTTAGTACTATTACAATTTTTAAACTTTTTGGAAGCTTGTGATAGAAGTCCCTCATTTGTTCTTCGACCTTTGCCATCTCCAAAGTACTTTATGAGAATGACACTGAAAGTTTATTTCCTCAAATAATTATTTAAAAAATAATTAACCTCTTAAGTGAATTATTTAATTCCTTTTAGCAAATCTCCTATAATCTAATCAGCATTGTACAATATTCATTGACCCCGTCATTCTCCAGAAACTTATAAGCATTCAACTAATTCTTCTTGTATCCAGAGATCATGGGATCAATGAATAGAGCATGTTGTTTATGCTTATTACTTTTTCTGTTATTATTTATTTTTTAATGATAACGGTCTTATAACAAAATCAATATTATATAATTTATCTTTTATTCTGTAGATATATGTACTATTTATTTACAGATGAGCTCTTTATATCTAGAAGAATACGGTATGCAGATTTTAAGGTGTCCTCTTTGACCTTTTAACTTAAATAGAGTAATATTTTTATTGAGAACCATTTAGAGTACAAGTGCATTTAGGTCCCTTCAAATCCTAAGTACTTTTATTTCATGTTGAAAAAAAGTCTCATTTTAAAGAAATAAATAGCATACATTTGTCACAGTTTTTATTTCTCAGCTTCTTAAGTTATTTCTTTATTGAAAAAAAAAAAGAACTTAACTCAGTGGTATTTGCACAGGGGAATGTGTAAATTTTATCTATTTATTATAATAATATTTCAAATTTTCTNCAGTATATATATATATATATATACATACACACATAATTAGTATTTTAATCCACTTAAAATTAGGTTTTGGCTTAAAGGTAAAACTAAAAGGTATAATGCCAACTAATCCATATTTTAATCTAAATATAAATCATATATTTATATTTTAAGACCTACTTTCTAAAGAAATTTCGTTGTACTCCTTGGCTTCTCATGTTCTTGTTTGTTTTGTTCATCCTTGCCTATTTTAATGCTTGCCTAATAGAAGAAAAGACTGTTATTAAATATATTAGGACAAAGAATACCAACTTCTCGTTTGTTGTTTATTATGTAGTCTCATTCCAGCAACGATATATGTCTCATGAAGTTTATGAAATGTTTTTTGTTTATTAGATGTTGCATATATAAAAGTTATTTATTGCAAAAAAGGTTTATGTGATTTTAATTTCTAAATTTCTATAAATGTACGTGTAGGTAGTATTTTCTCTCAGGTTTTCTTTTTTTNTCTGTATTACGACTTGAATTCTCTCTCTCTCGAAAAAAGAAAGTATTTCACCTAAAATATAATTTAATTTTGAGAATATTGTAAACTATTCATTATCAGATGTCTTTCGTATAGATCCTTACATTGAATCTGTATTGATACTCAGCAAATTAGTCGTACTGTTTATTAATATTTTAAGTAGAAATAAATGGATTCATTTTTCTTTTTATCCCTGACATTTATAAAAAATAAAATAAAACTACTTATATTATAAGCATATTATTGTTATACTAGCAAAAAAAAGTTTGCTTTAACATTTATTATTGTAATTATTGATATATATTTTCTTGCAATGATGTTATGATTTTGAAGTATTTTCTTTCATATAATAAAGCAGCTATCAGAATCTAGACCTCATCATTAACATTAATAACAATGCATCATTATGAAGGTTACTTATATGAAGTAAATGAGCTTGGCCTGAGGTAGGCATGGGAAACAATACTAAGATACAAATATTGAAACCGTAATATTGAAGATAAGTATTAAAAAAAAAAAAAAAAAAATACAACATCCAGTTAAAGAAAATGGACAAGAAGTATTGAAAAAATATATATCATTATCAGAATATCAATGTTGAGAAATATATGTTACAAGAAGTAAACATTTTATATTCTGATATTGACAATGTTAAATTCCTATTACCATTGTGAGAAAGCACTTTTTATTAACAATTTCAATTATGTTCCTATTTCTATCCTGAGAAAGCTCTTAAAAATAACCTGTTTCATCAAAACTTTGATTTTAATGTTGCTTCTGAATGCTGCTTTTGTATGAAAGAAATAGTGCAGAAAACTGAACTATTTTATTCTTATGAAGAAAGTATATTCATAAGCATAAAATAATAATTAAGAATGATTTTATAAATAGTTTGATTAAAATGGTTTTTATTTTTCATCTCAGGGTGGGGAATAAAAAATTTACTATTTCATTTCAGTGTATAATTTTTAAGAAATACTCAATTTCCGTCCCTTTTTTAGGGAAAATTCAATGCACATAATATTTAATTAAAATTTGAATTAGGCTATCTAGATCCATATTTTATTTATGTGTATATTATTTTTAATCCTTGGGGCTTCTCTAACTTTATTACTGTAAATTGATCTTTTAGTCATTTCTCAATTGCTTTAATTCCAGTATTTTTGTGCGTATATATAGTCTGGTTATATCTTCATAGCCAATTCATAAAATTAATCAAAAGAGAAAACCAGTTATTTGCTTGACTTTTAGAGGAGTCCCATTGTGTTCAAGAGTCTAGAGAAGGGAAGCTATAGGAAAATAGTGTATCCGAATTCCATTTCTGGGAGAAAAATCTATAAGTGATGTTCTGTCGCTAGAATATTTCTAAATCCTTTCTAGATATTAAAGAAATAACTAGAAAGTGCAGAACAATGTATTATTGCTGGCTTGTATATTACTTATTCACTACCTTCTGTCATATATTTTTTGGCAGGCTGCATTGTATGCTGTAAAATTATCAATTAATTCCATATATCTGCTTATATCATGATGTATATTTCTTTTGAAGAGTTTATTCTTATTTTTAGAAGCTATCATGTTTCTATTAGGAGAAAATATTGAGCTAATTCACTGATTCAAATTTATACCTCATATGCTTAAAAAAACAAAAATAATTATTTACAACAATCAAAAATGATTAATTATAATTAAACACTGATGACACTCTCTGTCACTTGTTTTATATTCTTAATATTGTACTAATGCTTACTGGGCCATCATTAACATCTTTCACTAATTTACACACAATAGTAATGACACTAGCTGTTAAGAATTTAGGTTAAAAAATTAATTTATTCATCTCTATTTTTATTGAATATATCTTTGAATTAATGACTTCCAAATAATGGTTGATACAGTTTACTCAGTTTTTCATTTACTTACTTTTAATATCGGTAAATAATTCTTATGTCCAGTAATGCTTAGTGCTAAATTATAGGTATACTCTTGTATCTATTTTATTTTAACTTGAGTACATATAAAACTAAAGAAATATTGATACCTCTCCAATTTTGGTATTCGTCATTCATTTAACAAACTTAGCTTAGCTACATTTCAGACTCGCTTTTCAAAACAAATTTGGCACCTGGGAACTGCTCATTACTTATAAAGCTTTCATTCCCAGGCACAGCAATGTGCACTGGAAATTTCTTTATGAAATTTTACTGGGCTACTGGTTTGCACACAGGCCAATTTAATAGTAAAGTTATATTTTTAAATTTGTTTCTTTTTAATAATTATGAAAAAGTTTTGCTAACTTGAAAGAGACAAGTTTTTAGGAGTATGCCAAACCTTTTACATTTGGGTAAAAATTCACACTTTTTTTTGTGTGTGTACTATAGTAATAAACTGAATTTATATGATCTTTTATTTATCTTTTGGGGAACTTAGGGGGCTGAAATTAACTAATGTTTACATAAAATAAATACAATATTATTGGGGCTATTAGGTATCTAATGGTTTGCTGATGTTAATTTGGATGTGACATTAGCAAGAATTAATGGTTTTTCCATTTTTGAAGCTCCTCCCTATAGCTACTCAATTGTTGATCTGAAAATATATGCCTTAGATTGCTTCATAACTAGTTACAGCACTGAATGTGTTCAAACTTTGGATAAGTCAAATATTGTGCAGGTCTATTTTGTTCCAGTATCATGATACCACTTTTTCAATTTGACAACTAAATGAATTCAATCCTAATGAATTGATTATTCAAATATTTTTGTCGTTCCTTTATCTTTTGATTATCAAGTTCCAATGCATGGAAAATGGTTCCTTTGTCATTTAATTGTCTATTTGCTGTTCTGTTTCATTTCATTAGGTGATTTATGCTATGAAATATACCATATATTATTTAGATCTTAGATTTTTTTTTTTTTCTAGAAAAGTGAAATTTCAATTTATCATTTGTTATTTTGTTACTGACTCTTCCTGTGTATAAATCAAAGATTTTAGATCATTGCAGCATTATACTCATTAGTACAAGGTTCTCTTGTATAAATATTACTATAAATAATTTAAGAATTTCATTACAGTAGTCTTAATACAGGTTTTATTATTATAAACTTTTAATTTTAATTGTACTTATAAGCAGTAGCAAACAATATTACTCAGTCCAGTTAATGGAAATGTGTACTTAGAATCAGTATTTTATTTTGTACATAATTTTGAGATTATATTAGCTAAGGATACATCATTAGCAGTCCAAAATATGTAGTCTTTCTTTTTTATGAACATTGTAATTTTACACTTTTTCTTTTTCTATATGAACAGATTTTATATGGATACAATTTCTTTTTCTGTCAATTGTCTAAGTACTACCACTTTCGTAAGGGTTTTATTGTTTTGAAATCCAAATGAAGCCAATGTCTTTCACAGTCTTCTCAGACAATTGTTACCATTTTGTAATACAGATATTGAATGTTGATCATACAAAATATATTTTATTTTTGGATAGGATTTATTGTTTATTAAGTGTGTTCAGAGAGCCTAATGCTTGTTTTTTTTTAGCAGTAACATTCTGTTTAAAAGAAACACAAAACTTAAGTAATTGCTTATTTTGCTTTGTTGCATTCAATTTTACATTTTAGCTTAAACATTTGTTAATTTAATCATTTATGTTAGAAGGGGGTCCATTTAGAGTTTCTTTTGACTAGACATGTGATATTTATTTTCTACCTTCCCAACTTGACCATTTGTCTCTTGTTATACTAGCAAAAAAAAATCAAAATAATTGATTAGTCAAAAAATTTTACACTTTAAAACCTAAAATACTTACAGTATTAACAAAGTTTAATGAGTGTTCCTTTGTATTCCTCTCTTACCTTTAACCAGTCTTCCTAAATTTTGAGAACTTTTAACCATTAAAAATGTAATTTGAATTGATAGTTTAAAAAAAAATTAATTTCAGATGCTTCATAAATTGTATGTACGTTAGTCAAGATTTGTATGAGGGGAATGGAATTTATTCCAATGTGGATTAGCTAAAATTATATATCATATGATTACAAGTTAGTTTTCCTTGTAGTATAGGGTTAAGGTGGTCAAATAATATATAATTTCTTGAATTTATAATGCCAAATCAAAATTAAGGAATACTTTTAGTGTTGTCTGGTCTTCAGTGCAATGAAATATCTAAAGTTTTTATTTCTGTTCTGGATTTTTACCCCATGATCATTCCAGAACTGTTGATTTCGTAAAATTTAAATGGTTTTTCTCAAAAATTGTTTTGCTTAGTAAATTTCACACCTGGTCAGAAAAAGAAACTTAGCTCATGATTCTCCTCTGCTAAATAGATGAAATGATTAAAAGAAAAATAAGATAAACTTATTTTTTATTTGGTACATTTGTAGTATTAAAATGCATTGTTTTTCTAATAGTTATTTTTGCTTAAAATTATATCATATAATGCATATAT